>JAOZGT010000006.1:1118143-1500643 GCA_035578325.1 Coelinius sp. EB29
TCTCGACGATGTCTAGAGCTGGATTCATGGATTATCTGCTTATATCTACACGCCCGTTTATGCTCCCTGAATCTGTGACAGCTGCAATCGAATGAGACACAGATAATTGATAGTAAACTGTAGAGAAGTATGAAAAGAAAATATCAGAACTATCTCGACGATGTCTAGAGCTGGATTCATGGATTATCCGCTTATATCTACACGCCCGTTTATGCTCCCTGAAGCTGTGACAGCTGCAATCGAATGAAACTCAGATAATCAATAGTAAACTGTAGAGAAGTATGGAAAAAAATTATCAGGACTCTCTCGACAATGTTTAGAGCTAGATTCATGGATCATCTGCTTATACCTACACGCCCGTTTATGCTCCCGGAATCTAAGACAGCTGCAATTGAATGAGACTCAGATAATTGATGGTGAGCCGTATAGAAGTATAGGAAAGAATGTCAGGGCTCTCCCGACATTCTCTCGTGCAACAAATATTGATTCACTGCTTATCTCTAAACGTCCGTTTATGCTCCCGGAATCTAAGACAGCTGCGATAAAATGAGACTCAGATAATTGATGGTGAGCTGTATAGGAGTATAGAAAAGAATGTCAGTGCTCTGCCGACATCTCTCGTGCAACAAATATTGATTAACTGCTTATCTCTACATGTCCGTTTATTTTCCCGGAATCTAAGACAGCTGCAATCGAATGAGACACAGATAATTGATAGTAAACTGTAGAGAAGTATGAAAATAAATTATCGGGACTCTCTCGACGATGTCTAGAGCTGGATTCATGGATTATCTGCTTATAACCACACGCCTGTTGATGCTCCCTGAATCTGTGACAGCTGCAATCGAATGAAACTCAGATAATCAATAGTAAACTGTAGAGAAGTATGGAAAAAAATTATCAGGACTCTCTCGACGATGTTTAGAGCTAGATTCATGGATCATCTGCTTATATCTACACGCCCGTTTATGTTCCCGGAATCTAAGATAGCTGCGATTGAATGAGACTCAGATAATTGATAGAAAACTGTAGAGAAGTATGGAAAAAAATTATCAGGACTCTCTCGACGATGTTTAGAGCTGGATTTATGGATTATCTGCTTATATCTACACGCCCGTTTATGCTCCCTGAATCTGTGACAGCTGCAATCGAATGAAACTCAGATAATCAATAGTAAACTGTAGAGAAGTATGGAAAAAAATTATCAGGACTCTCTCGACGATGTTTAGAGCTAGATTCATGGATCATCTGCTTATATCTACACGCCCGTTTATGCTCCCGGAATCTAAGACAGCTGCGATTGAATGAGACTCAGATAATTGATGGTGAGCCGTATAGAAGTATAGGAAAGAATGTCAGGGCTCTCCCGACATTCTCTCGTGCAACAAATATTGATTCACTGCTTATCTCTAAACGTCCGTTTATGCTCCCGGAATCTAAGACAGCTGCGAATGAATGAGACTCAGATAATTGATGGTGAGCTGTATAGGAGTATAGAAAAGAATGTCAGTGCTCTACCGACATCTCTCGTGCAACAAATATTGATTAACTCTTCATCTCTACACGTCCGTTTATTTTCCCGGAATCTAAGACAGCTGCGATAGAATGAGACTCAGATAATTGATGGTGAGCTGTATAGGAGTATAGAAAAGAATGCAGTGCTCTGCCGACATCTCTCGTGCAACAAATATTGATTAACTGCTTATATCTACATGTCCGTTTATTTTCCCGGAATCTAAGACAGCTGTAATCGAATGAGACACAGATAATTGATAGTAAACTGTAGAGAAGTATGAAAATAAATTATCAGGACTCTCTCGACGATGTTTAGAGCTAGATTCATGGATCATCTGCTTATATCTACACGCCCGTTTATGCTACCAGAATCTAAGATAGCTGCGATTGAATGAGACTCAGATAATTAATAGTAAACTGTAGAGAAGTATGAAAAGAAAATATCAGAACTATCTCGACGATGTTTAGAGCTAGATTCATGGATTATCCGCTTATATTCACACGCCCGTTTATGCTCCCGGAATCTAAGACAGCTGCAATTGAATGAGACGCAGATAATTGATAGTAAACTGTAGAGAAGTATGAAATAAATTATCAGAACTCTCTCGACGTTGTCTAGAGCGAGGTTCATGGATTATCTGCTTATATCCACACGCCTGTTTATGCTCCCAGAATCTAAGACAGCTGCGATTGAATGAGACTCAGATAATTAATAGTAAATTGTAGAGAAGTATGAAAATAAATTATCAGGACTCTCTCGACGATGTTTAGAGCTAGATTTATGGATTATCTGCTTATATCTACACGCCCGTTTATGCTCCTGAAATCTAAGATAGCTGCGATCAAATGAGACTCAGATAATTGATGGTGAGCTGTATAGAAGTATAGGAACGAATGTCAGGGCTCTCCCAACATTCTCTCGTGCAACAAATATTGATTCACTACTTATCTCTAAACGTCCGTTTATGCTCCCGGAATCTAAGACAGCTGCGATAAAATGAGACTCAGATAATTGATGGTGAGCTGTATAGGAGTATAGAAAAGAATGTCAGTGCTCTGCCGACATCTCTCGTGCAACAAATATTGATTAACTGCTTATCTCTACATGTCCGTTTATTTTCCCGAAATCTAAGACAGCTGCGATCGAATGAGACACAGATAATTGATAGTAAACTGTAGAGAAGTATGAAAAGAAAATATCAGAACTATCTCGACGATGTCTAGAGCTGGATTCATGGATTATCTGCTTATATCTACACGCCCGTTTATGCTCCCTGAATCTGTGACAGCTGCAATCGAATGAGACACAGATAATTGATAGTAAACTGTAGAGAAGTATGAAAAGAAAATATCAGAACTATCTCGACGATGTCTAGAGCTGGATTCATGGATTATCCGCTTATATCTACACGCCCGTTTATGCTCCCTGAAGCTGTGACAGCTGCAATCGAATGAAACTCAGATAATCAATAGTAAACTGTAGAGAAGTATGGAAAAAAATTATCAGGACTCTCTCGACAATGTTTAGAGCTAGATTCATGGATCATCTGCTTATACCTACACGCCCGTTTATGCTCCCGGAATCTAAGACAGCTGCAATTGAATGAGACACAGATAATTGATGGTGAGCTGTATAGGAGTATAGAAAAGAATGTCAGTGCTCTACCGACATCTCTCGTGCAACGAATATTGATTAACTCTTCATCTCTACACGTCCGTTTATTTTCCCGGAATCTAAGACAGCTGCGATAGAATGAGACTCAGATAATTGATGGTGAGCTGTATAGGAGTATAGAAAAGAATGTCAGTGCTCTGCCGACATCTCTCGTGCAACAAATATTGATTAACTGCTTATATCTACATGTCCGTTTATTTTCCCGGAATCTAAGACAGCTGTAATCGAATGAGACACAGATAATCAGTAGTAAACTGTAGAGAAGTATGAAAATAAATTATCAGGACTCTCTCGACGATGTTTAGAGCTAGATTCATGGATTATCCGCTTATCTTCACACGCCCGTTTATGCTCCTGAAATCTAAGATAGCTGCGATCAAATGAGACTGAGATAATTGATGGTGAGCTGTATAGAAGTATAGGAACGAATGTCAGGGCTCTCCCGACATTCTCTCGTGCAACAAATATTGATTCACTGCTTATCTCTAAACGTCCGCTTATGCTCCCGGAATCTAAGACAGCTGCGATTGAATGAGACTCAGATAATTGATGGTGAGCTGTATAGGAGTATAGAAAAGAATGTCAGTGCTCTGCCGACATCTCTCGTGCAACAAATATTGATTAACTGCTTATATCTACACGCCCGTTTATTTTCCCGGAATCTAAGACAGCTGCGATCGAACGAGACTCAGATAATTGATAATAAACTGTAGAGAAGTATGAAAATAAATTATCAGGACCCTCTCGACGATGTTTAGAGCTAGATTCATGGATTATCTGCTTATATCCACATGCTCATTTATGCTTCCTGAATCTATGACAGCTGCAATCAAATGAGACCCAGATAATTGATAGTAAACTGTAGAGAAGTATGAAAATAAATTATCAGGACTCTCTCGACGATGTCTAGAGCAAGGTTCATGGATTATCTGCTTATATCTACACGCCCGTTTATGCTCCCTGAAGCTGTGACAGCTGCAATCGAATGAAACTCAGATAATCAGTAGTAAACTGTAGAGAAGTATGGAAAAAAATTATCAGGACTCTCTCGACGATGTTTAGAGCTAGATTCATGGATCATCTGCTTATACCTATACGCCTGTTTATGCTCCCGGAATCTAAGACAGCTGCAATTGAATGAGACGCAGATAATTGATAGTAAACTGTAGAGAAGTATGAAATAAATTATCAGAACTCTCTCGACGTTGTCTAGAGCAAGGTTCATGGATTATCTGCTTATATCTACACGCCCGTTTATGCTCCCTGAAGCTGTGACAGCTGCAATCGAATGAAACTCAGATAATCAATAGTAAACTGTAGAGAAGTATGGAAAAAAATTATCAGGACTCTCTCGACGATGTTTAGAGCTAGATTCATGGATCATCTGCTTATATCTATACGCCCGTTTATGCTCCCGGAATCTAAGACAGCTGCGATTGAATGAGACTCAGATAATTGATGGTGAGCCGTATAGAAGTATAGGAAAGAATGTCAGGGCTCTCCCGACATTCTCTCGTGCAACAAATATTGATTCACTGCTTATCTCTAAACGTCCGTTTATGCTCCCGGAATCTAAGACAGCTGCGATTGAATGAGACTCAGATAATTGATGGTGAGCCGTATAGAAGTATAGGAAAGAATGTCAGGGCTCTCCCGACATTCTCTCGTGCAACAAATATTGATTCACTGCTTATCTCTAAACGTCCGTTTATGCTCCCGGAATCTAAGACAGCTGCGATTGAATGAGACTCAGATAATTGATGGTGAGCTGTATAGGAGTATAGAAAAGAATGTCAGTGCTCTGCCGACATCTCTCGTGCAACAAATATTGATTCACTGCTTATCTCTACACGTCCGTTTATTTTCCCGGAATCTAAGACAGCTGCGATCGAATGAGATTCAGATAATTGATTGTGAGCTGTAGAGAAGTATGAAAAACAATGATGAGAGCACTCTTGTGGTTCTCCATCGATTCAACAATGAAATACAAGTCAAACTTCAGGTCCATTTGTACGAAAAAAATTTCCAGATCGTTTGCATTGAGTATTAAAGGTCATGACAAGTCGATCGGTCACAATATAATGAGAGTATCATTTTCAATCAGACAATCAATGTTGAACCCCACTTCATGAGAAAACAGGGTGGTATCGCATTGCCGTATCTCCGTAATTCAACGATAATCACTATTTTTATCAATTAACTGTTTACGTTTACACGTATCGTTATGGTACTCAGATCTGAGACGGGCGTCATTGACTGAGACTCAGATAATTGATTGTAAGCTGTAGAGAAGTATAAAAAAAAATCATGAGAGCTCTCTTGACGTTCTCTATCGATTGAACAATGAAATACAAGTCGAACTCTAGGTGGATTCGTACGAAAAAAATTTCCAGAGCGTTGGCGTTGAGTATTGAAGGTCATGACAAGTTTGTCTGCATTCATACTTGGAAGAATCAGTCGCAGTCTCTGCAATTACCTATTATGTCAGTCTGTATGTCAGGACCCTTCAGATATTCTGTCATAATATGATGAGAGTATCATTTTCAATCAGACAATTGATGTTGAACCCCACTTCATAAGAAAACAGGGAGGTATCGCATACCGGTATTTTCGTAATTCAACGGTGATTACTAACTTTATCAATTAACTGTTTACGTTTACACGTATCGTAATGGTACTTGAATCTGAGAAAAGCGTCATTGACTAAGATTCAGATAATTGATTGTAAGCTGTAGAGAAGTATGAAAAAAAATCATGAGAGCTGTCTTGACGTTCTATATCGATTCACCAATGAAATACAAGTCGAACTCCA
Source organism: Coelinius sp. EB29 (assembly GCA_035578325.1). Lineage (NCBI taxonomy): Eukaryota > Metazoa > Arthropoda > Insecta > Hymenoptera > Braconidae > Coelinius > Coelinius sp. EB29. The sequence continues at coordinate 1,124,146 of JAOZGT010000006.1, forward strand.
GGTGGATTTGTACGAAAAAAATTTCCAGACCGTTGGCATTGAGTATTAAAGGTCATGACGAGTCTATATGCATTTAAACTTGCAAAAATCAGTCGCAGTCCCGATAATTATTTATTATGTCAGTCTGCATGTGAGACCCCGCAAATATTTTCTCAGAATACGATGAAAGTATCATTTTCAATCAGACAATTGATGTTGAACCTTTTTTCATAAGAAAACAAAGGGAGGTATCGCATTCCCGTACTATCGTAATTCATTGGTGATCACTAACTTCATCAATTAACTGTTTACCTTTATACGTTTCGTTATGGTCCTAGAATCTGAAACAGGTCATGATTGACTGAGATACAGATAATCAATATTGAGCTGTAGAGAAGTATACCAAAAAATTATGAGAGCTTTCTTGAAGTTCTCTATCGATTCAACAATAAAATACAAGTCGAACTCTAAATGATTGCAATTATTTTGTTCATTATCTCCACTCAGAAAAATCAATGTGCCATCACAGCAGAATGTCCCGGCGTCAGCCTTTTTAAAATAAAATCGCTCATTGAGATCCCGTGAGGATTGGTTATTTGGGAAATAATGAAAAAATTTGGGTCAATCGAAAATTTGAAATTTCGAGTATTCGACAGGAAATCGCTGACAATTAACTGAAAATAACCCTAACGCAATCTGCGGATTCCAGTGTCAGTCTGATCTTTATTGCTAAATGATGGCAATTTCAAACGGAAGAGAACGCACCATCACTCATTGTGATTGTTGGAACGGCAGAGAAATGCCCTGCATTTCCTCACTCGGTATCGTTAGCACCAGCAAGAGGTCGGGTCATTCAAGATTAAAAAATCCTACGTCCGATCGGAATGAAAACGTCCGGGAACTTTTTCTTGCTAAATTATCACGATTTCAAACGAAAGAGAACGCGCCATCGCTTATTGTGATCGTTGGAACGGGAAAGAAACGCCGATGAGAGTCACATGACAACAATATCATGAGCAATCTTTGGGTAATGTCTATGCATCATCCAATTTCTTTTCACTTTACGGTACAATCGAAGGCTCGGTACAATATTTGGTCGTCAACACTGTCAGGGAGTGCTACACAGATGACACTGTTACCAACTTTCATGATGAGAAAAATAATTATTTAGGTAATTGATCATAATTTTCATGATGGAAAGACGAGCTCTGTGTTCACTCCATTATTCTTCCTTTTGATTAGGAAAATCTGCACACATAGAATGTTTCGTACCACAATCATGGTGCAATGGGCGGATTGGTACAAGATTTATTCAACAACACTATTAGCGAGTGATGTACAGATGACATTATCATCAAAAAATATGGAGAAATGTATGATGCTTTGCGTAGCTGATCATAATTTTCACGATCATATCAACACGCTGTCCGGGAATCCTTATGATGCATGGATGCAAGACAAGATCTATATTAATTTTGTATTAATTTTGGTCACAGTGATTTGATTACATTTAATAAATGAATTTTTCATCTGAATAATTATACACTGTTAATTAATTTTGAGGCGATATTTAGATTGACAAAATACTCGTTCATTTAAAAAATGAATGTATATTGATAAAAACATCACCACCTGCGCATATAATGTTTCATTTCGTTGTTATTTCCAGAAATGAAATGCCGTTGGAGCCTTCAGCGAGTCTTCAGAGGTCAACAAGACCGAGGCCGAGAGCCACGTCTTGCCACAGCAAGTCTCACCACAAGAGGGGAACTTACCCGCGCAAGGGACTTTGGAAATACGCTCAGAGTTGGCCTCATCCTCTTCGTCAATAACAAAGAAGAATGTGCGAGTTGTGTCCAGTGTTGATCTGGCACCCAGCCAAAGATGCCACATTATAAAGGTACGTTCAACAGAATTCATTCAAATTCACTCATTTAAATCCTACTACTTGGTTTCAATTTGAAATTTTTTCAGGAATCAGCTGGCAAAATATTGTCTGAGGCTCCATCTAAGAAAACGAATCTAGGAAAAAATAGCCAATGAAAAAATAGACTCGGAAAAAATAGCCAATGGAAAAAATAAACCCGGAAAAGAGGGCCCATAAATTTGGGGGCCTTGTAATACGTTTTGGGTGTGTGGAATTATTTTGGCCTGGTTTGCTTTTTCCATTGGCTATTTCTTCCATCGGCTATTTCTTCCTGGGCTATTTTTTCCGGTCTATTTCTTCCAAGTCTATTTTGTCCGAGTCTATTTTTTCCGCCTACCGAATAACAAACGACTATTTTTGTCACTGACGTATCAAACGAGGTTTTATGGACTGTTTTCGGGCCGTTAGGTGGCGTCCCTGAAGCGCTGCCTTATGGCCCGAAAACAGTCCATAAGACCGAGTGTTTGATACGTTAGTGACAAAAATATTCATTGAGTGATGATATACACCTGACGACATCAGCACCCGACTATGATTTATCTTCCGGAATACCTCTTGCATAAATGCACAAATTCGAAATTTTCATCGGTGTAAAGATGTTTTTAATTGTAAGGGATTGTCTCATTCTGAACTACAACGGTGTATAACAGCGCCTCACTTAGGCTGAAAGCTCCTTTTAATTGAGTTAAAATCGTTTGAATACTTCGAACATGTCGAATCATTTGGTCCTGATAAACCTTGAAAAATGCAGAGCATCAATATGATAATGTCTTCGAATGTGGGAGATTTTCCGGGAGGGCAAGTTCCGGCAGGTGGTAATAGACAGCGGTGTAGATCAGAACACAAGTATAATTCAACCCCCCCAATATATCTCTCTTTCATTTAAAAAAATCGGAATGACATTGAACAGATTCGATTCTCTGCACTGTCTAGTGCATTATTTGATCGAGATCGTGCCAATTTTTTGCCATGTTCGTTCTTGAGGAATATGAATGTTTTTGAAGTATTCTTCATTGTAGAATAAAATGATGCACTGGAGGAGGAATGCTTAGAGCATTCGAAATGTAGTGCAATTATGCATTTTTGGGAATTTGGAGGGTTTACTGTTGCTGACCTAGACCGGGCCGAAAATTATTATAGCTATTAAAATCTTTTTAAATGAGAAAGACAAATTATCGAGAGTAAAAAACACATTTTGGCGAAAGAGACTGTATTCCATACAGGACTATTAAACGATATAAACCTTCAGGACATTCGTTACTTTTCTATTACAAATAGGACAGTACTTCGTTGTTTTCCACGTTTTAACAGCACACCTGTAGCAGCAGCACATGTGTGACGTCCTGCCATGAACGAAAACCCCATCTTTGGGATTGATAATGCACATATTGCACAATTTACTGTCTCCATTATTATCAGGCCGTTCTCTCCCCCGAATAATGTGTATTTTACTGTTAACATCGGATTGCAATTCTTTTGGAGTTGAGCACTGTCTCGAGGTTCTTAGGGGATCAGAACTGGGGGAAACACCATCAACAGAGTCCACAGAGTTCTTAAGAAATGATGGAAATTCTGCAAGGCTTGTGTTTGTGCCCCGAGACGACGTAACACTCTTAGAATCGAACCCTGATATCAACAGACTCCTCTGACTCGAGACCAATCCAGAGTTTGTCTTCACCAGTTCCTCTTGGGAGAAGTATCTTCGAATAGGAATGGACTTTTTAATGAGTTCAAGAAGCTTTTTACTCCTCCGCCTCTTCCACTTTGGCCGTGGTGGATAAAAATTCTTTCTCATCTGGAAACATGCCGGGCAGTATGGGAACAGGGAGTCGTTCTTCACTGTGGTACACTGCAGGCAGGTCAAGTAATAAGTACGTCCAATTTCACTGTCAATTGAGGAACGAGAGTCATCACTGTTATCTGCTGGATCCAGCTCCGATTTGATTGTGTTGACAAACATTCCTTGGGGGATTAAGTTCTGCAGAAGATTATACGTTTTAGTCAATAATTTTGTACATTTACTACATTTCATTCTTTGTATAAACAATGAACATTGTTCATACTGTAATAATGCAGAGATTTAGAAAATAATAGTTCAATATTTCAATGACGAAAAATTGAAAATCATCATGTTTTTTCATAAATTATTCAAAAAATATTTATACCTCCAATCGAAAGAAATCATTTGGAATGAAATCTAATAAGAAAATGACATCCGGCTGATACAATCCAGAACGATCTCGAGAATGATGCATCTTTCAACTCAATATAGCCAAAAATCAAAGTTAACAAGTACCTCAGGATCTGACGAGGTCAAAGTATTCAAAAAAGGATTGCCTGTCTCAGACATCGATGCCACTTCATACTCGATCTGGCGAAACATGTCTTCATTGTCATCGGTTATTGCCCAGGTGTTGTTTGACGTATCCGATGTATCACGAGCATATTCTAGAACCATCAACCATAAATTGAGAATCACATCGACCAAGAATACCATTCAATAATCAAATCACAATCAGCAAGAATCATTTGATAATAAAATTATACACACCAGTTGTATGGTCCTGTATACTGAGAATAGATTCAGTACCACTCTCATCCCCAGATGTACTATCTGGCTTTTCACTCTCTAGTGTCACGTACCAAGAGTACTTTGGCTTCTTTGCCTCTGGCTCATCATCTCGGTCTGAACATTGAATAAATAATTGAAAATTCATTAATCCTAAACAATTGCCTGAATTTCACTTTTTTAAACAAGATGAGATGAAATAATGTTCAGTAAATGATCGATATATCTCTCAGTGAAGAAAATAATTTCAAAACAATAGAAAAAAAACTCAATCTCGTGCCAAGAAAAATTTTAAACGATCTATATTATCATTCAAACATGTTAACATCATGCCAAAACTTTAATAATTTTTTGAAATTAATGAGTGAATGCACAAACAAAAATTTTTACTGTACAAACGTGTACTAACCAAGTACAAGCGAATCCATAAGGTCGTTTTTGGCTTCCGAATGGAAGCCTTTGAAATCGTTCAATTTTGACATTTTCCAATTTTGCCTGGAAACTATGTTGAATGGTCTGAAATGTAAGAATACGAAGTTTGGCGAGAATGTCTGTATGTGTACCGGTGGTCACTTCTTCGTAAATTTAATAATTAAACGGGTAAAGATGGGGCTAGTTCTGTGCCAAATTGCAGCTCGATCAATCGATTAGTTCTCGAGATATTGCGATGCATCGAAAATTCGTTTTCCTTCAATATCTCGAAAATGACTGGACCGATTTCATTTTTTTTTTCAAAATTTTCATCTCGATGTCTTCTATCTCAATCAATAAAAATATGTATACCTGTTGCTAGAAAGTTTTCGAGATATGGCTAGTTTTCTGTTTTTGATTGAAAATCCTTGTAAACACGCTAACTTTCGAAAGAATCGAGATATCAACTTGAAATTTGGCATGGAGGTATCTCTTATGATTGCAATGTTTGGTATTTGAAATCAGCTAAATCTGACGATTAGTTCCGGAGATATTTAACTTTGCTTGCAAATCAATTTCACCCGATATCTTGAAAACCACGCAATCGATTTATTTTTTTATTTTTTTAAAATTTTCGTCCCGATGTCCTCTATCTTAATCAATCAAAATATGTATACCCGTTAATACAAAGTTTTCAAGATATGGCCATTTTTGTGTTTTCCACTCAAAATCCTTGTAAATACGCTAACTTTTGAAAAAATGGAGATATTAACTTGAAATTTGGCAAGAAGGTATCTCTTATGATTGTCATGTTTGCTATTTAAAATCAGCTCGATCGGACAAGTGGTTCCGGAGATATTAAACTTTCGAGATATGAAATGCAAAACATTTATTATAATAACACGTGGAAAGGATCGAAAGGACCATTCGGAAGCGCTCCGAATGGTCCTTTCGGAAGCGCGAATTGATTGATGGCGAAAGAAATGCACAAGTAAAATTAACAAACTCCACAACCACAAATCTGTAGTGACATGCCCATATTTGGAAATACAGAAGTCAACGTCAACCCCTCTACGTGGACCAATCACAGGGATGACACCCGAAAGATGACCATATAAGGAGTGTAGGAAGTTACTTCACGCACGAAATATTAATTTTTTCCCAATATTCGAACCAATCAGGGAAAGACACGCAAATAAGAAGGGTGGCCGTGTGCCTCCCTTGCATAAGAGATAGGAGTGTTCCTCCCTTGCATAAGGGATAGGACATCGATGATATATAAAGGAGGATGCAGCCCTTGAGCAACGCAGTCGGAGAAATCAACCAGCACCTACTACACCGTGACTATGTCAGTCAGTAGAATCAGTAGAGAGACACCCGTTCTCTAAAATTTCTTAGTCCTACAGTTTGGACTTATTCATTCGATTTCAATTCGAATTTACGTAGAGTTTTTCGTAACTTCATTTTGATAAAAGTCTTACTAGACTTATTTTCAAGAGTGGGATCTGTTCACGATTCCTATTTCAATTAAGGAAAATCTTTCATGATTTTTACTTGAATTGTAATCAAATATTTAAACGATAAATTGTCATAACAATTATTGTAATAAATTAAAATCTCGAATTAATTGTCAAGAAACAAAACAGCGTAAGTCGAACCAATCAACGAAATTGGTCACGTAAGTTACAACCTTAATCATTTTTGTAAACTCATTTCATTTTGTCAAAAATATAAAAAGAAATTTCAATCATCTTTTTCATTAATTAAAACCTTGTGCATCCTATCGAAATTATCTTCCCGTCCATGCTATTAACCGCAAGGTTAGGCTAAAAAGGGAACGAGTTAGTTAATGGGTATTTGTGGAATTTTATTAATTATTAATCAACCTTCAATTAATTGGGTTCTAAATTTCAGCTTTGAATCTAGTGATTTGAGACATTTTACTGTCATTTAAACATTTGATTTATGAAGGTTTATTTCTGGAAAAGTTATCACACTTTTCGTCAGATTCACCCATTTCTGAAATAACAATTTGTATGTATTTTTTGTGAACAATTTTTTTTTCTTAGCAGAATAAACCTATAGGTTTAAATGCTTCAAATAAAAAAAATAAAAAAAAAAACTCGTTTTGTCTCAGTAATTGTTGAATAATGTCTCACAACATTACTCACTCGATACTCTCCTCAATAATTCTAGTCAAATAATTAATAATTATTGATTTTTCTGAGGTTATGATCATTCATTTAATTGTCAATAATTCGGTTTTACTTACGAACAGAGAGAACCATTGTCACTTATCAGCTTATCACTAATTCACTCGTTCGATAAATTACGTTATTGTTTATTAAGAAATATTGAAACATTAATTGTTAATTAATTAGTTAATAAATAATGTAGATACATTACATATGAAGGGAGAAAAAATTGTTCGGAGAGGTTATAATAACAACATGAGAGTTTTCTAGGGGTAGGATCTTTAGGTAGGGACCACGACTTTACTTTCAAATTCTAGCTGGGGTGGAATTATGCGCGTTTAGGGTACCCTAAAGCCTTATTTTTTCTTTGCCACCAGGGAGAGCTTTTCGGGTTGACTTCGTCGTGTTTCGGAACGTTTTCTGCCAGAATTGTCGAGGAGGGGGATCTCGGAGCATGCGCCGTTTTCAGCCGCCATCGCGCGCATCCCCCTCCACCAAACTAATTCGCCGCGCGCACCTCGCCAACAGTCGGTAATGTTGGCATGAAACGTTCGGAAATCTCACCAAAAATTGCCGAAAAACGCCCCCTTATGGCAAAGAAAAAATAAGGCTTTAGGGTACCCTAAACGCGCATAATCTCACCCCTGGGGTGAGAAATCTCGTAATGAAATTTGGCCAAACCCATTGATAATCAATCATCAATGTGTAATTGAAGAAACAAAATTCAAAATATAAATGACGATAGTTAGATAATTTTTTTTTTCTTTTTCCCGCGGGAAGTACTTGAATTCAGAATTGAATTTAAAAAATCACTAGTTTATTCAGAAAAAGGAGCTGAATGTGAAGCTTATGAGTTATTAGGTATATACGCGACTGTTGAATATAAACATAAAATAATATTAAAATTACCCACAGGAGTTAGTGCCCCGATATTCCTAATTATTTATCCCCTGAACAATTTTTCCTCTCTCTTTTAATTATTTATATTATTTTCCTGTGCAATATTACTTTAATAAATATTTCATATGTTTGAAAACACGGGAATAGTATTAAATTTATACTTTTTACATCGTAAATATCAAATATTTGAAAAGCTTTTGTGTTATTGACCCACCGTGACGAGAATTTCTATAATATTTGATTTTTTTCATTTGTTTGAAACAAATAGTCAAATTTTTTGCTTTATACGTATTAATTAGCAAAAAAGTCTCCCATAGATTCTTAAGTAAGTGTAGTTGAGTTTAAGCACAAATATTATATTAATTTAATTGTTTATAAAATATGGAAATTATTAAAAAACAATATTTATTCACAAAATTCTGCACTAAAATTGAATAAATTTAATAAATTCTGTGAAAATTGAACATTTAATTTATTTAATTCAGTGTTGAATTCGTAAAACAATAATATGCACCTAAAAATGTTCAGATTAATGACAAAAATATTGTATTAATACGTAATATGATGATATTTAAATTAGTTGAAGCTGAAGAATATTTAAATCAATCGTTTTTGAACTTTAAATAACATATGTATAAACTTACTGAGAATGTTGATATTTTTTCTATCTACTTGTAGACTCCATTTGTGTAAAAGAAGTGGAATGTAAGAGTCTGTTGTAAAGAGAATTAATAAATTTGATAAACAAATGAAATTTAATGTTTTGAAAGAATTTATTTATGAAGGAATGATTGATAAATGTTGGGTTATCTCAGTAATCAGTGGATTTAGAGGAAAATCTCAGGAGACTTTTTTTGTAGACAATTTGGTTCTCTATAAAAAAAAGTGTTCTGACTTTTTTTCTCTAAATTCACTAGTTTCTCAGATATTCCCAAATTTGTTTACACGCGATTTTCTAATTAAAGATTTCATCATTTTATGATTGAAAAAAAAAAAGTTCAATTAATCAATTACCCTCTGTCAACTTTAGAAAAACGTTCTACACTTGACAGCAGCCTGATGAATTTTCTTATCCAATTTATAAATTTTCATTTTTCCCAGCATTGGAAATTTAATGGGTAATTCATGAAAATCATCACAGATAAATACATAAGGACTGTCTGATTCTCCCTCAGGATAAACTCGACGATACTCATCCTGAGGTAGAACATCGAGGACTGTGACATATCCCAGAAGAACTTTTGTTGGATAATTCTGAGGGAATTTCATGTTTGCATCAACTAGAACTCTGTATCGATGCTCAAGAGTTGAAATTTCTTCGGTGGTTGGGGGTATCCAGGCAGCATGAATCCATAATCTGCCCCTATGAGATGAATACCAAGATCTACCTACGTGCTTTTTTATCCCAGATATCAAGAGAGATGCCCATGGTTGATGGAGTGTTAAACAGAGACCTTCATCAACCATCTCCAGGAGTTCTTTATCCTGAACTCGACGAATTGTAGACTCTGCTGACGTTGTTGATGATATATTCTCTGATAAAACACCTTCTCTATACTAAAATCATTTTCATCAATCACTCAAACAATTTCCTGTTTATTGAAAATGCAAATATCTCTGAACCTATCAATTTAATTAAAAAAATATCAAAAGACCTTTTTTGTAGCCCTTGAAATTCTCTACAAAAAATGTCTTCTCAAATTTTCCCCTAAACCCATCCCTTATCAAGATAAAAACAAAATAAACTCACCAAAGGTCGATCAAATTCGAAATTAGGACAAATTAAATCTCCACCCTGACAATATTCTTTCCCACTCTTCTCCAGGATCTCCAGTTGTCTCTTGAAAATTTCCTCAGAATCATCCTCCTCCTCCACAACATCTCTACCAAAAATATCAACCGTAAACTTCTTATTCAGCCTAGAACCATGTTTTTTATCCCTCATTTCATTTTCTCGTTTATCCATTTCAATTCTCTCTTCTTTGGATAACCAGACACTATTACTCGACTGATAATAGTCTGATTCATCATCGATAACTTGAGTCCTCTTTGCACTATTTCTGTCATACTCCAAGAGCTTATCCCTCTGTTTTAAAGCAGCTTTACTGGGTTTTTGTTCAATTAATTTATTGTAAAGATTGTATGAGGCTTTGGAATTTGATGAGAGGATTGCTTGTTGATTTGGAGTGCAAACCAACGCTTCACAGAAAAAACAGGGGCCTGCCCCCTCCTGTGCACAAACTATTCTTCCACAGCTCAAGCAATTGTTTATAAGTTTGTGGATTTTAGCCTCACAGTCACACTTGACTCGTCCTTTTAAGCCAACAGCAATATTGTTTCCTTCAATCGAATATAAATTAACAAATTTCTTTTTCTTTTCTTGTTTTTCTGGCTTTGGAGGCTCTGGGGGAAGTTTGATGGGTTCTTTCTCCTTGGTTTTAGATTTTTTCTTGCCTTTTGACTTCTGTGGAAGGGCTTCGTTGTCGTTGGGCTTTCTGTAGCCTGAGAATTGTTTCTCGTGAGCTAGAATTGGGTGTGAAAGAGTGCTTGGTGGATATCTTGACATCAGAGGGTGATGGTGAGATTTTTGTAAGGACATTTTTTGTAGAGGAGTTTGAGGGCTACAAAAAAAGTCTCTACGATAATTTTGATATGACAATTGAATTTTGAGATATTTTACAGAAATTGATTTGTTTACATGTTGAATTGACCTTGGAGAAATTATTGTTGGATTATTTTTTGAATATCTTAGAAACTAGTGGATTTAGATAAATATGTCAAAGGACACTTTTTATAGAGAATTTTGAGGGCTACAAAAAAGGTCTTATAATATTTTACTCTAAATCCACTCTTTTTCGAGATATCTGCAAACTCAAATGAATGAAATTGATTTAGATTGTTTTCTTCATGCTTACCTCTTTTTCTCTTGAGTTCAAACATAAAGGTCTTGTGCTTTGAGTTGCTCATGTCCAGAAAGTTCTTGAAGAAGTCATCCAAGTCCCTTTCATTCTCCATTGTCATAATGTACCTGAAGTATTTGGAGGTTAGCGGAGAGCCGAAACTATTATTTTGCATGATTATTTTCTTACTGAATCATCTCCTCGGTAACGGGATAATCCAGGATTCCTGACAGATTCTGATGTATCCAACGATCCATTTTTCGAAATATTTAATCGAAGAAATAATGATTCTGATCCAAATTGTATGACGAATATTTTGAAGATTAGGGGATTGTCATGCACTCAAGTGCAGCCGGGGGTCGTGAGTTAATAATAAATGTACAAACAATAAAAAGATGAAATTTATCGTGTACAAACGATTTCCTGTCGATTCCACTGGTCATTGGCCTGAATTAAACAATTTTCGATTTCTTTCCGGCTAACATCATGGCGAAATTTAAATAATTAAAATTAATTAATGAGTGAATGTACAAACGAAATTTTTGCTAGTACAATCATGTACTAACAATGTACAATCGAGTACATAAGGTTTTTTTCTTAATTATTACACCTTTCCGGCTAAGTACCTAGGGGTACCCCCCCCGTTATATCCTACCGTTTTCCACTAGCAGGACGGTGGCGCCAGTTATTATTTCTGCGCCAATTTTGAATATGGATTCGTGAGTCGCTAAAGCCCTGAAGAGCACTCCATCGATGTTGATTATTTTTGTATGATAATTATTGGGAAAGGAGGTTTTTTAAATATTTAATAATTTAACACAAGTGCTTAAGAGAGCACATTAACAATTTATTATTTAACTGAACTTTTAACTTTTCACTACAAACACCTTGAACTCCAATTACGTTATAATAATTAAACTCGAAGAGAGAAGCAGAAGGCTTTAAATACAACTGAATGTTTTTTCAACTCTACAACTCCAAACTTGAAGAGTAACTGATGACAGTCCCTCATTGGAACTCGTCCAGAACAGGTCGGCCCATTGTAGTGACAAAATCGAATTTTCATTTGTGTTTAGGCGGTGAAGAAAACGTTAATCGTAGGGAAAAAAACGGTGTTTGTTTTGTAACAGTCATAACTACAGAAACGTGCAATTGCTCATGATATTACGAGTGTTTTACGCATTTTCAGTGTTTGAATCAATGTAATATTTTAAATGGCCGACTACCGGGAGGTCTGCCCAATCGCGGGAATTTCCAATGACTCTTTGATCCAAATTTTTAGCTATCTGTCTCAGCAGGATCGCTTAAAAGTTGAAACAGGTGAGGGTCGTTACGAATACCTACAATTTTGTAAAAAATGAATAGAGAATATAATAATTCTTTTGTACGATATACATATAGTATGCAGGCGTTGGCAGAACATTGTCCAATATACGTGGAGTGATGTCCAAAAATTCCCGAGACATGTTAATCCGCGTTTTTTTTCAAAGAACCAGATAGCTAAGATATTGCAATTGTGCTCTCTATATGTTCGATCTATACATATCAAAAAAAGTGAGATACACTTATTGGAAATGATGGCTCAGACTGGTTATCAGCAATTAGAGATGCTAAAATTGGATTTTGATAATCGACATACGAACCAGCCCCCCGAAATGCATCGATGCATCAACACAATTCTCCTTAACACCCCAAATTTGATCACCCTGGAAATAGGGTCAATACCTCATCAATTTCAATGGAAATCGTTGGAAAATCTGCCAGAGTCACTCCAATGTGACTCAGATAATTGATGGTGAGCTGTATAGGAGTATAGAGAAGAATGTCAGTGCTCTGCCGACATCTCTCGTGCAACAAATATTGATTAACTGCTTATATATAAACGCCCGTTTATGCTCCCGGAATCTAAGACAGCTGCGATCGAATGAGACTCAGATAATTGATAATAAACTGTAGAGAAGTATTAAAAAAAATTATCAGGACTCTCTCGACGATGTTTAGAGCTAGATGTATGGATAATCTGCTCATATTCACACGCCCGTTTATGCTCCCAGCATCTAAGACAGCTGCGATTGAATGAGACTCAGATAATTGATAGTAAACTGTAGAGAAGTATAAAAATAAATTATCAGGACTCTCTCGACGATGTTTAGAGCTAGATTTATGGATTATCTACTTATATCTATACGCCCGTTTATGCTCCTGAAATCTAAGATAGCTGCGATCAAATGAGACTCAGATAATTGATGGTGAGCTGTATAGAAGTATAGGAACGAATGTCAGGGCTCTCCCGACATTCTCTCGTGCAACAAATATTGATTAACTGCTCATCTCTACATGTCCGTTTATTTTCCCGGAATCTAAGACAGCTGCGATAGAATGAGACTCAGATAATTGATGGTGAGCTGTATAGGAGTATAGAAAAGAATGTCAGTGCTCTGCCGACATCTCTCGTGCAACAAATATTGATTAACTGCTTATCTCTACATGTCCGTTTATTTTCCCGGAATCTAAGACAGCTGCAATCGAATGAGACACAGATAATTGATAGTAAGCTGTAGAGAAGTATGAAAATAAATTATCAGGACTCTCTCGACGATGTCTAGAGCTGGATTCATGGATTATCTGCTTATATCCATACGCCTGTTGATGCTCCCTGAATCTGTGACAACTGCAATCGAATAAAACTCAGATAATCAATAGTAAACTGTAGAGAAGTATGGAAAAAAATTATCAGGACTCTCTCGACGATGTTTAGAGCTAGATTCATGGATCATCTGCTTATATCTACACGCCCGTTTATGCTCCCGAAATCTAAGACAGCTGCGATTGAATGAGACTCAGATAATTGATGGTGAGCCGTGTAGAAGTATAGGAAAGAATGTCAGGGCTCTCCCGACATTCTCTCGTGCAACAAATATTGATTAACTGCTTATCTCTAAACGTCCGTTTATGCTCCCGGAATCTAAGACAGCTGCGATTGAATGAGACTCAGATAATTGATGGTGAGCTGTATAGGAGTATAGAAAAGAATGTCAGTGCTCTGCCGACATCTCTCGTGCAACAAATATTGATTAACTCTTCATCTCTACACGTCCGTTTATTTTCCCGGAATCTAAAACAGCTGCGATAGAATGAGACTCAGATAATTGATGGTGAGCCGTGTAGAAGTATAGGAAAGAATGTCAGGGCTCTCCCGACATTCTCTCGTGCAACAAATATTGATTAACTGCTTATCTCTAAACGTCCGTTTATGCTCCCGGAATCTAAGACAGCTGCGATTGAATGAGACTCAGATAATTGATGGTGAGCTGTATAGGAGTATAGAAAAGAATGTCAGTGCTCTGCCGACATCTCTCGTGCAACAAATATTGATTAACTCTTCATCTCTACACGTCCGTTTATTTTCCCGGAATCTAAGACAGCTGCGATAGAATGAGACTCAGATAATTGATAGTGAGCTGGAGAAAAGTATGAAAAACATTATCAGACCTCTCTCGACGTTCTCTAAAGCAAAAATTATCAATTAACTGGTCACTTTTATACGTACGGTTATGGTCCCTGAATCTAAAATAGCTGCAATTGACTGAAACTCAGATAACTGATGGTGAGCTGTAGAGAGGTATGAAAAAAAATTATCAGAGCACTCTCGACGTTCTCTAGCACAAAAACTATTAATTAACTGCTCATTTTTACAATTTTCGTTATGGTCCCCGAATCTGAAACAGAAGCGATTGACTGAGTTTCAGATAATTGATGGTGAGAGGTGTAAACAAAAATTATCAGAGCACTCTCGACGTTCTCTGAAGCAAAAACTCTTAATTAACTGTAAGCAGTATTATCATTGTTGAATGAATATGAAAAATAATTGAATATGATTCCTCAATGATTTGCCGGAAGTAAGTATCATTTTTAAAGGCAAACATCATCAGAAATACCGAATTAATCTATTCGAGGATTAGCAATTGAGTCTCCATTCATTTACATTTGCAATTATCTGGATCAGATAGACATTTGGATAGCATTAATAGAAGCAATAGACTGGAAAAGCATTTTTCAATCAGATAATTCAGTATTTCAAAATCGACCTCAATGTTCACTAAAGAAGGATGCAAGAAACAGGATTTCTAATTTTCGAGTATAAATTACAGTGAATTCGCATAGGAGAATTATTAATAAACACATACTCATGCCCTCAATTTTGTATTATCAACTATTATATGATTCCGTTGCTATTCCTTTAATCGGCTTAAACGTAGAAAGGGGCCACATCATGGAAAATAGTCGTATGTGCACTTTCTCAGGTGACTTCGAGATTTCAGCCTTTTTGGAATAATTTGAGAGTCACTTTCAAAGACCATTTTTTTAAATCAGAAAATATAGCTCAATTGATTTATAATCGTCTGAAAGGTTGACATTTTATGCAGCGAGTGCACAAGACCTGTGATGGCATATAATCGTCATTTTTTTAACACAGATGTCTGGTCTGGTCAACGAGTCTTGAAATCCAATACATCTCCTGCCTGAAGATATGGATAAACTGAAGATAATCATCATCTAAACTATTTAAACTATAAGAATTGACGTTTATTGAAAGAAAAAAATATTTGGTAATTAATTTGAATGTTGGCGGCTCAAACTAGTAAGGATGGCGATAATCTAGGGACCCTACATCGCAAAAAAACGCTGTAATAGCGCTCCATGGAAACTGAAATAAAACTCCATCTATTCTCCATGTAACTTGTAACGATCGACACTCGCATGACGTTACTTTTTTTGTAAATCTCGAAAAATATTGTCGCACCAATTGTTTATCGGTTTGTAACTTTGTTGAACCGAGTAGAACGTTGACGAACAAAATTAACAACACACGGACATTATTTCGACCGGGTGAGCCACAATACTTAATATATTATAGCCACGGGGCGATAATAGTATTTTTTCCACGCATGACCTGACTTACCTGAGGCATTGTCAGTAGTCATTTAACATCCTCATGTTGAAACACGTTAAAATGTTTAAGAAGTCCATCAGCAGCGATAGCGCAGACGTATGTACAGACAATGAAACAATGCCACAACAATTAGAATATGACATGACAAATATAGATTCATGGTATAGATTCATGCTTTTGAATATCTTCTTCTTCCACAGACAAAAGCAGCACTTTCACCGCCAATACGTGACTGTAAAAACAAGAAGAAGGTTACCTTTAGGTATCCATTAACGACCGTTTGCACAGAAGAATTACCGAGAAAATATGGTTATGGATCGATTTTACAAAGGATCAAGAGTTTTTTCAAAAAAACGAACAACTCTGTTGGGAACAGGCAGGCACATATGATTAACAGAAAGAAGTTGCCTATTGAGTGGAAGTATTGGTGCTGTATGGGTTCAGGACAAGGCGATCAGCCTGATAAAATAACGGCTGAGGTACGAGATGAAATATCCTCCACTGACAAATATTGCTCAAAGAATTACTTCGAAAAGAACGTGGTCTACACATGGAACTGCCTGGATTTTGAGAGTGAGGGGAGTTTCAATGAATTTCAGGGGAAGGTTGACAAATCAACGTATGTGCGGTTCGAAAAAATCGATAATTTGCTCAAGTCGACTGACTCTAAAGAAAGCAGTTTAACTGTTCTTCCATCGCCGGAGATCTTTCACTGGAATTCGCTGAGGTGTAAAAATGATGAACCAGAGAGTAGAAATTTTGAAGGCAGCCTGAAAGGCACTCCAGGTTTAACAACGATAGCTGAAGTGCATAATTACAGTTATCCCAACGTATTTATCGATGGAGATGCCATCAATGTCAGTGAATCTAAGGCAATAACAAACTCAGTTCATCCTCATTTACTTGAGGTACCTCCTGAGGATTCTGGGGCTGATGAAGACAGCGGTGTGAATAGTAAACCCGATACCTACACCATCTCCGAGTATGGTACCGACTCCACCACCCAATATTCAAAGACTGTGAAAATGCAGAACGAAGGAACGTAACAGAATAATGTTATTTTTTACGTTTTGTTACTTTGTGAAAAACTTTTATTGATAAAAATAAATTATTTGATGCGTTGAATTATAGAGAACAGCAACACATTTTCTGACATTTATAATATAGTGATAATTCATTACGAGAGGGACAAGCTGAATCATAGAGTGAATTATTATTAATTTTTCATTTTTATTTTTCAAACAATCACCCATTGTTCGGCAAATGACAAGAATAATCAAGACGCGAAGGTATCACGTGAATCCAAATACTGCAACCTGATCGGATTTTGGTATGTAATGATAGACCTGAAAAACTGCGAAAAAGTCAAGCCCAACCCATTTTGCTCCATACGTCAAACGAAAACCTCATTTTTCGTGTTTTTGGCTTCAAATTGCTCCTCGCACCACAGTTTTGATTAGATTTGAACTATTTCTTTTTTTTCAAGATGTTCGTTACGCTTTATAGAATGAAAATAGGTATTTTCATCACGCTGTGCCGAAAAGCAACTAATCCACTCCAAATTAATCCTGAGGGTTATCCAAACATTATATTCGAAAATCGAAAAGAATAACAAAGTGGTTAAAGCCAACTTCACCTCGACTTTGTTCCGACTTTTGTTTCAGCTACAGGTCCCTTCCCAATTTTAGTTGGAACAAATTCTCGTGCCTGGTGATCAGTGATTCCATCAATTAACTGCTCATTTTTATACGTGTCGTTATAGTCCTAGAATCTGAAACAGCTATGATTGACTGAGAGTCAGATAATCGATTGTAAGCTGTAGAGAAGTATGAAAAAAATCATGAGAGCTCTCTTGACGTTCTCTATCGATTCAACAATGAAATACAAGTCGAACTCCAGGTTGATTTGTACGAAAAAAAATTTCCAGAGCGTTGGCATTGAGTATTAAAGGTCATTACAAGTCTATGCATTCATACTTGGAAGAATCAGTCGCAGTCCCTGCAATTATTTATTATGTCAGTCTGCATGTCAGACCTTTCGGATATTCTGTCACATTATGATGACAGTATCGTTTTCAATCAGACAATCGATGTTGAACCTCATTTCATGAAAAAACAAAGGGAGGTATCCCATTCCCGTATTTTCGTAATTTAACGATGATCGCTAACTTTATCAATTAACTGGTTACGTTCACGCATATCGTTATGGTACTTGAACCTGAAAAGAGCCTTATTGACTGAGACTCAGATAATTGATTGTAAGCTGTAGAGAAGTATGAAAAAAAAATCATGAGAGCTAATTCTAAATCTAAATCCCATTAGAGGTTAAGGGAGAAAGCAGAACAAATAAAACCAACAATAGCGCATGACAGATGGAACACATGTCAATTTCTTCATAATGCTGAAGCAACAACCATGTCGGTATTGGTGCAACATCTACCAGGTTCTAGAAATTTTGATTCTAGGAATTTGAACATAACAAGTGACGCAACTCTCGAGTACCAAAATATTTGGTACATGTTTCCAGAATGTTCCAGAGCATTATAAAACTTCCTAGAACATGATAGAACTTTCCAGAAATTTCTAGAATTTGTTAGAAAATACGAGAACCGTTTGAGAAATTCATCTTGATTCTCCAAATATTGTTGACATTTTCCATTTGAGTGTGATTCTAACACCACGGCCATATAGACGTGTCCACCTGATCGGGTTTATCGGCGGCACTAGCTATTAGTGCCGCGCTAGATACAACCACCCCAGCGTTTTTTTGACGACACATATCACAAAAATGGTCTAGCCGGAGTCCTTGAAATTTTGCCATTTGTTTTCCAACATACTCAACAACATATCATACAAATTTGGGGGCATTCTGAGATTGCGAGATTTTCACAATCCAAGATATGGCGGGAGTCCATAAAACAAAAATGAAGAAATAGAATTAGACAACAAAAGAAAAATTCTGAAAAACAGAGCACCAATCGATTTTATTCGGCAAATCGTGATTTCTAGAGACTTTGATACGACACAAGTCCACACACACATAAATAATTCCGCATATATAGAATTAATGTACCGAAAGAAGTATTTACCTGCTGAGGTGTGGTGCGAGGGTTATTCTATTCATGATGAATATATTGTGAGAGCCAATGAGAGTTGTGGTACAAAATATTCCGTTGCCGAATGCTTGCGTTAAAATTGCAGGTGTTGAATTCATGTGTTGAGTTTGTTTTATGTTGATTTAACATGTAATATCTTACCTGTTGGTGAGAGCGAAAAAGGAGAGAAAATCGATCATACAACTTCCAGGACTCCAGGACGATACAATAGATAGGGTTTTATACAATAATGATAATCTCAGTTTTGCTGAGAATTTTTCATTATAATTATTATACACAACGTACAAAAAATATGAATCTTACTTCAATTTTAATATTAACTACATTAATGTCTATATGTTAATATCACAAACATTGATGTCTCATTTGTATTTTCTGAAGTTGATGCTTGGATGACCCTTGCTTTTACCGAAAGGGAGCGGCGTTCAGACAATGTATGGAGAAAAAATTTGCGTGCGTTTCAGAGGTTTTTTTCCACCCTCCTGCCCTCTTAAGGTACTACCGTAGTATTTTACGGGTAGGTGATCATGCCTTTTTGACTTCTTCATAATCAGAATAGAAGATTTTTAACAAACAATTTTTTAGGGTGAAAAAATAATGTGGGTAAATATTTACTTTAGCTTCCTCACCTCTGATTTCACCTTCCTCACCAAGGCAAAAACCGGCCTGAGGAAGCTAAAGTAAATATTTACCATAATGTGGATGAATAAAATAAAAATACGGAGACATTTAATTTTAATGGGATTTTTTATCAACCATTTCACCTTTATATTCCCCCTCGCCATGCTTCTCTTCATCGTGATTGTCATCAGGAGTTCTCTCTTTTTCGTGATTCTCATCATCTCCGTCTTGGTCGCCTGCCTCGGAGCTGACACCGCTGCTGCTCCGGTTAGTGGAGCTAGGCGAATCACTTGATGATGAGCTGCTTGAGGAGCTGCTGTGCTCGTCGTCCAAGGAATCCAGAAGGCTTGAAGCGATGGGTGAACGATTACCTAAATCACTGAAAGATCCGTAGTGGGACAGGGGTGAAGGTCCACAGTAGCCAAGAAAATAAGATTCACCATCATCTTCACTGGACGACTTCGGGGGAACGTAAAGTTTAGACTGACATAGATTTTCATCGACTTTAGATCTTTTGACCTGTGGTAATGTAACCCTTGCCTGTAAAAGCGTTCAAAAAAATATAAAAACAACTCGTGCGTTATTCAGATGGTAATAGTAAACTTCCTGCCCGAGCCTTGGAAAACACTACTTTTCGTGTCACCGGACTGGATTGGAATTTATTTATGATTATTCAATTGACAATTTTACCCAGGACCTTAACAAGCGAATGAATCTGGAGGAAGCTGCTAATAAAACATTCTGATGTATTGCAAATCAAATATCCCCGATGGCAGATTGTGAACGATAATTTTCCAAGGCTCAGACTTGGAATTTAGTGATTCTGTAATGGGGCGTCAAGAAGTGGCAAAGTCGACACTTGGGGATTCGAGTCGTTCATAATAATAATTAATATTCTACTCACCCCTTGATCCTTGTAGTCACTCATGATCTTCGTTACTTTGCTGACAGCAACCCGGTCTTTCGACCGCACACAAAGCACCCCGAAGATGGCTTGAGAATCGGGGTGATCATCCAGTATATGGTTGGAATGCATCATTTGATCCATGATAGCATCAGATTCCTTCAAACCTTGTTTGTTTATAATCTCGGCAAGATTGATGAGACCATGGAAGGTACTAATTACAGTGGCATGACTGTCATTTGATTCTTCATTTTGGGGCATTTCCGGACTATCTGATGAATCTTCAGTAGTATAATTTCCCATTAATGGAGAGCCAACGTCAGAGGGTAATGATTCACCGTCAAAATCGGAATCGGAATGGCTCGCTGGGTACTCATCTGCAGAAGACCTAAGCTCGTCAACATGGAGCTTTTTCAGTGCGGGACCATCTGCCATCTTGATATGGATGAGAGCTCAGAGTTCTTCCTCACCAAACAGACGAACTTAAAAGATGAAAAATTAATTATGCATTTCAATTAGCCTCATTGGTTTGGGGATCATTCGGGAATATTTGGGAAAGTGACTAAGATTTAGGGATAATTATTTGATTCATTATCAATCAATTAAATTATGCCGCATAGCTGGCAAATATAGAAGGGAAACAATTTAAGAAAATGATGAATATCTCCTAAATAATTCGGGAAATCGATTTCTGAAGACTTTTGGAAAAGAATGAAACTCTTCTAATTAATAAATTTAGATTGATAGTGCATGAGGTGTGCAGAGGGCTAAATAAATGAACAATGATGGCAGATCATAGACAAAAAGATTGAAATTTGTTTATTCAACTAACAATTTGATTATTCAACTAACAATTTCCCACAGAACCTCAACGAGCGAATGAATCTAGTATAGAGGAAGATGTAAAAACATACTCATGTGATGCAACTCTAATTTCTCCAAGTGTAATTCGTGAACAAAAGGATGGGAATTTATTTATGATTTTTCAACTGACAATTTCTCCCAGGACCTTCCCGAGCGAACGAATCTCGAGGAAGCAGGTGATAAAACATTCTGATAAGCAATCTGCATGAACAAATTCTCTGACTGTTGAATAATTGAAATAAAAATTGGCATTAGCTCAGTGCAAACTCACCAATAGTTGATTTAACTTGAACGATTTTCAGGCACTTTTGAAATGAATTACACTCAAATATTTCTCTCTCTCTCGTAAACTGCGATGGATACGGATTGGATTATGTCTTTTTGGGGTTATGTGTGTCGTTTCGCCAGGGTTGGGCATATTTGCAAGATGGGAGTTTTCGACGTGACATGGTCAAATACCGGTAATTTACCGATAATGCGTCAGAAACTGTCGATAACGTCGAAACCTGTCATTAACCTTTCTAACCTCACAACTCACTCAAATTTCGAGTTACGTTAAGGATGTTCTGCCTAGATTGCAACGGGGGGGTGAGCTGTAGGGGGAAGGTAGGGTTTTGTGGGGAATTCCAACCCCTGAAGACGAAAAAATGAAATTTTAAATTACCCCATTGAGGTTAAATTTGGTCACTTTTATGGTGTCATTATATTCCTCATAACTCTTTTTCCTAATAAATATTCATAGGATCAATCAAAAAATTTCCGATAATCGATTTAATAATTTCTGAAAAAAACATAAATCTAGTCGTTAACAGCGGCAACGTTGGGAACTAGAGAAATTTGGTAACACGGGCTGGTACCATTGGTTGACTAGGCCACACTCGGCTGTAAACGTTTATTCATTCCCCAGATACCCCAGATTTGTATTTTGCGCGCTGCCCCTCTCTCGTTGAAAGTGTCGCGACGTTGTCGTACTTTCCAGCTGCGCGCGCAAGAAAGGTAAATTTTCGCCTATTTTGCCATTTTTTATTACTAATTATGAGTCTGGGGGATGCGTAAGAATATAACGTTTTTCCGTGACATAACGATTGACCTATAGCCGGAGTTTCATTACGCTAGACCCATTTTTCATCGATTTCACTAACTTTTCGTGAATTTTACATAAGAACACGTGTTAAATTGATATTTTTTAAAAAATCATAACTTTATTATGCAGCTCGCAGGAGAGCTGAAATTTTGCATGCGGTTCTTCAATAGATTGAAGAATCTTACAAAAAAATTTCATCAACTTCTTATATTTCCTTATAATGTCCAAAATGTAGGCAGAACATCCTTAAATAACAGATTCGACTAAAACCCCCCAATGCTATAGAAACAATAAAATTTTTAGTGCAATTAGGTCTAGGGGTCGGGAAAAATAATTAAAGCCAAATGAAGAAAATTGGACTAGAGAAAATTGATGAAAATGTAGATTTCACTCTTTTGATTATCCTTGGCCTATTCCGATCTTCACTACGATTTGAGGGCATATTCCCTGGGAACCCCCATGCTATAGAAACAATAAAATTTTTAGTGCAATTAGGTCTAGGGGTCGGGAAAAATAATTAAAGCCAAATGAAGAAAATTGGACTAGAGAAAATTGATGAAAATGTGGATTTCACTCTTTCGATTATCCTTGGCCTATTCCGATCTTCACTACGATTTGAGGGAATCTTCTAAGGGACCCCCCGAACCTATAGGAACAATAAAATTTTTAGTGCAATTAGGTCTAGGGGTCGGGAAAATCTTTAACTCTTTGATAATTCCCTTCCTCATAATAACTGTGCAAGGGTCGTCCGCCGACTTAGTTTTGATCAGAGTGCTCTTATTTCATCGATAAAAACGATCGAAATTGAATATTTTCCCATTGGATATTACGCGTGTGAGTATCTGATAAGGTTAAAACCCTGTTTTTTTTTAACTGATTCCCGGTAAAACTACAAGTTCTCCTCCTTCATTTATTCATCGTTCCATGATCCTTATTGTTCTTCAGCTGTTGATAATCATCCCTCAATGGTTTCAGTACGTCAGAGGAAATTTATCGAAGAGCATTCTCTTGAGGAAGTCAGGAGAATCGACAATTCATCGAGTCCAGGATAAAGAGCTCTTGGAGATGGTGGACGAGGGCCACTGTTTGTCGATCCATCAGCCCTGGGTTTCCCTTCTGATTTCTGGAATTAAAAAACACGAGGGGAGGACTCACACAGCCTCCGAGACCCCCTCCACCGAGGAAATCCCAGTTCTGGAGCAGAGGTACAGAATTCATAGGCCACATTAATTTGGCCTGTGAGCTCAGCCTGAAATACCTTTTCTTTCTTGAGCTCTCGCCTCTGCTGCCGCTTCCTCCAGACAAACTTCATTTTCTTGCGAAGCTTTCTGAGCTTATGACGATGCATCTGATTTTTTACTTAATTGGTCATTAGATAAGGGTGTCCTAATTATGATTTTACAAACTCTGAGGGTTTTGCAAACTTAGAATGGCTTCCTGGGAGTGGCTGTTAAGTTTCAGATTTCTCCAAATTTTTTTGATCCATCTCAAACTTTATGGAGTTTTTGACTTAATTGGTCATTAGATAGGGGTATCTTAATTATACTTTCTGCTAACTCTAAGGGTTTCGCATAATCAGGAAGGGCTTCCTGAAAGTGCTTGTTAAGTTTCTGATTTTATGTGTGTATGTTTTGTTTCGACACGAATATCTTCGGAAATATAAAAATTAATAAATCATACAAACTCCAGTATGAAGCCTAACTACTGAACTTAAGGATAGGTCTCAGAGCTCTTTTCAAACCTCGATACTATTATGTAGTGGTCAGGGGGGCAAAATGAAAAAGTAAGAAAAAATTGTAATCCAAGGCAGATAGGGCGATTTACATGGGATCTTTTTTGTAGAGAATTTTACAAGCTGGAAAAAATCTCTTCATAAAAAATGTACAATCTCCCTTAGATTACGAGATCTGCATACTTGAACTGCACACTTAAAACGCTATGGACTAGCATGAAAAATAAATAGCATCAACATTCTTTACTATTGAAGATGTATTTGAACTTGTAAAAATCGAGAGAGACAGCACACGCTATGGGTTATCTATGTTGAATTCTCGGGCTTCTAAAAATGTCGGGTATATTGCACTGGCAGTCTTGTTTTGAAAAAGATAATCAATCGTGTTGTACATTTCTTGTGGGCAAAAATTCAGGTGTATATAATGGTTGTTATTGTGGTGATTGAACGAGTGACATGTGGTCCACTAATTTCTTCACACATAGCAGTATTATCACGATCTTGACTCGATTAATGGTTTATGTGAATTTTTCAATCAGATAATTGATAAACGCTAACGATAAGCATGAAAAATAAATATCATTAGCTTTCTTGGCTAGTGAAGATGTATTTAAACTCGAAAAAATCGAGAGCGACAGCAAATGCGATATATTATCTGTGTCAGATTCTTAAACTCCTAATAATGTCGAGTATATTTTGCTGACAGTTTCATTTTGAGACAGATAATCAATCGTGTTTTTTTCGTATAAATCTCCCCGTAAAAAAATGTCTTATTTCCTGTAGATTACGAGATCTCGATACTGTGTCATTTTTCCCCACGCTCCCCTACTTGACACATGAAGAGCTCTTCGCTGGTCGCTCATTGCGCTGGTCAGAGAGCTCTCATCATGTCGAAGGAAAGATTCCATCACAATGTCCAGTGCAGCCCTGAGTTCCATACTATCAATTACATCAGCATCCTTGTAATTATTAACATTTCCGGTGAATCAAAAACTGAAGGTGCCCAGTGAATAATTGCCAGGTCAAATTCTAGTACCCCGGGCGCAAGAATTTAGATAGCGCATTTTATTTGGTGTGAAATTGCCATAGTTTAGCAACAAATAGTTCTCAAAAGTTTTTATTTCGATCGGACGCAGGATTGTTTGAGGTTCATTTTTTCTCATTTGTTTAACGTATCCTTCTGAACTTCTTATTAACTGAAATTATTCAGGCGACTGATTAAGACTTTTTATACTAGTTAGTTCTCACCAGTGTAACCGGTGGGAAATTAACCCGAGTTTTGCCGGGTGAGACCTATTGAATGAACGCAGAGCGCCAAACTGCCGGTGATAATTTGCTTGAGTTTGAATCGCATGGCCTTGTGCCGGTGCTGACTATAACGAATGAGGAAATGCGGGTCTATGAATTATGAATTATTTTTATCTTTGCCCGCCGTGGAATAATTGAAAATAATTTCATCCGATAATTGATAAAACGCTAACGATAAGCATGAAAAATAAAATGTATTAGCATTCTTAATTAGTGAAGATATATTTATACTTGAAAAAATCGGGAGAGACGGCAGACGCTATGTATTATCTGTGTCGAATCTTTTGGATTAGTCAGATTGTGATGAAAAACGTCCATTAATCCCGTTTCGATTTTTTTGTTCAAGTCTTGAAAAATATAATGAGATGCGGAGCACAAGTTGAGCCACCACATCCTGCGGGCACCGTATGTTCATCAAAGGTACACCTTGCGTATTATTAGAGATATTAATGTGGGAAACATCGTGATATATGAAATCAGCTTCAACTCACTGTGTTTCACTGCTTATTCTGAAATGAAAAATCTAGCGATTTTATTCCTTCTATAATAATTAGGTATGAAAATCTTTCCGGTATGCATATATTTCAGTGTATACTGTAACCTGAGAAAACATATTCGGCAGAATAGCTTGGATTTATTGGAAATCGGCGAACATCGAATGCTATAGATGAATTTTTATCCATATTCGGTCCATTGAATATGGACACATAGTTATTCTAACAATTTTATGCATCAAACCCGAAAAAACGGATTGCCCCCCTGACCATGAACACCATCGCTTACCAGCCCGTTACGAAATTGCCTCTTCTGCATGAGTTGGCGTAATTTTCCAAACATCGATATGATTGTTAATCATTTGGATTACTCAGATCGTGAAAAAAAACGCCCAATTAACCCCGTTCCGATTTTTTGTTTAGGCCTTCAGAAATTCAAAAGTATTTGCAATACAAGTTATGTCGATGCTCTCTGTGGGCACCATATGATTGTAATGGATATACCTTCCATATGTTAAAAAATATTAATGCGAGGAACATCGTGATATATCACATCAGCTTCGTCTCGCTGTGTTTTACTCCTTACTCTGAACTTAGAGATCTAGTGATTTTATTACTTTATAATAATTATGGGTAGTACTGCTCTATGAACAAAAACAAATATTCTAATTAATTCGGCCAATGAATTATGGACTTCGGTCATCGCAGATACTACTGTTCAAAGTGCTCTCATCATGTCGAAAAAAAGATATTATCATGATAATCAGTACAGCCCTGGGTTTTGTTGCCAAGTTCATCAATGATCTTTTCACTAGTAACATCTGCGATGGATCAAAACTTGAGGGTGCCAACTCCACTGTTTCAAAGATGTATTAAAATTTTTAAAAATCGGGAACGACAGCAGATGTTATGTATTATCTGTGTCGGATCCTCAGACTCCTGAGAATATCGCGTATATTTTGCTGACAGTCTTCTTTTGCGACATATAATCAATCGCGTTTTTCACTTCCACTGACCAAAAAGTCAGGTGCATCGAATTGTTGCTATTGTGGTGATTGAACGAATTACATGTGGTCTATTAATTATTTTTTCACAGATGGCAGTTTGATCATAGTGTTGGCTTGCTTAATGATGTATGACAATCTTTCATTGAGATAATCTAAATACAAGAAATAATAATATGCAAGAGGGGAAATAACTTCACTAATTATTTTATTCCAATTTTTATGTTAATATTACTTGGCAGATCAGATTTTGCGCTTGCATTTAAGAGCAAGGTATTGTGATCGTAATGTTACCCCTTTATGTTTTACTATTTCCTGACAGGTCACCCATACAGGATCTAAGATGCCTTGTAAATAAACCAAATACTGTTTTTTATTTTCATGCTTCCTATCCTTAACGATTTTCACGATTATGGCATCGATTGGTAAGCGGGATTCAGGCAGTTTGTTCTGGAAAGAGTCCAAGTTGAGTTAATAATTTGAGCTTAGAAACAAATAATTATGTGATTTTTCAAAAAGGTACCTTCGCTGAGGACCCCGACGTTGATGGGACTGATGGATTCATATGTCCCTCTCCAGTCTCACTCCATTTATTTTCTGTAAAAATGTAATAGAGAATTATATGAGTATGAGGGATTTCCTTCTATGTAAAGCGCACGCAAATATAATAATTTAACGATTCGTAATATGTATACCTTCTCCTCCACCAATTCCTCTCGCCTGTTTAATGGAGGGACCTTCATCATCAGAAGACTCGGAAGAGGAAGAGGAAGAGGAAGAATGAGCTTGGTGGTTACTACGTGTCCTCTTTGTCCTATTGCACAGCTTCTCAAATTTTGTTGTTAAATCCTCCGAACCTTGAAGATTGAAATTAGATATAAGTGACTGGAAGAATGTAGGTGAACTAGTGGTTGGCTGGTCCGGTTCAGACGTACTAGTAGATGCAGCCACAGGGGGCTGACAATGTTGAGAATACTGCCTGCTAATATTAGGCGTTCTCGCCAGAGAATCTACTAGTTGACACTCACTTTCCAATCGTTTACGAGAGTCACGAGGTAAAGACGCACCGATAACTGGAATATCAAATAAACTTATAATTAAAGAACGAATTTTTAGGAAGTCGGAATTTTCATCTATTATCCAATGAAAAACTTCCCAATAGAATAAAGTAATGTAACACTATGTACTCTCCCTTCTGCTCCACGGCAACAATTAGTCGCAATTAGCCATTTATTCAATTCAATGGGGAGTGAATGATCTTGCTATACATTATGTGTTGTTTCCATCCAACGAAAAATGAGTCAATATAAGGACATGTACACATATTAACCTTGGAGCTAGATAATTGATCAAACTCTGATCCAACTCGAATAACGACGATCCATTGGCAGATCACTATGTAAATAAACTTGATGAGACTGTACCTTTAGCAGGAATTGATGGCGTCTTACTCGATTCCCTTGTACCCGAATACTCCTGTCCAATGTCTCCATTACGATTGCTAATCCCCTCAAGTCCATCGTTAACTATGATGCCAAATAAATTCAAAATTATTGTAGGAATCTGATTAAAGTCCAGAGTTTCATCAATTATCCAATTAGAAAATGTATGCCGATTCAACCTATTTGTTGTTTGTGCTTTTATCCGGACCCACACGAACAATCCGTATGGTTCGACAGTTGAATAACTGAATAGAGGGAACATTAGAGGATTACGTATAATGATTTTATACTTACGGATCTTCGGCACAAGCCCCAAGCTCTCGAGAATGGTCGATTCTGCAGGGTTCCTGGGAGAGAAACCGCGGAACGGTTCAACTATGAAAGAATGTGTTTGATGAGAGACTTAATTTTGCTGGCTTTTTGGGTGGTGTGAGGGAAGTGGTTACTTGGGGAAACCCAAATTGATGAAACACGTTGATTAAAATTGAACGAATTTCTATGAAGTCGGAAGGTTTATCTATTATCCAATGAAAAACTTCACAATAGAACAAAGTAATGTAACACTATGTACTCTCCCTTCTGCTCCACGGCAACAATTAGTCGCAATTAGCCATTTATTCAATTCAATGGGGAGTGAATGATCTTGCTATATATTATGTGTTGTTTCCATATTCAATTGATTGATTATGATTTGGAAGCTGTTGTCGAAATCAGATAATTTGGGGAGAAATGTAAAAAATGGGAACCATAATTGTGACATTACCAGTCTTTGCACTGCTCGTGCTGGCCTCACCAACGTTGCCATCGACCTGGGTCTTGCTGGTGCTCTGTTCGCCTGAGCCCTGCTCCTGTTGTTCAGTAAGAGGAGTGAAATGAGGGGGAAGAGATGCGCTTTTCTCCTTCTCTGGGGTATGACCCTCTTCAGCTGCACAGAGAAAAATGTCTATGAGAGTGCATTCGAACCATTGATATTTGATCGATGGACAAACCCGAGTATCCGTTTTGCTTGTTTTCTATCAAAACATGAGAAATTATTTTTCCAACTAAAAAAATAATTCTGTTAACTTTCCGTTCGAATTGTCATGGAACATCATTAGGCTAATAAATTCATGACTATTCAATTGGATCATTGACGAACTTCCGGCGAAAACAAACGCTAATTCTCTCAAAATAATTCATGATCATATTGGCATGCTCTCTCGGAACTCATATGATTGATGGATACAGAACAAGATCTAAAATGTTCCATTTTGTTTCTCAATGTAAATGGAGAAACACGAAAAAAATCAGTAATCCATCGAACAATGAATAATAGACAAGAGGTGAAAAGTCGAGACTCCTGACGTACGAAATCTTTTGTATATAATCAAGAATTCCGATTGCTAATGATTAATCTTTATAACAAACTTGAAGGTCATCATGAGTAGATTTTTTTAGGGATTATTTCAATAACAAATGGGAACGCATCGCGATAAAAGGCAAAAAAATCTAAAACGATATGGGAGAACTGAGATAATAGATAAAAAATTATGATTCCAGAAACTCTTGTGGCTTAATTCGCAATGGAACGTGATTAGCTTTATGATTCTATGATTATTTGATTGAGAACGTGACAAACTTCAGAAATCAACAGTATTATGATCTGCAAGCTGATGTTGAAATCAGATAATTTGAAGAAAAAGGTGAAAAAATGGGAATAATAATTGTGACATTACCAATTGTGCTGGTGCTGGTGCTGGTGCTGGTGCTGGTGTTGGAGACATTGCCGTTGGGGTTGACTTTGGCGGTGCTCTGAATGACTGACATCTTTCTACGCAGATGTCGTGAAGGCGGCAAAGATGGAGCCTGAACCTTTTCACCTGCAGAGAGAGAATTGTCTATGAGAGTGCATCCTAACCATTGATATCTGTTCGAGTAGATGGGAAATCCATGGTCAGCCATGAGGAGAAGTAATTTGCCAGTAAGTATTCGGTTTTTAATTCGCTCTCATTACTTGTCCTTAACATGTTCACTACTACGTTATTTGCACCTCGATCAGAATTGTCAGGAGACTCGAAGGTCATCAAAACTTCATTGCACCTAATTATTTCTGTATCTTGGAAAGGTAGCCTCCAGAAATGAAACTTGGAAAAATGATCAAGACGTTCAGTCGATTCAGATAATTGACGAGGAGAAGACACCCGACGATGATTTTCATTATAGCAATTCAATTCTTTTATGATTTTTTTAATTGAAAACAAAGATCGATCTCATAAGGATAGCGCAAAAGATTCGAAAGATTTTGCAAATTCAGATAATTGATAGAGATTTATGATTCTTATGACTTCTGGCGTTTAAATAGACATGATACATCATTCGTCAAGAAAATCTATGATTATCTCAATTATAATGTCCTCTGAAGCTGGCTACAACAGTATTCTGTTCTCTCTGACTCAATTCAGATAATTAACAGAAAAGAGAAAAAATACGGGAAATCCTCGGGGTTTCGATATGATCCCTCACATTTATTCAGTTGCAAAAGTATTTATATTTCATGGACCCACCTATTTTGAGGATTCCAGCCATCTTGTCGCAGCGTTGTTTCTTCATTGAAATTTCCATTTCTCCACAGGGTGTATGATTCGTAACTGGAGGAACCTGTCTCTGTTCCTCATCCGAGTCATTCTGTGAGGATCTGAAATCGTCTCCCAAGAATTGTCGAGATTGCACTTCTTCTTCGATTCTCTCAAAATCATTGGCTATCGTCACTTCCCCTCTGAGTGGCGAGAGCTTCTGTTGCAAATAATATGACGGGAATTGAGGTGTGTCCCTCGAATCTCGTTTCTCACATCTTTGTAGAAATTGCAGGAATGTGTCCTTCACCTTCGCGCTATATTCGATATCATAGCAGATGGGATATTCGTTGCTATTATTCATAAATTTCCTCAAAAGTTCCAGGATTTGTCTTCGCCTTTCTTTTTCTACCCTCTCACCAAACGTGACGTCCGTGAACGGATTCTTCACAACATTCTGGCACCGACTACAGTGCTGACAATGTTCTCGCAACAGCGTCTGTACTTGCTCTACCTTTCGATCCCGAAACCAGTTCATAGAGCTCTTAAGCCACGTCTCCCTGATCGCCCCCGGATTGGCACGAAGTGTTGCTCCGCGGAATAGGTCATCAGTGAAAAGTATCTTCAGCTTATCAGACAGTGCTTTTAAAATTGTCAAACCTGATTGTTTTATCGTGTCGGGATTAAAGAAGGCCAACAAATCAATGAAGTGGCACAACATGCCATGTAATACATAGTATTGCGACCGATGGGCGATATTTGCGATGGGCATTATTAACCAAGTGCAACCAACTGTATGAGATCTGCGGACAGAAAAGAGAAACAAGTAGGCGACAGCTCGTATGTGCTAGAAGCTAAGCATGGGAAGAAATGGGTTATGGTCATTGTGATTGGTTTCTTATAATTGTTATATTATTTTTGGCGATTGACTGAGACTCAGATAACTGATGGTGAGCTGTAGAGAGGTATGGAAGAAAGTTATCAGAGCACTCGCGACGTACTCTAGCGCAAAAAAATCTCAATGAACTCCTCATTTTTACACCTATCGTTATGGTCCCTGAATCTAAAACAGCTGCAATTGACTGAGGCACAGATAATTGATGGTGATCTGTAGAGAAGTATGAAAAAAAATCATCAATTGATGGTTCTCGTCGCATGGGAAGGTAATATGGATATCCAGTTTATTGGAGAAAGCTCATCACTCTTAACACAGTACTGTACCAAATACTCTACAAAATACGAAATATCAAAAACGTCAACTGTGATTCAGGAAGCAACGTCTACAAAAACTGTGAGACAAAAATTGTGGAACTTGGGGTTGCGTGCTCTACAACATCGGGAACTCGGGGCACTGGAAGCCGCAGATACCCTATTAGGAATTTCTTTGTATGGAACAGATTCTAAAACGACCATTAAATGGTTAGATGTGAGAATGGTTCGAAATCGAATGGTTAAAAAACACGAGGAAATTGAGAAATTAGACACTGAATCCACAGACATATTCTGCCCCTCATGGATTGATGATTATTATCCTAATCGTCCAGAAAAACTTGAATCTCTATGTCTTTATGAATTTTGCAAATTGTATGATATCGTCCGCACGGAACCGAAAACTGTAGGAGTGGAATACTACCCTCTAAAACCTCCTTTATTTCTGAAAAAACGTGAACGTGGTTACTTGATAAATCACTGGAGACATAACATTAATACCGAGCCGGAAAAGTATTTCTATACCTTGCTACTTCTGTTTAAACCATGGAGGGATACAAAGGATTTGCAAGGAGGTCATCCCTCCTATACCGAAGCATTTGAAAATGCAAAAGAGTCTCTTGCCAAAGCATGTGAATATCATAAAGAATCAGAGGCTTTTCAACGAGGGTTGGATTATATTTCAGAACAAATTCGTGAAGAACTCGAAAAATTGGGTGAAGACGTAACACAATCTCCTGGAATTGAGGTGGGTTGTGATCCGAAAGAAGGAAAAATGGCTATGAAAGAATTTAATGATATCGAGAAACGAGTACTGAAAAACGTCGATCTGGATGTTATGATTTCACAGATGAATGCCGATCAAACAAGAATATTCAATAACGTGAAAAATATATTAACATCCAAAAATGAAATATTGCGTCTCTACATCAGCGGTGAAGGTGGAACAGGGAAGAGTTTTTTAATTGATGTGATAAGAACTTGGATCAAAAAAGAAATGAATCGACAAACTGCCGTCACTGCCCCTACTGGTATTGCTGCTTTCAATATTAATGGATTGACCATTCATAGATATTTTCAATTGCCAATAGAGCACGACGATTCTCCGAAGTATAGGCAATTAT
This sequence comes from Coelinius sp. EB29, assembly GCA_035578325.1. Lineage (NCBI taxonomy): Eukaryota > Metazoa > Arthropoda > Insecta > Hymenoptera > Braconidae > Coelinius > Coelinius sp. EB29. The sequence continues at coordinate 1,157,434 of JAOZGT010000006.1, forward strand.
CTGATAATTTATTGAAGCTCATGCGTGATGAAACGAAGGATGTAGAACTCATTATCATCGATGAAATATCAATGGTTTCTAATACTACTTTATTATACATCAATCAAAGGCTTATGGAAATATTTGATACATTTGACGAGACCGATGGTTGGTTTGGTAGGAAGCATATCCTTGTTTTTAGAGATCTATTACAGCTACCACCTGTTCGTCAAGATCCACCGTATGTCAGATTATCATCGGTAGAAGTTGAGAAGCGATTAGGAGCCATGTGTAGTATAAACTTCTGGGTAGACCTATTTAGCTACGATGAGTTAACTATAAATATGCGCCAAAATAAAGATCGAACTTATGGGGATCTTCTCTCTCGTTTGAGAGTTGGTGCAATCACTGCTGAAGATATCAATCTATTAGAAACCCGAAAATTCGATATTGGTACACCGAAAACTGCAGATCGAGTTCGTCTTCTCTCTCTGTACATGAAAAGGTTACCTGCAGATGCTGTTTGTTTACTCGCAACTCGTAAACACTGTGAATGCTTAAATACTATCGCAAAATCTTTCCTGAAATTTTTTTTGTATAATCCACTCATTTTTGTGGCTCTGTATTATGGATTTAATGTGGATTTCCACGAATTTCATGACGATAATGGACGTGCGGCTCATAGGAATTAACAATGTTGAGATACCTGTGAGAAGCTCAAAAATTCATGAGGCCTTCAATTAAAACTAGCATCTATGGACACTCAACTAATTTTTTTTATTTTCTGACAAGTTCAACTTGATGAACTTGGCGCTCTTGTCCATTTCCAGTCTTTTTTTAATTTTCTAGAACTGTTGGTTGGTCAATACATCACTATTTCACATGTTCGACCTATTTCGTAATTGTCCTTGTTTAAATTCTTCAGGAATTTCTGTCTTTTAAGTATTCTTCTTTTTTAGAAATTCCTATTTTTTGAGATAACCATACACTGAAATATTTACTTGGCGTGTTTTTTTAAACAAAAAGGTTTTGTTTTTTTCCGAGATACTAGTTTGTTTCAAGGGGGAAGTTCAATCTTTAATATTCAGTTGTCACATTTGGAATTTTCATTCCCTCGTTTTTCATTTGTGAACTCGATTATTCATTCCATTATCCACCAATGTCTCCGACTGCAAATATTCGAATTCTAAATTTTGCGCGCATAAATTTTAATGAAGCGAACCCGTCGGTAATGTCACCTACCACGTTCAGTGACAGTCGATATGATCCGTTGAAAAGTGGAGCAGGTGGCGCCAGTCATATGAATCATATGCAAATTTTTCTTTATTTTGATTTGCGGTTATGTGCGATCGTAACCTCGTAAATCACTGGCAATCTGGATAATTAAATTAAAAATAAAAAAAACATCTCTTCCGACAAGAATGAAGTGAGTTGATTTTTTTTTTTTAATGAAAACCGTCCAAATGCATACTACCAACGCATGTTTATCTTTCGCCCCTAGGGATATTCCAACCTATCTAGTTATTTCTAAAGAATGACTTTTTATTTTCCATTTATTGAGAAATAAAGATTAACGATAGTTACAAAAGAGTGACAGGAATGATCCTTGAGCGATTATCTTCATTTTAAGCCTAAAAACATAATTAACAGCATATTTATAGAGAAGTGAAGGCTGGAATAACGCACAAAAACATAGCCCTGTTTTCAGTCAAACGCATATACCCCTCTGGCGGTGCCGTCGGGGGTAAAAAGGATTCTTGATATTTCTTTAGAACTTGAACTTGAGAGATCTTAAATCAGAGGTATAAACTTTAACCTGAGGGATAAGATGAAACCGGAAGATCCTATAGTAAAAAGGAGAAAGGAAATAAATTCCGGAAACTATCGATTTATCTCGAGAATCTCGAATGAGCGTAAGCATAAGACCGAAACCGCCGCGCCACCACTGTCATTTTAGCCAGTTTCGCCACGATCGTTCGGTTCCGGATAACTTCGGGTCTCATCGTTCCAGCTACTGCATTAGTGAAATATCACTACGTTTTGAGATCTTTAAAAACAAAGTGAATCCGTGATAAGCCATGTCACCGTCAAAAATAAAATACACGACAAGCAAAGCCATCGATCACTTCAATCATGGTGCCACACTCATGTGAGTATTTTTTGAAAATATTGTTATTTCTCAAAATTCATTGTACTTGATCAACCTAACCTCTGTTCGCCACGTGTTGGAAAATCAGAATAATTGTTTTTTTCATTTCAGGAAAATCTCTGGATATGTTGACTGTATTGAAGGATTAAGAGAACTACCCAAATCACCTTCTCAATGGATTTACAAATGTATTGTTAACAACAACGATAACAAAAGGGTTCGCATCATTTTCTGGGGAGAGGATGCATTGAAATATAATAAAGAAATTGTAATGTATCAGGTAATTAAAAATTTTTTTTTTCACCACCAAAATTTCAATGAAAAAAAAAAAAAAAATTCCATCAGTGACAATTCGGTTTTTTTTTAAGTGAAACTTCTTATGGGAGGGTCTTGAAATCCCGATCGGCAATCTTTTCGGTGACGGAAATAGGTGGGGGTAATACGTAGCGTTGAGAGAGTGGGGGCCGTGTCTCACTTGCCTCCGTGTATCGGGGAAGAGGGAGGCGTATGGCCTTCTCTCTCTAGCAGGCCGTCGTTATATTTACTACGCTCAGGCGGCGTGGCGATCGCTGAACACAGCTGTTGGTTTTCAACAGAGCGTCAGCCGAGACATATGTATAACCAACGTAATTATCCTTTCAAATACATCACGGAAAAAAGTAAATACTTGATTCTAGTATATTAGATACTTAATTCAAGTATCGAGATACGCGGTAGCGTATCGGCCAAGTACTTGTTTCATAACCTCACATAACAAGGCCGAGCGCTACCAAGTATCTATACACGACACAACTTCCCCTTCCACTACCTCCAATTAGTTTTTCGGTGCTATTAAATAAATGTCACCACTTACACCAAAACTGCCCTTAGTTACATTATATAAATCGCCTTTCCGCTATCCACTGATGTCGCTATTTATTTAATTAATTTAATATTAACGAAAATATGTGCATAGCAACGAGTTACTGTGCACGTTTTCACGAATTTTATTATCTCTGTATGGAATGGCCAGATTGGAGCCACTGAGTTGGCTGCAATGAAATGAACGTAATCGCATTTTTATTTTCGATGTTCAGCGATTGCCATCAATCGGTCGGTAACTCTAGGGACTCTATGTCGGATCTAGTGTTTTACGCGACATCAGCGCCACTTTCTCATGAAAGTCTGTTTCTTTCCACTCAGATGGCGCAATAAATTGATTCCAAAATTGATTTGATTCTTGATGGTTTATTGAGGGATAGAAAAAACGTGTAAGATTGGCAATAACTTTTTAACCAATCGATGGATTAAAATTTTTTTCCGGAATTTTCATAATTAAATTATCTACAGATTCGATTGAGATATTTTTAAATTTATCGATTGGTTAAAAAGTTATTGCCAATCTGAAATTGTAAATTTTCAAAAACTGTTTCTCGTTGAGGGTGAAAAATGCAAAATCACAGATGAGAATATTTGGAGCTATTAACAACAGAAAAAATTAAAAGCTATCAATTTTATTATTTTTTCCTAATTTTGGTCTCACCCCGAATCTTTACACGGCTCTGAGGGGGTGAACAGTGGGAAATAGGGGTGGAGTCATAATAAACTTTTATGTGGAACATTTTACACTCTACAATTTTGTATCCCACCTTTTATCTTGTATCTGAAGTAGTTTCTGAGATAATTCTAAAAAACGCATTTTTTAGGTGGTTTTTAATTTTTTCTATTTTGAAAAAATTATTGAAATCTAATAAAAATTCAAAAAATTTTTTTTGAAAAAAATTACGCCAAGTACTCGTTTCATTGCGTTGGAATTGGCAGAAAAGTATTTGTTGAAAAATGAGATCCTGTGAGCCCTAAAATTACGCAAATGACCACAAATTGTTCTGAATAATTGGAAAAAAGAATGGAATGAGAAATGAGCGCCAAGCTTGCTGGAAACTATGAAGAATCAGTGAACAGAAAAAATTGGAAAAAAAAGTCAGGACCAACGTACTTGGCGCGGTTTTCCAAAAAACTCAGGGAGTCAAGAGTCGATGTTTCCTGTCGACCTAAGAACTATATTATGCATCTTCTGAGTTCCAAGTTCGATACGAAACGCAAAAAATCTCAGATGAGGATTAACATTAGCATTGAAAGGCGCGCCAAGTACGTTGGTCCTGACTTTTTTTTCCAATTTTTTCTGTTCACTGATTAACTTCCCGGGCTAGGGAAGTTATTGTAATCACCCCGAAAATGGAAAATCGAATTTTCATCATATCTCCACGTTTCAAGGTCACCACAACACTCCCCGATAATTTTCAAGATCATGTATGTATGTGTGTGTGTGTGTGTGTGTGTGTGTGTGTATGTGGGGTGTATGTGGCCAAAAATTTTGTCCAACGTTATCTCGTGAACGGATGATGTGATCGAGGTCTTCAATGACGCAATCGAAGCGTCTTCCTTCAGCTTAGATCGGAAAAGATTTTGGAGAAAATCGGTCCAGTCGTTCTCCATTTTTTCCAGGAAAACGAGATGATTTTTTTTTTTTTTTTTTTTTTCATGAGACTTCATGTTTTCGGGGTCGCTGATCATGAATATGATAACCGTTTTTGCGCAAGCACGAGCCTATTTGTTAATAACAATTTAATTGTTCAAAATGGTCTCTTGCAAGAAGGGTTAAAGTTAGCAAGAAAAGTTTGAAACAAAAAATGTTTGACATGTCAAAAGGCATATTTTTTGTTCTATGACTTGGTTTTGTAATTTTCATGGTTAAAGAATGATTGTGGGTGGGAATATCTCAGGCGGCGCGCTATCCCTATGGCGTAACGGGAGCGAAAAAAAAGATGAAAAGAAATATCGCTTTTTTTTCGTTTTTTTTTTGTTTGTTCATTTTTCTACTACTTTTGTCAATCTCGGCGTAGAAGCCGAATTAATGAAAGAGAGAAAAGGGGGTAAATGCTACGGAACATTTGAAGAAAATTGAAAAAAATCTAAATTGAAGGATTCCATAAACGATTGTTATAATGAAGGTCATCAACGTTGCAATTGCAATTACAAATGAGATTCAACACTTATGATTTTATCATGAATCCCTTCAATACCCGGCGGCATCGGTAATGTAGGAAATTCCATTATTGGTATTGGGCACAGGACAGTACGCAATTTTGTCGTCTGGCGTTCGATTAGCTTTCGATAGCCGGGGGCGGGGGGGGGGGGGACTTTTCACGAACGAGCATCCGCCATCATTCGATAATCAGCTGTGATCGATCCATCTTTGAGGAACGTTATCAGAGCTTTTTTCAGGATTTTTTAAGAATTATCTTACAAATCATTATTACAATTCTTGCCTTCAGCAGAATTGTAATAATCAATAACGAAAGAGAGAAGATCAGTGTCAGCCAAAGGCGACAATCGATAAAAATAAAAGTAATTGTTTGACACAGGCGACACGAAATTGGGAGTTCAGTGAAAATTAGAGAATTGTCTGCTACGTGCGACACCAGACTGAACATAACAAGAAGAATTGTCGGCCATTGGCGACAATCGATAAAAATAAGAGTAATTGTTTGCTACAGGCGACACGAAATTGGGAGTTCAGTGAAAATTAGAGAATTGTCTGCTACGTGCGACACCAGACTGAACATAACAAGAAGAATTGTCGGCCATTGGCGACAATCGATAAAAATAAGAGTAATTGTTTGCCACAGGCGACACAAAATTAGAGTTCAGGCCCAATTTGAAAATCGATTTGGAATTTGATTTCTGCATCGTGTGAGATCAGATTCAACATAATAAGAGAAATCGTCGGCCATTGGTGACAAAAACTCGACGAGAAAAGAGCAGAAGAATTTCTCGGAGAAAATGAGGTCAAAGCGACGATCGAAACGAGAAATAGCCATGAAGAAAAAAAATGTACGTCGTAAAAATGCAAAAAAGGGCATGATTCATCCATCAAGTTTGGATGAATCAGCATGTTGTCAAGAACAACATGATAAAAAGAATGAAACAAAGAAGAATAAGAGGCAAAAAAATAAAGAGCAGATGAGAATCAAACGTTCTGATCCATTCTACAAAAAATTAGAAAGAGAACAGAATCGTACCAGAAACCAACACTCACGAATGAATAATGCCTTTAGAGAGAATGAACAGAACAAGAAACGAGTACAACGTAAACAACAAAATGATAAATTCAAGAAAAAAGCAAATGAAAAGAAGAGAAAATACATGAAATCTAAGAGGCAAAATGAAGAATTTAGAAGAAATGAGAATGATAAAAACAGAAAATATATTGAACGTAAGCGAGGAGAAAGTGTCTTCAGACAAGTTGAACGTAGCAAAAACCGAGTCAGAATGATGATCATTCGACAGCGTGAAAAATATATAAACAATGAACGTAGAAACAACATTGCAAGGAATATTGTTCTACGTCAAAATATACAATATGTAGAGAATGAAATTTCCAATAATCTCAAAAGAAATCGCATTCTTCGACAAAATAAAGCTTACAAATCACGAGAGTTAGCACTAAATGTTGCGAGGAACAAATTGTTGAGGAATTGTTCAAAGCACTATAAGAACGAAATTTCGCGGAATATTGAGCGAAATAAGAAGTTGCGATCCAATAACATCTATAGAAAAGCAGAAAGAAAAGAGACCCAGAAACGAATGAAGAAAATTCGCTGCATGAAAGGATATAAAAAGCGAGAGAGAAGGTTGAATATCCAAAGAATAAAGAAGAAACGAACAAATGAGCGTTATCGAGCCCGAGAATTGAAGAAAAATGCAAACTTTCAAAGAGAGAAAAGAGCAATTGATGTATTGAATTTTCGCGAAAATCTCAATAATCTTTTAGTGAGAAATCAAGATACAGATCCAAAGGCAAAAGTTCAACTGAAATTTATCCAATTTCGTGCAGAAACAGCCTCATTCGTGTGCTGTTGTTGCGAAGGCCTTTTTTTCAGATGTTCTGTTGTGAAATTGAATGAAAAAAAAATTATTGGTAAAAGTGATGGTCCTTTCTTAGCACAAATCAATAATTTCCCATCAGGTTTCATATGCAACACGTGCAAAAATGCTGCATATCTTGGTAAAGTACACAAGTTATCAACAAGTAATGGTCTCCAATTCATACAAGTCCCAAAATCTGTCCGAGAATTGTCTGATCTTGAGGAAAGAATGATGGCACCAGTATTGAATTTCATGCAAATTCGAGCACTGAAACCCTATGCTCTGAATCCGCAATTAGGCCTGAAGGGCAGTGTCGTGAATATTCAAATAGATATTAATGATATGCTACAGGTATTGCCACGTCAATTTGATGAAATGCAGACAGTTGAAATCAAACTGAAAGGACACGTTGATCACAAAAGCCATTATATGTTTGAAGCTATCAGACCAGGCGTGATTTGTGAAGCATTGAAACATTTGATCACGACGCCATTATATGAAAAGTATGACATTAAAATAAATGAGGCCTATTTCCAGAACTATGAAAATGATGATCGTCCGATAAATTTCATAGTTGACAAGGATAATATCATTGATAATGAAACAAATCCGGATATAAACGGAACAGTTGAGCACAATGATATAGAATTCAATGATAAGGAAAATAAGATGAATATTGATCAATTAATTGATTTCAATCAGATAAACAATGACGAGGTTTTGCTCGTTGACCGTAATGCAGAAGTCGTAGAAAAATATGCACCAGTTGTGAATATAGTCGCTCCTGGACAGGATAAACATCCAATGCCTTGGCATAAAATTGAAGACTTGGATGAATTGTGTTATCCCAGAATATTTGCAGGGCACTCATTTAATGTACAAAAACGGATATCTTATTCAGATCGTATGAAGTCAGAAGCAAGACGGTACGATCGAAGATCATGTATTTCTTCGAGAATTTTGTTCATGGCCAAAAAAGGTTTAGAAATTACATGTTCATCGAGTATAAATATATGTTTAAGACGGACGAAGGAGAATGCTGATAAGCCAATCAATGCCGGAAATGCTTTAGATGTTGATTTTAGGAATAATTTGATTGAATTTGATGATGGATTCAGAATGTTAAAATTCGTCAGATCCTCACCGGCATATTGGGAGCATAAGAAGAAAGAACTATTGGCAATGATTCGTCAATTGGGCAAGCCTACTTTCTTCCTAACATTATCAGCTGCTGAAGGCCACTGGCCGGAGTTATTACAAACCTTAATGAAGTACAGCGAAAAGGGTCACACTTTGTCCATCAAAGAAGCATATGATCTGGATAATAATATCAAGACTGAATTAATAAGGAATGATCCGGTTACGTGCGCCCGTTATTTTGATCATAAGGTCCAGAAATTTATGTGGCTGTTAAGACAGGAGCAGAGCATATTTGGTGAATATGTACTGGAGGACAGCTATGAACGTGTTGAGTTCCAACAACGTGGAAGCCCGCACGAACATATGCTCTTGTGGTTGAAAAATGCCCCAAAATACAATAATAACAGTGATATAAATGACCATGATCGATTGACTGAATTTATTGATCGTTTTCTCACTTGTGAGTATGATGAGAAGAATCCATACATCAAATTGCAAATGCATAAGCATGGTCATAGTTGCTATAAAGGACAAAAAAAGAGACAATGTCGTTTCCATATCCCTTATCCAGTTATGAGAAAAACAATGATATTGATACCATTAAATGAGAATGAAGCTGTACCAAAACCATATCAATCAATTGATGATCTAATGAATAAGTTTTATAAAGAAGAGGTTTCCATGAGTTATGATGAAATTTTGAAGAAATTAGATATGACTGAAGAAGAGTATATCCTTGCGATTCGTAGCACACTGAAACAAAAGTGAGTATTCTTGAAGAGATCTAGTCTAGAAGTAAGAATTAATTCTTATAATAAAGAGATATTACAATTGTTTGAATCAAATATAGATATGCAATTTATACTAGATGAATATGCCGTGATGGGTTACGTCACTAACTATATTAGTAAAATCGAAGGGGGATTGTCCAAATTATTGAGAGAAGCTGCGATAGACTGCGATAATAACAATAATAGTGTTAAAGAGAAATTTCGAAAGATTGCAAATGTATTTCTCAACGGTAACTTAATGTCATCCCAAGAGGCAGCGTATCACGCTCTACAATTGTCGTTATCAAAAAAAAGTAGAAAGACAATATTCATTAACACAGGGCCAATAACAGAACGTGTTCGTATGTTGAAAACTGATGAAAACCTGAAAAAACTTGATAAAGACTCTACTGAAATATTCATGGCTGATATATTTGATAAATATAGTAGAAGAGAAAGGAAGCTTGATAATATTTGTCTTGCTGATTATGCGGCGAATTATCAAGCATGCAAAAAAAAACCGTCAAAAGATGATGATGAAAATGACGATGATGATGAGGATAGAGCGTATAAGCTTCGACTACATACAGCTGTCATTAGATACCGACGATACAGCTTGAAACAAGATCCAGCAAACTATTATAGAGAGAAGATATTATTATTTATGCCTTGGCGAAATGAAAAACTTGAGGTAGAAAATGTGGATTATGAAAAAGTGTATAAAAATAATGAAGAAATCATAGAAAGCAATCAAGCAAAATACTCCATCATAAGTGATGAAGCTATGGATGAGGCATTAGAACAAGTAGAAAATGACATACGTGCAAGTATACATGAAGGAACTGATGGGAATTCTGCAGCTCATAACATTGATATTTTCCAGCAAGATGGGGCAAATTGTAAAGCTAATGAGCATATAAAAAAAAGTGATACACATAAGACTAGATATACTTGTCCAGCCAGGGTAAAAGAAAATGAACTCCATGATATGATGAGAAATTTAAATTGCAAACAAAAAGAGTTTGTTATGCATATATTGAGTTGTTACAAATTGGGCCAAGTCCCATTCAAAATATTTTTGAGTGGCTCTGCTGGCGTTGGGAAAAGTTATGTCATTAACACACTATATCAGTTAGTAACTAATTATTTCGATAATTTACCTGGAGGCAATATGGATAAAATAATAGTTCTATTATGTGCTCCATCAGGAAAAGCAGCATTCTTAATTAATGGTGTGACATTGCATTCTGCTTTTGCATTACCATGTCAACAATATGGGGCACAAATGGGTCAATTATCAAGTGATCTAGCCAATAACATTCGTGAAAAATTATCAAAAATGCAACTCCTAATAATTGATGAAATTTCAATGGTAAGTTGTACAATACTAGGTTGGATCGATACACGATCACGACAAATAAAAGGTGTGAATCAACCCTTCGGTGGGATTTGTGTATTAGCGTGCGGTGATTTGAATCAACTACCACCTGTGAAAGACAAGCCTGTTTACCAAGTTTCAAGACGAAATGAACTAGCACCATTCCTCGACATCAATCCGTTATGGAATGAATTTGAATTTTATGAATTGACTGAGATAATGCGTCAAAAAGATGATTTAGCATTTATAAATGCACTAAATAATCTAGCGCTTGGTAACATGACAGAAGACGATATAGAATTGATCAGATCACGAGAAATCTTGAAAGGGAATGAGGTTCCAGAGACGGCCATAAGATTATATGCAACCAATGCAAATGTAATTGCATACAATGCATTTAAAATTGCAGAATGTACCAGTGAGTTGGTCATTTCAACCGCTGAAGATACCTTTCCAAAAGATATGAATCCACAAACCAAAAAATTTCTATTGCAATCAATTAAAAAACAAGGAAAAAAAAGCACGACTGAATTACTACCTAAACTTGAACTAAAAATCAATATAAAATATATGATAATAAACAATATTGATGTTGAAGATGGATTGGTAAATGGAGCATGTGGGGTCTTGAAATTGATCACATTCAAAGGAAATAGTACGATTCCTTCTATATTATGGTTTGATTTTCAATTGCCAAGAGTTGGAGTTAAAGCAAGAAGGCAGTATCATGATTATATGGGAAGGGAAAATATTAATCGAAACTGGACACCAATCATCAAAAATGCACTCCAATTGGACATTGATGATAATCAAAAACATCGAATCATGCGACACCAATTTCCTGTTATACCTGCAGAAGCAATAACAATCCATAAAAGTCAGGGACAAACTTATGAAAAGATATGCTTGGATTTTACCAAGTCAGAAAGGCGAACTTTGCCAATGTTGTACGTAGCTCTGAGTAGAGTAACATCATTAAAACAGTCTGTATATTTTAGGAGAGTTTCAATTATCAAAAATGCAAACCAACAAAGCTGCTACAACGAATATAGCTTTGAGCGAATTAACGCGTTTGAGAAATACCAGACAATTAACATTATCGTATGATAATTTAATGTGTGAAAATGGCCCAAAAATTGTGTATCAAAATGTTGGGACCTTGAAAAATAAGCTAATTCACATAACAAATGATCAGTGGTTCCTTCGAAGTGATGTATTGGTTTTGAGTGAAACTCTAACAAATGAAAATGACGATTTAGCAATCGAAAATTACCGGATTGTATTCAGATCCAATTACAGCTCGAGTAGCCGAGGATTGATTTGCTATGTAAAAAACCGTTTTCAAGCAGAATTGGTATCGGTTGAACGCGAATTCAATGCGAATGCAAACTTTGAATTATTCACCATAAAAATGGATGATTATCATATAATCAGCGGTTGTAAATCGCCGAAAACCACGAAAACGATGTTCGAAAAAGTTCTAAACAATGTTATGGAGAACATCCCAATTCACAGCAAGACAGTTTTGATCGGAGATTTCAATTACAATGTTGTAAATCATGAAGACGACGCAAACAATCCAAATTATCTCATAAATTATCTGAATCATCATCAATTACAGACAAAATTACCGCCATCAAGTGTAACGACAAATCTAAATACACAAATAGATATAATTTTCGCTAATTTCGATGCTATTGATTGTGGTGTATACGAAACATACTTCAGTTATCATAAACCAATTTATGCAATACTAGATAGGAAACCTGTAAAGGAAAACCATAGGATGATTGCCAATAAAGATGACATCAAGAAAACAATGAATTCTGATACCAAATGCATGGACGTTATGGATGATCGGTATAACAACCACCAAAATCTTGATGGATTTAGCAATTCGCCAACTACAGAAAAAGCGGATTTGGATACTGAATGTATTAATGTTTCGGATGATGATAAGAATATTGATGAGAATCTCGACAGAGGTAGATTAGCACCAATTTACTGTCGGGACGATGATTATAATTATGCTATAGTTGTTGAACGATGCGAGGAAGTGACGAATGACGGGGTTTATATTCAAGATTATCATGTCAATTTCTTCCATGAAATAATGAACAAGCAATTGGAAGAACGTGGAATCTTCAATTTTGCGCAAGACGTAGGATTTGTAAGGGCCTTTGTATGTAATCTGCAGCAAATTCCCGAAACCGCGAGCAATATTCAGATTCTCTACGATGGACTTTCGGGCAATCCTAAAGGAGGAGATTTACCTGTAGGGCATTGGGTTTGCACAAGATATGATGGTAATGGCAATGTTCACATTTATGACAGTATGAATCTAGGTTACTTGACTCGAATTGAAACCGATTATCTGGATGCACTTTATAGATTTCCGAAAAAAAACATATTCCACAGAGTACAACAACAAACCAATGGCATTGATTGTGGGGTATTCGCGATATTTTTCGCAACATTATTATGCTGCAATAGAGATCCGAGTGAACGAACCGATCACAATGTAAGTCTTATGCGATATCAAGTATCATCAATGCTCTTAAATCGAAGATTATTGGATTTCAATACGCGTTGACTTGGAATCTGAGTTAATTCTGACTGGAAAGAAAACATGCGCGTCAAAAATGCAAAACATGGCGTAATTGATTCCATAAGTTGGAAAGAGACGGCTTCCTGTCTTCCTACAACGAAGATAATTTTTCTGTTGCTACGGTTTCCACTGAGATGAATTTTTCATCATTTATAATAAAAAAAATTGCAAAAAATATTTAATACCTGTAATGTGTAGAGGCAAGGCTCTGAAGTTCTAAAAAATATCAATTTGACCATGAAAGACTACAAAAATGAATGAATTAGTGGATTGAAAAGTTGAAATTTATTATTCAGGGATTGGTTTTTTTTTTTAAGAGAACAATAGATCCCCCGGCGTCTCGCCACTTACATGCTCACTCCAATTTATTATCCTCAAAGAGAACACTGAGAATTTGTTATTTTATTATTTAGTATCCATATAGAATTTATAATGAACAGATTCAACATGTTATCGATTCTGAGATCCTACTTCTATGCGTTGAAGTTCTTGCTGGGATGGATGTTCAATTCATATCAGTCAAATTTATAAGAATTAAGACACCATTCAATATTAATTTAGCGATTTGCAATGTTATGATATTGAACATTATTGAATTTCAATACATGTTAAACATGAAAATGATTCAAGAAAATGAAGCATATTCACTCTTTCTAGTAACTTCTTACTAGGTGGAAAAATCGAGTATTCAAAAAAATTTGTCATGCTTCAAAAGAAGTGAGAAAAGACCCTTTGTGTTCTTATAGTTGGGGAATGAGACTTTGAGGAGTCATTCATAACGTCATCACACAGTGAGAAAACAATACATTTCGGAGGAATGATGAAAGAATGATACTGTTTCATCTGAGGGTATTTTGAATTGAAAATGGAAAAAAGGAGAAAAAACTGCAATGGAAATGTTTCAAATTTCTGAATTTTCAGAAGTTTGTTAACATTCAGAAGCATTTGATACAAAAAAAATTACTGAGGCTGTCGGAAAGTTGAAAATAAATTATTGCGACCCGAAGTAGTACTTTTAGCACGTAGTATAATATATGAATTAAATGTTCCTCTCAATGAATCGGTAGAGAAAAGAAAGAAATGTTTCCCCCGAAAATATCATTGATATATACATCCATAAGAATTTCAATACAAATAGACAGAGCACGGAATTAACCACTTAAATGGCGCCACACAGCGGTGAGCTGCCAAATTAAGAAATCTGGACTTTGATTGATTACCGATATGACAGAATATCATCTAGATGTCGCATATATAGTTCTCCCTATGAAAGAAACTTGCCTCAGTACTCCCCACTGTCGCGAATTCAGCTTTCAATCCATAGCCCCCACCACTCAAACTCATGTCGTTTCTTTCCTGGCATGGACTTTATGGATGATTGACTGGTGTCGGGCGAGACACAGTACGTTTATAAATCTATATTTAGTGTATATCTACTATTAGCGTGTTGCAAACGTTCGGATCAACGCGAGCACGTGGTAAGTAGAGAATTCTAGATTTTTGTGAGCCGTGAAATAATTTTTTTTATCAATTCATTATCATTGGAATGTTTTCGATAACCTAAGACGTTCCATTTATATTTCAGATTGTTGCAATATCCTGTCCGAAAACTGGAAATTAAAAATTTCCAAAAAGAAGATGGCTCAGGCATTCGATGGTGAGTAACAGTGTAAAATGATGAAAATATTTCGCTTTTAATTCGTGAGTGAATTGATTATTTCCAAGGAAATTAATCATAAAATTAAAAAAAAATTGAAAGTAAAATTAAATTTAAATTTGTATTTAGTGGGTGATAAATCGAAAATAATAAATTTAAATTTAGACATAAATTGTAAATTTTTTCTATTCATTTATTCAAATAAATTAATATTTTTACATAAAGAAAAGCAGGGATTAGATTAAGCAGGAGAATGCGGCTGAAGGCCATTTCGATGAAAGAACCAGTGTTTACATCCTGACGGTTTTATCGATTTAATTCACATTCCGCTCATTCTCACTGCGTTGAATAGTCAACACATTCAAAGAAAAAGTTTATGAGAATTGTGAACACCGAGAATTGAGTATCACAAACATCAAAATAATTGTAACAAATGCAATAGAAAATTAGAGCGATTTCGCTAGGAGATTCCATTGAAAATCTATTGAATTTTCATTGTAAATTCTATTAGATATTAGCGAATTTTTCATGAGATATTTTTTTTCATTGAAAATATTCAATAGAAAATTGTTCTATTAAAAAAAAAAACAAAAATCTATACAGTTAATTTGGTCGACATTTTTCCAAGTAATTTCTCGGTATAAAATTTTTCTTGGAAGTTCTTCACATTGTATTTTTCTTCGTCTTCCATTAAAAAAATTTTTTTTTTATTCCATTAAAAAATTGAAGCGAAAAAAAACTTATAGCAGGAAGTTTATGGCGAGAAAATTCAATAGAAAAATTTCAATGCGATACATGGTGTCGAAAAACTGAAATTGATTGATTCTTCTGTCCATAAAAAAAATGTTCCATTCAATATTTCTATGGGAAAGATCGCACTGGAATTGGATAAAATTTTCAATAGAATCGATATTAAATAGAATTTAAATAGAATTCTTAGCGAATTTGTTCGGATTTTCTATTGAATTTTTCAATACGCGGAGTAACTTGTGATTTTTTTCACTCATTTCTCATTCTCTCTTTCTCCACAGAGCTCCTAGATCAACTGCAGAGATTGCTAGGTTTCCCGAATGAGGATGAAGATCCTGTAGAACCTGATCCCAACAATGATGATCCATTGAACTTGAGACCAGAGGGGAATCAGAATGAAGAGCAACAGGCTGAAGGTGCAGGAGCAGGAGCAAGAGCAGGCATTGAAAACCTGGTTCTACTCCTCCAACGACAACAGCAGCAGCAACAACAACAGCTGCAACGAGAGCTACTCCAGGCAATCATGGCTAGGCGCCCACGAACACCTCAAGAATTTATAAAAATGTTACGTACTTTTATTCAGGCTCAGCAACATCAACGAAATCATCGTAAGCAAATATTTAATAACTTTTGTTGTTCAGTATAGTTTGTTAAATGTTTCAATTTTCCAATTAACATTTTTAGTTGAATAGTAGAAAGGCATCAATCGGAGAATTCTATATACCATATTTTTCAAGTTTCGGGGAGAATAGTGGTGGTAATGGACTAGAAAACGATTTCTTTACGAATTTTATTGATTTCAACGAATTACTTTTGATCGCAGAGAATAAGTACATTAATTTTTTTAAATCAAAGTAGTAATTAACATTTATTTGCTTCTCAAGAAATAATTCTCATGATGAATTCATAATCAGCAACAACTTTTTCCGGGAGTAATTAACTGGAATTATCACGTATAATCCTTCATAAGAAATAGAATTACCGTCCGAAAATTTGATGAGACAGATAAAAAGTGAAAATGATGAAAATGAAAGAACTAGTAGAATTCAAATGCAAACAACTTGTGGTAGATGGCATGTTAAGAAAATTGAAGAACTAAAACAATAACAATCATCAATAATCAAGAATCATCATAACAATGATAGATAATGAGACTCATAATGATTCATGTTTGTACATAGGTCGAGGCAGTAACGGAGGGAACAGTCGTCGATCCTGGCGCGCTGGACGTGGTAGACGTGGTGGTCGTGGTGGACGTGGTGGACGTGGTGGACGCGGTAACCATTCAATGACCGTCTACTTTAACTAAGTCTGCTCGAACCCCTTCTCTTCTGATGATTGGTGAACTCGTAAAAACCAATAGAATGAAAAAAAAAAGAAAGAAAAGAAGAAAATGACTGATAGCTCTTACGATATATATTTGGTGATACTTTAACTGTGATATTTTTTTTTTGTCATAATTATTTTTTTGTGATTTTTTTCTCACAGGATATTATTTTTAGTTTTTTTTTTGTCTTTTCATATAAATCCCTGAATATATTCAATAAAGAGCCAATAAAAAGATGAAAGAAAATGTTATGTTATTGATTCTAATGCAAGCAAAAAAAAGTAGAATATAAAATGATAGAACAATAAGAAAATAGGGAGATGGGAAAAAAATTAAATCGAGAGTGTATTAAAATGAAAGAGAGGAATATATCTTATCGACTAATGTAGCTCATTGAAAATTAATTTCTCAGTACTCGAATATTGATTTGTGTGGAGGATGACGAATCAATTTCAAACATATCAATCAATTTTTTATCATATCTTCACGTTTCAAGGACTCCAGAATCGTTTTCGACCATTTTCAAAAAAATGTCTGTCTGCATGTGTGTGTGTGCGTGTGTGCATATGTATGTTTGCTTGCGATAATAATGCCTAAAAAGCCAATATTGTCTTGCGATGAGCTGTATACAATTTTGAAAGGCTGGAACTTTCTTCAAGATACAGGACAATATTTACCGTACAGTCATGATATTTGGCAATCTGCAGCAACTGCTACAGGCAATCTATTACACAAGAATTATCTTTATCAATACATCAAACAAAATCGTGGGGCGATTGATAAGAACTCCGAGACTGGGTTATCTCATCGTATTCATGGAAACTCGATCCCAGTGTACAAACAGAAAATTAAAAAAAGAAGTGCAAATGACATGAACTGGTCAATGAAAGTGCCAAAGTCGAATGAAAAGTTAAACGAGATTCAAGATCACATCCGTATAAGTTTGAAAGAATGGGATAAATTGGGGCTTCAATTGAAGAAGTATAAGGGGAGAATATATGAAGTTTTAGAACCTGGATGGTGCGATAAAATTTATTACACAATTTTCGAGAATCTGAAGCTACCATGTCCATTTAGTTTCAAGAACGCAAAAATCGACAGGAACCCAGGAGGAACTTTTTTAACAATCAAAGGAGCCTGTGCTGAATGCAAAACAGAAATTCATTTGTACAGCTCAACTGAACCTACTCAAGATGGGATGGACTTCCACGTATCAACTTTGGATACACGAGGGGTCATACATAGGAAAAAACGTCAGCTTCGAGGAGGTACCAGACAAAAGGTGGGTGATGAATTAAGTGGCAAAACGACATATTTATGGCGACGATTAGAAGCACATGAACGTATGGAGTTTGGTGACGCTGAGCTTGCTGATCTCTACTCATCAGATGTGCTACGGAAATTGAAGCAGGAGACCTTGGAAAAAGAATTAGGTCTACAATCAGGAGACAATCCTCTTATCTCTATGTATAAGGTCGCTCATTCTCCAGAATGGTCAGTAAGCATTCGAGAAGTAGCACTACATAAACCATACGTTATGTATTGGTTGCCAGAACAGCTATCCATGTACAAGATTTTCCTGAGAAACGACAGAATAGGGAGTATTAGTATAGATGCAACTGGTACCATTACCCAAACACTGCCGTCATGTGATGGTTCAAAGAGTCCAATATTCATGTACCAAGCTGTAACAGGATATAAAGATGAGATTCTTCCATTGTTCCAAATGGCCTCAGCAAAACATGATGCCAACACCTTGGGCTATTGGATCCGAGAGTGGGTCCGTTCAGGTGCTAGAGCTCCAGCGGAAGTAGTGACAGACTATTCTTTAGCACTTCTGAACGGGGTCTCCATGGCTTTCAATGAGTGCCGTTTGGAAAAATATGTCGATAAATGCTTTTCGCAAGTTTCAAAATCGAGTGTGAACATGGAACAATCAACGGTCTTACGTCTTGACATTGCACATTTGATTAAATTTGTCAGCAACTGGTCTTGCTTCACAAAAAATCAGCATCACGTCAAAGACTTTTTTGTGCGGTGTGTGGCATTGCTCGTTCTGCAAACTGACATTAAAGAATTTCGAAATCTTTTGTTTGCAGTATTGACGGTGGCATTTTCTCCAAAGATCACAGAAGGTGATAACAATGATCAATGCTACACATCGCGAAATAATCTGCTCACCATGATGAAAACAGGCCTCAAAGACTGGAATCCCAAGTATCCTGACCCAAAAAATGATCCTTTCGCTAACTTGAGTGCAATGAATGCTGCTGAGGATGATGATGATGATGGAGATGACAATTCCAAAGAGAGACCAATCATAAGCTTTATAAAAAGGATCGAAAATGAGTGTAAGGAGAATCTAACGCTGACAGGGATTAATAATAAATACATGTGCGAGAGTTTTGGAAATAAACTCAGCAAATTGTCGAGACAGTTTGTTTTGTGGACGCATATAATGCCAAACCTCCATCGTAGAGAGTTCAATTACGGGATAAGTGAAATTGAAAGAGCATCGTCAGCGCGGAGTGAAGCATATTTTAAAGATTTAAAGAAATTCATCCTCCAGGGAGAAAAAACTCTTAGGCTTGACAAAGTGATAGTCCAACATTTGAGGGCTCTTAGTGGTACTGTCAATTTATTAGGACCAAATAAACATGCGAATGGTCCACACAGAAGTCCTGCTAGTCCTGAGAATGAGAACACCGGTATGGGAGCGACTGATTCTAGTCAGGAAACGAGCGGAGAATTCTACAGTCAGTGCAGGAACACTCCACTTCTAGAAACACACGAATCATCACGGAATGATTCCAGCAACTCATCGTGTGCGTTCAGTCCTCAGCCAAGCTCAACATACTCGAGTAGATGTCAAAGTCCTCAAGAAAATTCAAAGAAAGATCAGGAGGAATCGGCAGAATGTCGATCTTCTAAGAATGCCAATTGCACTCTGAATAGCCCCGTGGACCTCTCTGCTTCCACATCATTTGCTTCTCATAAACCTGCTGTGAATTCTCCAATTCTTAGCCTTCAGTCCCCCATGAATTCCCCCAAAGTTAAACGCGAAGCTGTTTCTCCTAAAATCTCCCTTAACGATTCGTCTGACCCAGATGCATCTCCCATTCGTCCAATAAAGAAAAGAAAACTCTTGATCAATGAATCTGAAGACTATATACCCTCATCAACCCTTCTGGATTCAACTGATAACATCGATGGTCGTCAATCTTTCAGCGTTGACATGTCTGCAGGTGAGACTACATCGGTGCTTCACGATATATCCAATATAGATAACTCTTATTTGAATGAAGTGGATTGTTGGGGAGGACAGCTACCAAAGAAAAAGCCACCGAGTGTCTATCTCGAATGTTGTCCTGACATAGAAAACCGCCATCTACGCCCAAAATTAATCAAAAAACTAACTCTTTTGATCAATGGTAATCACAAAACTTTGATAAAGACGACTCAAGGTCTACTCAAGTTCACAAACACGTGTGCGTTTGATTCTGTTATACATTGCGTTCGAGCTGCATATGTAGATTTTGTTGGCTATCAATTTCATGTCAATCAATCTAATAGTCTAATATTTGATATAGTTAAAGAATTGGCAACCAGAGGAGGAATTGAGAAAGTGTATAAAAAACGTGCGGAACTATTATTAATGCTAAAGAAACCGAAAAAGGGTATTGTAGATTGTGATTTGAATATTGGGAATGTTGTTAATGGACTGTTTAAAGAGGAACCATCTTTTACTCTAACAAAAGTTTGTAGTAGCTGTGGTCATTCCAAAACTATACTTCAACCAGCATTAGCACTCGATTTAAATCCATTATATGAAAAAGGGTTAAAAGGCCTTCAAGAGTCATTGAATAATTATTATGAACTGCCGAAAAGTAGAGCATGTAAAACATGTGATCATGAAAGAGAAATTGTGACCAGTGATGGGCCGCATTTATTTGTTGATATCGAAGCTCTAGAATGGAAGACTCTAGCCGAAAGAAATGGATATTCAAAAAACTATGAGACCCAATTTTCTATAAATGAAATCCCCATCACCTTATACGGTGGAAGTAATACTTACGTATTGATTGGGGCAATTGAACACATGAAATTGCCTGGAGACGGTCCAGATCACTACAGGGCATTAATTTTACGAAGAACAGGCGTATCCGATTACTGGCAGGTTCACGACGGTTTGACTCCCTCCGCGAAACCCTATAAACTCAAGCAACGACAAATTGAACAAAAACGAAGTGTTCATATGCTCTTTTATGTAGATTGTTGTCCTAGCAAATACTGGGACGAACAATTAAAAAAATAATGTATTCTGTTTCCATCAATAAACAATTTTAGTTCCCAATCAGCTGTCCATCATCATTGTCATACTATCAATCAATCATTCCTAACTCCAACCACTTGTGACGATTGTGAACCTTTCCAGCCTAAAAAACTATGGACAGCCAATCTGCAATTCTTCTCGAAGATTTACTTCATTTCAACTGTCTCAAGATGTAAGAATTGTAAGATCGTATGAACAAATACGCGCCAGCACATCTAATTGTAGATTAATGAAAACGAGAAAACTGTAGCTGCACTATAATTGACAGAATGATTATTCACTAGCTCGCGAAGCAAAACTGTAGATCTATAATATAATTTTGAACAAATTAGTTCAAAGTTGATTTCTATGGAATTTTTTCGATTTTACAAACAACTACAAATGAATCCCTCCCAGTATTTGATGTTTTTTAGGTTTTAATGCAGATTCATCACTAAAAGGAATAAAAAACTGAATGACGTGCTCATGTTCGATTGAACCGAAAAAAATTCGAATTCTACAATCAACTACAAACGATTGTAAATGAAAATCCGATGTCATTTGAATTGTCGCTGTAAATTCATTCCGACATGTCATTGGGGAATCAATGCAATTTTCAGTTTTTCACTACCAAAGAAAAAAGAGCCCCATACTTTACTAAAAACAGTGACATGAAAATTGCAGTTAGAGTGGGAAGACATTTATGCTCTGATTGCGTGATTAATTCGAAATTCTGATTGCTAATTGATGAAATAATTATTCTTTCGTCCATGACGCAAAATTCTACAACTACAAAAACTACGAAAGAATTTTGCTGAAAATCCACTCTGGTTTTTGTTTGTACCACGAATTGATCCGCAAATATCCTGAATCCACATGATGGGGAATTATAAACTATCAATCGATAATCTTTTTAAATTTTTTTTTGGTCACTACAAACAACTACAAACGAACTCTTTTTAGTAGTGAATATTTTCCGGGCTTTCAGCGCAAATTCATCACCATATATAATTAAAAACTTGATTACGTACTTATTTTTTATTTTTTCTGGGAAAAAACTGATTTGACAATCAACTACAAACAATTGTGCATGGCAATCCGATGACATTTCACCTGTCATTGTAAATTTATTCCTAACTGTCTTTTAAAAATTAATTGCACGGTTTTTCTTGAACTACAAACGAAGACGACCTTACTACACTTATCTATGGCTCAGAATCTATCAAAATCACTGTCCAATAAAATATGTACACCTGCCTATCATCGTCTAATACCTGATAATGTTTTCTTTCACATAAAATCAAAATCTTATCACCACCGAAAAATTGTTATTGAAATGCCATGACCTTCACTTCCATCACTTCTTTCACTTCCATGAAATCTCGTTGAAAATTGAACAAAACTATTGATGATCAATCATCAACGAGTAATTGGAGAAACAAAGGTTTGTATGAAATTTTGCTATCTCCCTTAGATTCTGAGATATTTATCGAAAAATCAGTTGAAGACTAAGTCGACTTACATCGTTTTACCAATTCCCTACAGATTTCTTCTTTAATGAATGAAAATTCGCATTTATACACAAACAAACAAAAACGTAATTATATCGATTTCTTTCAGTCGATTGCATCAGAGTCTGGGATTGAAAAAAGAAAAAAAAAGAAAACCTGCAAATTTCATGCTACACTTCAGGTCTATTCATGTTAAGAACTCACATCATTAAAATTACTCTTGTCTTAGTATAAAAGAATTTTTCTTCAAATTCTATTGAGTCATTATCATGTCTTCATCGGTCATATCAGATCAGTTCCATCTCTTGAAATCTTAATCTAAATTTTCAAATAGGCACATCTAAATTAAATTATTTTTATTACGAAACAAATATGAGATGAAAATCTGCAATTTTCACATTATTATCACTCAAAAAAAAGAAGAGAAAATCGGATCTAGCTTTCTCAGTAAATTATGAGAAATCCTGAAGAAAAAAAAGAAAAAATAGTGAAAAACTGCAAATTTTCATGTCATTAGATTGAGTCTATTTTTGAAAATAACTCGCAATACTATAATTATCATTATAATATCTCTATCAGTCATTTCTTTACCTCTCAATCTTTAAATAAAACCATTTTTATTACGAAACAAATATGAGATGAAAATCTGCAATTTTCACATTATTATCACTCAAAAAAAAAAAGAAAAGAAAATCGGATCTAGCTTTCTCAGTTAATTATGAGAAATCCTGAAGGAAAAAAAGAAAAAATAGTGAAAAACTGCAAATTTTCATGTCATTAGATTGAGTCTATTTTTGAAAATAACTCGCAATACTATAATTATCATTATAATATCTCTATCAGTCATTTCCTTACGTCTCAATCTTCAAATAAAAATACCTTATTGCTATTCTTCAATGGCAAATATTTAACGCCATCAGTCACAAATACTGGACAAACACAGGTGTATCAAATCGTTATCACTACAAAACAATCATAAGATGAAAATTCGCAGTTTTCATATTGTTATTACACAGAAGAAAAAAAAACAAAAATCAGCTTAGCCTTCTCAGTCAATTATGAGAAATTCTGAAGAAAAAAAAAGAAAAAAAACAGAGAAAAATGCGAATTTTCATGTCATTTGATTGTTCATAAAATATCCTCGACTAAGTCCTCGTGCTACACATCTAGAGTCTATTTTTCATAATATCTCTATTTTCTTTCACCCCTTAATTTTTAAATATGAATACCTCATTGATATTTTGCAATGACAATATTTAAAAATATTTAACGACATCAGTCTTGAACACTGGAAAGACACATGTGAATTGAATCAGTTTTACTACACAACAATTATGAGATAAAAATTTGCAGTTATTACATTATTATAATGCAGAAAAAAAAACAAAAATCGAATTCATTGTTCTCAGTAAATTATGAGAAATCCTAAATAAAAAAAAAGAAGACATAGTGGAATATCTGCAAATTTTCATATCATCTCTCTATATAATAAAAAAATAAGGCCGAAAATTCAGGCGACCCTAAAATTCAGGCGACGCCTGAAAAGTCCCGAAAATCCCGAAAAATTCCCGAAAATCCCGAAAAAAATCCTGAAAATTCCCGACAATCCCGAAAAAAAATCCTGAAAATTCCGGAAATTCCCGAAAATCCTGAGAATCCCGAAAATTCCCAAAAATCCCGAAATTCCCGAAAATCCCGAAAAAAATCCTGAAAATTCCCGAAAATCCCGAAAAAAAATCCTGAAAATCCCGGAAATTCCCGAAAATCCTGAGAATCCCGAAAATTCCCAAAAATCCCGAAAATTCCCGAAAATCCCGGAATTCCCGAAAATCCCGAAATTCCCGAAAATCCCGAAAATCCTGAAATTCCCGAAAATCCCGAAAATCCCGAAAAAAATCCTGAAAATTCCCGAAAATCCCGAAAAAAAATCCTGAAAATCCCGGAAATTCCCGAAAATCCTGAGAATCCCGAAAATTCCCAAAAATCCCGAAAATTCCCGAAAATCCCGGAATTCCCGAAAATCCCGAAATTCCCGAAAATCCCGAAAATCCCGAAATTCCCAAAAATCCTGAAAATTCCCGAAAATCCTGAAAATTGAAGATTTGGTTACCTTTTACTTTTTCTTCTGTCTTCTTTAAGAGTGTTTGGAGTCAGGAAGTGGTGAGAGGTACATATATCTTCTCATATATTTTGATCCAGATATAAATATGTGTATAAGATATTTATTTTTTATTTATTTAGTTAACTGAGTTTATGAAAATTAATGGAACCAAATAATATATCCAATGCATGATTATGTATTATTATTCTGAGCATACAGTGTTTATCAGAAAACCTATTAAGAGCAACTGAAATATCAGATAAATTCAACAGATATTCTAATAGAATGATCTAAGATTTCAGTTATCTGGGGCCCTTAATCCATGCTCTCTTTGGAAAACCCAGACTGAAAGAACAAAAGAGAACAGGTATTGATTTGAATTAATTGCATGTTATTTCAATCTTCAGAAACGTCATTGGTCAAGGGTTAGGTCCACGGGTCAGTTCAAGATCAGCATCCTGAAAAAGAAAAGATAAAGATCCGGCAGAATCAAACTCAAAAAAAATATGAAAAACGGAGTATGAGCCTATGCCCAATAGTTTGGTGAAAAAAAAGTTAGAATAAGAATATTACCTTCTGTCTCGTTTCTATTTTTTTTTTGTTAATTACTCACAAATTTTTGATGACATTTTCTTGTGAATTGAGAAAGTTGGTTATGTGTGTATTACCGAAAACATCATTTCTCTATTTTGAATGGTTCTTAACCTTGTTGTTTGTGGTCCCGATAACTATTATAATTTTTTTCACTGAAAATAATTACTCTGTTGATTCAATCATCCTCTGAGGATCAGTTATAATCAAAATTGAATACTTAAATATGAATGTGGTAAAAAAATTACTTTGCTGATTCACTCATCTTCTGATTCAACTATGCATCTTATGTTAGGGGTTGGTCCGAGAAAACTGATTTGTGCTTCTTCATGTACGTGCCATTCAAAAAAACTTAGAGGATTACCAACAAAATTGCCTTCCATCCAATGTTCATATCGGGTTGGCATTCGGGGCACAGCATTTCTTATATGTATGAACTGTTATAATCAATTTTAAAAATTGTGTATTTATTTTATTTTAAGTAATAGGCTTCAATTGATTCTATCTAACTAACTTGATTCGGAGAACGCCATAAATGAGCCATCACTCCCACGTCATAAATTTTAACTTTGAAATAATTTTTCCTTTGATCAGAATGTCCATTGAACAAAATGATCCCATTTACTGGTCTTCTGGTCACCATTCGGAGTATACGTAGTGCTGCCACAGTACCCGTTAAACTAATGACATAATCTTCATTAATGATTTATTTTTTTGAGAATACAATTCGAGATACAATTTAGATACATTACTTTCTGGGAATTCCTTCACGAATATCTCTAATTGAGCAAGGATATTCTATATGCATTTCCATTGTGTTTTTTTGTTTATTATTGATTCGTATATTCACAGTATCCAAAGCTATAAAAATATGAAACTTTGAATAAATTTTGTCTTTGTGCAATATCGAATAACGAGTTATAACGATTTGTCGGTATATATGAAAGAGATTCGCAGAGGTTTATACCTATAGTGTTTAACAACCTGTATAGATAAGGAAGTTGATTCACTTACAAATGAAGATTGATATTTTTTTTTCTTCCTCCAATTAATTTTGATTAATACTCAATCTATCATTTTTCTTCTTGAAGAACAAATTTCTCATTTGATGTAAGAGGTATATGAGTTGTTATGAGTTGATCTTTATACATGACCCACCATTCATATTTATTGATGTTAGGGTCTGTCAAAATTTGGCTGTGTCTTGTGATACAGCTTGTTTTCAGCGGACATGCGCGTTCAATGATCAAAATCTATGATAATATGGATGATAGTTTAACAATATCCATACACAAGTAGAGAAATAATAATATCAATTGATTTCGATCAAATGACTATAGACCAAATATTATTACTTGGTGGTCAATAAGCATGGTAATCATGTTAAAAATGTCAATGCCATCGTCTTCATACAGTATTATTTTGTATGCAATTTCTCCACAACGTAATGAAAAAGCATAACATCTTCTTCTATTGAATGTATAAAATCCTAAAGAGATGTCAGGTATTCCTATCAGTCTGTGAATCCCAAAAAAGAAAAAAATTGAAAGAAAATAATAATGATTTATCCATCCATGAAAAGTTTGTCTCCAATTTCAACCACTGCCTATACCATGAGGCGTTAATTGAAATTCAAAGAAAAGAAAATTAGTCTTATATTCGAATTACCGCATTGGAATTCCTTCTTGAACATTGTTCACTGGCGATGGATAGCTAATATCGGTAGTTGTCATTATGAAGGTTTCTATCATCAACTCAATGTACAGCAGATCACTTTGAATACACTGAAATCATATCCACTTTTACAGTTGCAGAAATCGATAATTCAGAACAATCTATTGAAGAAGCTCTAACCGTTATTTTTTTGAAGGACAATTACTTTGAATTTCTCCATTCTCAACATCATTCTCAATAAGTTAATGAAATATCATTTTTTTAATATAATTTCTCTAATTTTTTCGTCAATACAACCATTTTATTCCCCTTTTCTTGATGATTTTATTTTCTTTTTTGGTGATTCACCAGTCGATCGTTCATTTCTCATTCCAAATGATCTCTTCCTTTTGACTCCATGGTTTGAACGACGAGAACGTCTCCTACGTCCTTTATCCTCATTCCCATTTCCATGATCGTCATTTCCATAATTAATATGGTTGAGGATTTTTTGGATTTGAACACGGCAAAATCTAAATATTATGTATTCTCTTAATTATTTGTATTTGTTGAGGTATAATTATCAATGGATTATATGAACCTTTGTGTTTCTTTTTTCTCTGTATTTAATTCCAATCCATTAACGATTTCATTCACAATCGCTCTGATACAGCCTGTATCATAAGCTTTTAAATTGTTTTCCCAATGTTCCAAATGATTGGAAAGCATTAGATCGTGATCTTCAACATTTGATAATCTACAATCGAACTTCAACTTGATCGAATCCAACATTCATTCGACTACATCATCAGAAGTTGGTAACATCTTTGTGTGTCACTCTTGACTGGAAGAACTCATGACTCTTTCAGTTCGGGATGAGTGCAGGGTGGAGCCATGCTTCGAGGCAATCATCATTGGGAGTTGATCACATCTTTGGATCTCATGCTCGACTGATAGAATTCATGACTCTTTTAGCTCGAGGTGAACCCTGAGTAGACCAAGCCATACCTCAGGAACATCAACATCTGAGTGGACTTGACTGGAAAATATTGCAGTCCACATCACCAGAATCAACAGAGTAATCATCTAATTGTTGAGACACTCATCATCTCGACTCTAGTTAAGTGCACTGACTAGATCTCGGGGTCATCAACACAGTCATCACCTTCTGTTGCGACAGAAAAGGGGAGTTATGAGTCTGGGAAGACTCTTCACCAATCAATATCACCGAACTCGACGGCGACTGGGAGAATTTACGCCTCTCTCGACTCACCCGAGAGTTCAAGGGGAATTTGAGCGACATCATCACTTGGGACTTGACACAGGCATTATTGGAATGTCTCGACAGATCGAGCTTCACCAAACTATTGGAATCGTCAACGAATTCTGTGGATGGATGAGAAAATTCTCATTACCCATCAACTCACCACAGTAATCTACAGCACAACATGCGCATTGGGGCTATCAACAGGGGTACTTCATCGGCAAATCAACCAAGAAATAATTTATTAATCGATTCCTGAATGGCGGGCGGCATCCACCTTCAGAAATGCCGCAGTAAATCACCACAACTTTATAATCATCTGGGTACATCAACGGAGAATTCATCTCTTGGGAATACGATTCATCGATAGTGAAAGTGTTGGGGCTGCATGGGCAGCCTCAGGTAGACACTTTGCACTACCAGTCTGAGACTTTCAACTGAGCAACATCACCGGGTGTATCTACAACCCATGGGGGTTAAATGGGAAAGTAATCATCAGAGAAAGATACTCGGAGAGCTGTGGCTATCCAAGGTTAGTTGGAAAAACTCATGTCCTTGGAGCGCAGTAAATCTTAGCAAATCATCAGGGAAGAACGTCAACAGCTCAACAAATTGGCAATTTCACAGAGCCTCACCTCACCTAGCAAGCCTCATGTCTACACTTGCATGACTTGCTGTCGCATCGGATTCTTCATCGACATCGCAGCACCTCAACTTATCTCAAGGTCGTATTCAACATGGACCGTTGTTCTGGGTAGTGTCAAATCCAGAGTAACTCGCTTACGAAAGATCACCAACCCCCGATCAGGACGGCTGGGGGAAATGTTCGTTATAGAACACTGGAAACATGAAAATTTATCTCGGAAGGATATCAGTAGCAATCACGTACATCATCAGGCACTCAGCACTGACTTGAGAGGAATTTACGACTCCTCTGAGCCAGTTTGAGGTGGCCTCCAACTCACCAACTATCTCTGTCCAATCATCAATCAACTGGGGCACCCACCAATATCGACTATGGGTCAAGTCTTCATCGGGAACAATATCAGATTGTTCATGAGTCATCAACATTGGGATTTAACTTGGCTAGACGGAGCCATTGAGAGAACATCATCGGAGCCACATTTTGGGTATCGATGGCCAACAGCGGAGCTGCCATCGACTTCACCAACGAAGCTGGGGAAGCAGAGAACAACTGGACCGAGAGTTAAGTATCATTTTCCGTTATTTATCAATCTTGGAAATGATATGGCGCTCATCCATTGTTCTCTCCAGGCCATTTTTATCGAACTTATCGAGTCTACTGTCGACTGGGAAAATTTACGCCTTTTCCATGTCGAGGCTGAGCTCAAGGAACGGCAACACGGAGGAACATTACCAGATAATCACCGAATGGCTACCTTTACTCCATTTGTCGATGGAGATGGAATTTTACGCCTTGGTGGCAGATTGAAGAATACCACCTTGGATCCTGATGAAATTCACCCGACAATCTTGCCCAGATACTCAACATTATCATCATTGGTTATTGCAGATGCTCATCAACGCAGTCTGCACGGGGGAACTCAACTTACATTGGCTCATATCCGACAAAAATATTGGATTATCGGAGGACGAGCTCCAGTCACCTCACACATCAGGAAGTGTGTAATCTGTGCAAGGTATCGAGCAGAGAGGGCTCAGCAACTTATGGGGCAGCTGCCAGCTCGACGAGTGACACCTGCCAGGCCATTTCTCCATTCTGGGGTAGATTTTGCAGGGCCATTTAATCTACTCAGATGGAGAGGATCAGGAGCAAATGCCAGGATGTATAAGGGTTACATCAGTGTGTTTGTATGCATGGTGACATCAGCAGTTCACCTGGAAGTGGTGACTAATCTCTCGGCCGAGGGATTCATCGCAGCCTTCAAGAGATTCACAGGGAGACGTAGCAAATGTGCTACCATGTCTATTGACAGAGGATTGAATTTTATCGGAGCTCAACGAGAATTGAGGGAATTATTTGACAGGGCGTCAAGTGAATCCGAGAAAATCAACGCATTACTCACGTCCGATGGAGTGAGATGGAAACTCATCCCCCCACATTCTCCACATATGGGTGGAAAGTGGGAAGCAGCAGTGAAATCTGTGAAATATCACCTACATCGAGCCATCGGATCCTCAACTCTGACTTACGAAGAACTTACAACTCTTCTGAGCCAGATTGAGGCGGTCCTCAACTCCAGACCTCTGTGCCCACTCACCAACGATCCAGAAGACACATCAGCCTTGACACCAGGGCACTTTCTCATCGGTGACAGCCTGACAGCTGTGCCCGAACCATCACTGTTGCAACTCAACTTGGGAAGATTGGATCGATGGCAACTCATCACCAGAAAATTTCAATATTTCTGGGATCGATGGTCAAAGGAATGCCTCCATCGATATAAAGCCATTTATCGATGGCGTCAACCAGGTCAGAATCTCGAACCAGGGGCCCTGGTTCTCATCACTGATGAGGTGCTACCTCCATCAAAGTGGCCACTCGCTAGAGTCATCGCAATTCACCCAGGAAGAGACGAGCTCACCCGAGTCGTTGACCTGAGAGTTGCTAATCCAGAGGGTAGTAGACCTGCCCACCGCATCACCTCACGAGCAGTGCATCGGCTGGTGCTACTGCCTATCGACGCTGACTGGCTTGAAGGTCAGCCAGAAATTCAACCACCAGAGGACAGCCACCAGGAAACGCTTCGTCATCAGGGGATGACGAGGGCGGGCGGAATATTAGAAATCTTACCCAAAATTGAGGGTTCTACGGTCCGTACCGACGGCCATATTCAAATTTAACCCGAGCATCACCGAATCTCTCCGAGGGGGCCCATTGTGCCTCTAATTTTGCTGCTAGTACGTAGCATCTCAACGTATCGTATCATATCGTTATTATCATTGAAATTCATCTTTAGTGTTTTATTAACTTCCCGGGCTAGGGAAGTTATTGTAATCACCCCGAAAATGGAAAATCGAATTTTCGTCATATCTCCACGTTTCAAGGTCACCACAACACTCCCCGATAATTTTCAAGATCATGTATGTATGTGTGTGTGTGTGTGTGTGTGTGTGTGTATGTGGGGTGTATGTGGCCAAAAATTTTGTCCAACGTTATCTCGTGAACGGATGATGTGATCGAGGTCTTCAATGACGCAATCGAAGCGTCTTCCTTCAGCTTAGATCGGAAAAGATTTTGGAGAAAATCGGTCCAGTCGTTCTCCATTTTTTCCAGGAAAACGAGATGATTTTTTTTTTTTTTTTTTTTCATGAGACTTCATGTTTTCGGGGTCGCTGATATGGTATATGATTTTTGCGCAAGCACGAGCCTATTTGTTAATAACAATTTAATTGTTCAAAATGGTCTCTTGCAAGAAGGGTTAAAGTTAGCAAGAAAAGTTTGAAACAAAAAATGTTTGACATGTCAAAAGGCATATTTTTTGTTCTATGACTTGGTTTTGTAATTTTCATGGTTAAAGAATGATTGTGGGTGGGAATATCTCAGGCGGCGCGCTATCCCTATGGCGCAACGGGAGCGAAAAAAAAGATGAAAAGAAATATCGCTTTTTTTTCGTTTTTTTTTTGTTTGTTCATTTTTCTACTACTTTTGTCAATCTCGGCGTAGAAGCCGAATTAATGAAAGAGAGAAAAGGGGGTAAATGCTACGGAACATTTGAAGAAAATTGAAAAAAATCTAAATTGAAGGATTCCATAAACGATTGTTATAATGAAGGTCATCAACGTTGCAATTGCCATTACAAATGAGATTCAACACTTATTATTTTATCATGAATCCCTTCAATACCCGGCGGCATCGATAATGTAGGAAATTCCATTATTGGTATTGGGCACAGGACTGTACGCAATTTTGTCGTCTGGCGTTCGATTTGCTTTCGATAGCCGGGGGCGGGGGGGGGGGGGACTTTTCACGAACGAGCATCCGCCATCATTCGATAATCAGCTGTGATCGATCCATCTTTGAGGAATGTTATCAGAGCTTTTTTCAGGATTTTTTAAGAATTATCTTACAAATCATTATTACAATTCTTGCCTTCAGCAGAATTGTAATAATCAATAACGAAAGAGAGAAGATCAGTGTCAGCCAAAGGCGACAATCGATAAAAATAAAAGTAATTGTTTGACACAGGCGACACGAAATTGGGAGTTCAGTGAAAATTAGAGAATTGTCTGCTACGTGCGACACCAGACTGAACATAACAAGAAGAATTGTCGGCCATTGGCGACAATCGATAAAAATAAGAGTAATTGTTTGCTACAGGCGACACGAAATTGGGAGTTCAGTGAAAATTAGAGAATTGTCTGCTACGTGCGACACCAGACTGAACATAACAAGAAGAATTGTCGGCCATTGGCGACAATCGATAAAAATAAGAGTAATTGTTTGCCACAGGCGACACAAAATTAGAGTTCAGGCCCAATTTGAAAATCGATTTGGAATTTGATTTCTGCATCGTGTGAGATCAGATTCAACATAATAAGAGAAATCGTCGGCCATTGGTGACAAAAACTCGACGAGAAAAGAGCAGAAGAATTTCTCGGAGAAAATGAGGTCTAAGCGACGATCGAAACGAGAAATAGCCATGAAGAAAAAAAATGTACGTCGTAAAAATGCAAAAAAGGGCATGATTCATCCATCAAGTTTGAATGAATCAGCATGTTGTCAAGAACAACATGATAAAAAGAATGAAACAAAGAAGAATAAGAGGCAAAAAAATAAAGAGCAGATGAGAATCAAACGTTCTGATCCATTCTACAAAAAATTAGAAAGAGAACAGAATCGTACCAGAAACCAACACTCACGAATGAATAATGCCTTTAGAGAGAATGAACAGAACAAGAAACGAGTACAACGTAACAACAAAATGATAAATTCAAGAAAAAAGCAAATGAAAAGAAGAGAAAATACATGAAATCTAAGAGGCAAAATGAAGAATTTAGAAGAAATGAGAATGATAAAAACAGAAAATATATTGAACGTAAGCGAGGAGAAAGTGTCTTCAGACAAGTTGAACGTAGCAAAAACCGAGTCAGAATGATGATCATTCGACAGCGTGAAAAATATATAAACAATGAACGTAGAAACAACATTGCAAGGAATATTGTTCTACGTCAAAATATACAATATGTAGAGAATGAAATTTCCAATAATCTCAAAAGAAATCGCATTCTTCGACAAAATAAAGCTTACAAATCACGAGAGTTAGCACTAAATGTTGCGAGGAACAAATTGTTGAGGAATTGTTCAAAGCACTATAAGAACGAAATTTCGCGGAATATTGAGCGAAATAAGAAGTTGCGATCCAATAACATCTATAGAAAAGCAGAAAGAAAAGAGACCCAGAAACGAATGAAGAAAATTCGCTGCATGAAAGGATATAAAAAGCGAGAGAGAATGTTGAATATCCAAAGAATAAAGAAGAAACGAACAAATGAGCGTTTTCGAGCCCGAGAATTGAAGAAAAATGCAAACTTTCAAAGAGAGAAAAGAGCAATTGATGTATTGAATTTTCGCGAAAATCTCAATAATCTTTTAGTGAGAAATCAAGATACAGATCCAAAGGCAAAAGTTCAACTGAAATTTATCCAATTTCGTGCAGAAACAGCCTCATTCGTGTGCTGTTGTTGCGAAGGCCTTTTTTTCAGATGTTCTGTTGTGAAATTGAATGAAAAAAAAATTATTGGTAAAAGTGGTGGTCCTTTCTTAGCACAAATCAATAATTTCCCATCAGGTTTCATATGCAACACGTGCAAAAATGCTGCATATCTTGGTAAAGTACACAAGTTATCAACAAGTAATGGTCTCCAATTCATACAAGTCCCAAAATCTGTCCGAGAATTGTCTGATCTTGAGGAAAGAATGGTGGCACCAGTATTGAATTTCATGCAAATTCGAGCACTGAAACCCTATGCTCTGAATCCGCAATTAGGCCTGAAGGGCAGTGTCGTGAATATTCAAATAGATATTAATGATATGCTACAGGTATTGCCACGTCAATTTGATGAAATGCAGACAGTTGAAATCAAACTGAAAAGACACGTTGATCACAAAAGCCATTATATGTTTGAAGCTATCAGACCAGGCGTGATTTGTGAAGCATTGAAACATTTGATCACGACGCCATTATATGAAAAGTATGACATTAAAATAAATGAGGCCTATTTCCAGAACTATGAAAATGATGATCGTCCGATAAATTTCATAGTTGACAAGGATAATATCATTGATAATGAAACAAATCCGGATATAAACGGAACAGTTGAGCACAATGATATAGAATTCAATGATAAGGAAAATAAGATGAATATTGATCAATTAATTGATTTCAATCAGATAAACAATGACGAGGTTTTGCTCGTTGACCGTAATGCAGAAGTCGTAGAAAAATATGCACCAGTTGTGAATATAGTCGCTCCTGGACAGGATAAACATCCAATGCCTTGGCATAAAATTGAAGACTTGGATGAATTGTGTTATCCCAGAATATTTGCAGGGCACTCATTTAATGTACAAAAACGGATATCTTATTCAGATCGTATGAAGTCAGAAGCAAGACGGTACGATCGAAGATCATGTATTCCTTCGAGAATTTTGTTCATGGCCAAAAAAGGTTTAGAAATTACATGTTCATCGAGTATAAATATATGTTTAAGACGGACGAAGGAGAATGCTGATAAGCCAATCAATGCCGAAAATGCTTTAGATGTTGATTTTAGGAATAATTTGATTGAATTTGATGATGGATTCAGAATGTTAAAATTCGTCAGATCCTCACCGGCATATTGGGAGCATAAGAAGAAAGAACTATTGGCAATGATTCGTCAATTGGGCAAGCCTACTTTCTTCCTAACATTATCAGCTGCTGAAGGCCACTGGCCGGAGTTATTACAAACCTTAATGAAGTACAGCGAAAAGGGTCACACTTTGTCCATCAAAGAAGCATATGATCTGGATAATAATATCAAGACTGAATTAATAAGGAATGATCCGGTTACGTGCGCCCGTTATTTTGATCATAAGGTCCAGAAATTTATGTGGCTGTTAAGACAGGAGCAGAGCATATTTGGTGAATATGTACTGGAGGACAGCTATGAACGTGTTGAGTTCCAACAACGTGGAAGCCCGCACGAACATATGCTCTTGTGGTTGAAAAATGCCCCAAAATACAATAATAACAGTGATATAAATGACCATGATCGATTGACTGAATTTATTGATCGTTTTCTCACTTGTGAGTATGATGAGAAGAATCCATACATCAAATTGCAAATGCATAAGCATGGTCATAGTTGCTATAAAGGACAAAAAAAGAGACAATGTCGTTTCCATATCCCTTATCCAGTTATGAGAAAAACAATGATATTGATACCATTAAATGAGAATGAAGCTGTACCAAAACCATATCAATCAATTGATGATCTAATGAATAAGTTTTATAAAGAAGAGGTTTCCATGAGTTATGATGAAATTTTGAAGAAATTAGATATGACTGAAGAAGAGTATATCCTTGCGATTCGTAGCACACTGAAACAAAAGTGAGTATTCTTGAAGAGATCTAGTCTAGAAGTAAGAATTAATTCTTATAATAAAGAGATATTACAATTGTTTGAATCAAATATAGATATGCAATTTATACTAGATGAATATGCCGTGATGGGTTACGTCACTAACTATATTAGTAAAATCGAAGGGGGATTGTCCAAATTATTGAGAGAAGCTGCGATAGACTGCGATAATAACAATAATAGTGTTAAAGAGAAATTTCGAAAGATTGCAAATGTATTTCTCAACGGTAACTTAATGTCATCCCAAGAGGCAGCGTATCACGCTCTACAATTGTCGTTATCAAAAAAAAGTAGAAAGACAATATTCATTAACACAGGGCCAATAACAGAACGTGTTCGTATGTTGAAAACTGATGAAAACCTGAAAAAACTTGATAAAGACTCTACTGAAATATTCATGGCTGATATATTTGATAAATATAGTAGAAGAGAAAGGAAGCTTGATAATATTTGTCTTGCTGATTATGCGGCGAATTATCAAGCATGCAAAAAAAAACCGTCAAAAGATGATGATGAAAATGACGATGATGATGAGGATAGAGCGTATAAGCTTCGACTACATACAGCTGTCATTAGATACCGACGATACAGCTTGAAACAAGATCCAGCAAACTATTATAGAGAGAAGATATTATTATTTATGCCTTGGCGAAATGAAAAACTTGAGGTAGAAAATGTGGATTATGAAAAAGTGTATAAAAATAATGAAGAAATCATAGAAAGCAATCAAGCAAAATACTCCATCATAAGTGATGAAGCTATGGATGAGGCATTAGAACAAGTAGAAAATGACATACGTGCAAGTATACATGAAGGAACTGATGGGAATTCTGCAGCTCATAACATTGATATTTTCCAGCAAGATGGGGCAAATTGTAAAGCTAATGAGCATATAAAAAAAAGTGATACACATAAGACTAGATATACTTGTCCAGCCAGGGTAAAAGAAAATGAACTCCATGATATGATGAGAAATTTAAATTGCAAACAAAAAGAGTTTGTTATGCATATATTGAGTTGTTACAAATTGGGCCAAGTCACATTCAAAATATTTTTGAGTGGCTCTGCTGGCGTTGGGAAAAGTTATGTCATTAACACACTATATCAGTTAGTAACTAATTATTTCGATAATTTACCTGGAGGCAATATGGATAAAATAATAGTTCTATTATGTGCTCCATCAGGAAAAGCAGCATTCTTAATTAATGGTGTGACATTGCATTCTGCTTTTGCATTACCATGTCAACAATATGGGGCACAAATGGGTCAATTATCAAGTGATCTAGCCAATAACATTCGTGAAAAATTATCAAAAATGCAACTCCTAATAATTGATGAAATTTCAATGGTAAGTTGTACAATACTAGGTTGGATCGATACACAATTACGACAAATAAAAGGTGTGAATCAACCCTTCGGTGGGATTTGTGTATTAGCGTGCGGTGATTTGAATCAACTACCACCTGTGAAAGACAAGCCTGTTTACCAAGTTTCAAGACGAAATGAACTAGCACCATTCCTCGACATCAATCCGTTATGGAATGAATTTGAATTTTATGAATTGACTGAGATAATGCGTCAAAAAGATGATTTAGCATTTATAAATGCACTAAATAATCTAGCGCTTGGTAACATGACAGAAGACGATATAGAATTGATCAGATCACGAGAAATCTTGAAAGGGAATGAGGTTCCAGAGACGGCCATAAGATTATATGCAACCAATGCAAATGTAATTGCATACAATGCATTTAAAATTGCAGAATGTACCAGTGAGTTGGTCATTTCAACCGCTGAAGATACCTTTCCAAAAGATATGAATCCACAAACCAAAAAATTTCTATTGCAATCAATTAAAAAACAAGGAAAAAAAAGCACGACTGAATTACTACCTAAACTTGAACTAAAAATCAATATAAAATATATGATAATAAACAATATTGATGTTGAAGATGGATTGGTAAACGGAGCATGTGGGGTCTTGAAATTGATCACATTCAAAGGAAATAGTACGATTCCTTCTATATTATGCTTTGATTTTCAATTGCCAAGAGTTGGAGTTAAAGCAAGAAGGCAGTATCATGATTATATGGGAAGGGAAAATATTAATCGAAACTGGACACCAATCATAAAAAATGCACTCCAATTGGACATTGATGATAATCAAAAACATCGAATCATGCGACACCAATTTCCTGTTATACCTGCAGAAGCAATAACAATCCATAAAAGTCAGGGACAAACTTATGAAAAGATATGCTTGGATTTTACCAAGTCAGAAAGGCGAACTTTGCCAATGTTGTACGTAGCTCTGAGTAGAGTAACATCATTAAAAGAGTCTGTATATTTTAGGAGAGTTTCAATTATCAAAAATGCAAACCAACAAAGCTGCTACAACGAATATAGCTTTGAGCGAATTAACGCGTTTGAGAAATACCAGACAATTAACATTATCGTATGATAATTTAATGTGTGAAAATGGCCCAAAAATTGTGTATCAAAATGTTGGGACCTTGAAAAATAAGCTAATTCACATAACAAATGATCAGTGGTTCCTTCGAAGTGATGTATTGGTTTTGAGTGAAACTCTAACAAATGAAAATGACGATTTAGCAATCGAAAATTACCGGATTGTATTCAGATCCAATTACAGCTCGAGTAGCCGAGGATTGATTTGCTATGTAAAAAACCGTTTTCAAGCAGAATTGGTATCGGTTGAACGCGAATTCAATGCGAATGCAAACTTTGAATTATTCACCATAAAAATGGATGATTATCATATAATCAGCGGTTATAAATCGCCGAAAACCACGAAAAAGATGTTCGAAAAAGTTCTAAACAATGTTATGGAGAACATCCCAATTCACAGCAAGACAGTTTTGATCGGAGATTTCAATTACAATGTTGTAAATCATGAAGACGACGCAAACAATCCAAATTATCTCATAAATTATCTGAATCATCATCAATTACAGACAAAATTACCGCCATCAAGTGTAACGACAAATCTGAATACACAAATAGATATAATTTTCGCTAATTTCGATGCTATTGATTGTGGTGTATATGAAACATACTTCAGTTATCATAAACCAATTTATGCAATACTAGATAGGAAACCTGTAAAGGAAAACCATAGGATGATTGCCAATAAAGATGACATCAAGAAAACAATGAATTCTGATACCAAATGCATGGACGTTATGGATGATCGGTATAACAACCACCAAAATCTTGATGGATTTAGCAATTCGCCAACTACAGAAAAAGCGGATTTGGATACTGAATGTATTAATGTTTCGGATGATGATAAGAATATTGATGAGAATCTCGACAGAGGTAGATTAGCACCAATTTACTGTCGGGACGATGATTATAATTATGCTACAGTTGTTGAACGATGCGAGGAAGTGACGAATGACGGGGTTTATATTCAAGATTATCATGTCAATTTCTTCCATGAAATAATGAACAAGCAATTGGAAGAACGTGGAATCTTCAATTTTGCGCAAGACGTAGGATTTGTAAGGGCCTTTGTATGTAATCTGCAGCAAATTCCCGAAACCGCGAGCAATATTCAGATTCGCTACGATGGACTTTCGGGCAATCCTAAAGGAGGAGATTTACCTGTAGGGCATTGGGTTTGCACAAGATATGATGGTAATGGCAATGTTCACATTTATGACAGTATGAATCTAGGTTACTTGACTCGAATTGAAACCGATTATCTGGATGCACTTTATAGATTTCCGAAAAAAAACATATTCCACAGAGTACAACAACAAACCAATGGCATTGATTGTGGGGTATTCGCGATATTTTTCGCAACATTATTATGCTGCAATAGAGATCCGAGTGAACGAACCGATCACAATGTAAGTCTTATGCGATATCAAGTATCATCAATGCTCTTAAATCGAAGATTATTGGATTTCAATACGCGTTGACTTGGAATCTGAGTTAATTCTGACTGGAAAGAAAACATGCGCGTCAAAAATGCAAAACATGGCGTAATTGATTCCATAAGTTGGAAAGAGACGGCTTCCTGTCTTCCTACAACGAAGATAATTTTTCTGTTGCTACGGTTTCCACTGAGATGAATTTTTCATCATTTATAATAAAAACAAGTAGGCGGCAGCGACATGCGGCTATAGATTCGTAACTACAGATTTGCGGTTGTGGAGTTTGTTAATTTTACGTGTGCGTTTTTTATTCGCCATCAATCAATTGATGGAGCGCTTCCGAATGATCCTTTCAATCCTTTTCGCGTATTATTACAGTAAATATTTTGCATTTCATATATCAAAAGTTGAATATCTCCGGAACCACCTGTCCGATTGAGCTGATTTTAAATACCAAACATGACAATCATGAGAGTCACCTTCATGCCAAATTTCAAGTTGATATCTCCATTTTTTCAAAAGTTAGCGTGTTTACAAGGATTTTCAATGAAAAACGAAAAAATAGCCATATCTCGAAATTTTTGTATCAACGGGTATACATATTTTGATTGATTAAGATAGAAGACATCGAGACGAAGGTTTTGAGAAAAAAAAAAAAATTAATCGATTTAGTCGTTTTCAAGATATTCGATAAAATAGATCCACATACAAAGTTGAATATCTTCGGAACCACCTACCCGATTGAGCTGATTTTAAATACCAAACATGACAATCATAAGAGTCACCTTCATGCCAAATTTCAAGTTGATATCTCCATTTTTTCAAAAGTTAGCGTGTTTACAAGGATTTTCAGTGAAAAACAGAAAAATAGCCATATCTCGAAATTTTTGTATCAACGGGTATACATATTTTGATTGATTAAGATAGAAGACATCAAGACAAAGATTTTGAAAAAAAAAAAAAATTAATCGATTTAGTCGTTTTCGAGATATCCGATAAAATCGATTTACATGCAACGTTGAATATCTTCGGAACCGCTGGTCCGATTGAGCTCATTTTTATTATCAAACATGACAATCATGAGAGTCACCTTCATGCTAAATTTCAAGTTGATATCTCCATTATTTTAAAAGTTAGCGTGTTTATAAGAATTTTCTGCAAAAAACAGAAAATTGGCCATATCTCTAAAACTTTGCATCGACCGGTATATATATCCTGGTTGATTCTGATAGTACACAACGAGACGAAGATTTTGAAAAAAAAAAAAAGCCAATAGGTTTGGTCATTTCTGAGATATTCACAAAAAACGATTTACAAACAAATCACTATTCCTCAAAAACTACTCAATCGATCGAGCTGAAATTTGG
Organism: Coelinius sp. EB29; assembly: GCA_035578325.1. Taxonomy (NCBI): domain Eukaryota; kingdom Metazoa; phylum Arthropoda; class Insecta; order Hymenoptera; family Braconidae; genus Coelinius; species Coelinius sp. EB29. The sequence continues at coordinate 1,198,409 of JAOZGT010000006.1, forward strand.
CACAGAATTAGCACCAACTAATACCAACAATCTCACAAAATTTCAGATTTTTCGGAAATGATTTTCTCAATTAATTGGTTAATTTAAGGAAAAGTGACCCCCGAGTGGACACGCGAACAGATGGACATTGGCTCCAAACTTCGTATTTTTACGTTTCAGACCATTCTACATCGTTTCCAACCAAATTTAGAAAATGTAAAAATAGGTCGATGACAATGCTTCCATTCGGAAGCAAAAATTGCAAAAAATATTTAATACCTGTAATGTGTAGAGGCAAGGCTCTGAAGTTCTAAAAAATATCAATTTGACCATGAAAGACTACAAAAATGAATGAATTAGTGGATTGAAAAGTTGAAATTTATTATTCAGGGATTGGTTTTTTTTTTTAAGAGAACAATAGATCCCCCGGCGTCTCGCCACTTACATGCTCACTCCAATTTATTATCCTCAAAGAGAACACTGAGAATTTGTTATTTTATTATTTAGTATCCATATAGAATTTATAATGAACAGATTCAACATGTTATCGATTCTGAGATCCTACTTCTATGCGTTGAAGTTCTTGCTGGGATGGATGTTCAATTCATATCAGTCAAATTTATAAGAATTAAGACACCATTCAATATTAATTTAGCGATTTGCAATGTTATGATATTGAACATTATTGAATTTCAATACATGTTAAACATGAAAATGATTCAAGAAAATGAAGCATATTCACTCTTTCTAGTAACTTCTTACTAGGTGGAAAAATCGAGTATTCAAAAAAATTTGTCATGCTTCAAAAGAAGTGAGAAAAGACCCTTTGTGTTCTTATAGTTGGGGAATGAGACTTTGAGGAGTCATTCATAACGTCATCACACAGTGAGAAAACAATACATTTCGGAGGAATGATGAAAGAATGATACTGTTTCATCTGAGGGTATTTTGAATTGAAAATGGAAAAAAGGAGAAAAAACTGCAATGGAAATGTTTCAAATTTCTGAATTTTCAGAAGTTTGTTAACATTCAGAAGCATTTGATACAAAAAAAATTACTGAGGCTGTCGGAAAGTTGAAAATAAATTATTGCGACCCGAAGTAGTACTTTTAGCACGTAGTATAATATATGAATTAAATGTTCCTCTCAATGAATCGGTAGAGAAAAGAAAGAAATGTTTCCCCCGAAAATATCATTGATATATACATCCATAAGAATTTCAATACAAATAGACAGAGCACGGAATTAACCACTTAAATGGCGCCACACAGCGGTGAGCTGCCAAATTAAGAAATCTGGACTTTGATTGATTACCGATATGACAGAATATCATCTAGATGTCGCATATATAGTTCTCCCTATGAAAGAAACTTGCCTCAGTACTCCCCACTGTCGCGAATTCAGCTTTCAATCCATAACCCCCACCACTCAAACTCATGTCGTTTCTTTCCTGGCATGGACTTTATGGATGATTGACTGGTGTCGGGCGAGACACAGTACGTTTATAAATCTATATTTAGTGTATATCTACTATTAGCGTGTTGCAAACGTTCGGATCAACGCGAGCACGTGGTAAGTAGAGAATTCTAGATTTTTGTGAGCCGTGAAATAATTTTTTTTATCAATTCATTATCATTGGAATGTTTTCGATAACCTAAGACGTTCCATTTATATTTCAGATTGTTGCAATATCCTGTCCGAAAACTGGAAATTAAAAATTTCCAAAAAGAAGATGGCTCAGGCATTCGATGGTGAGTAACAGTGTAAAATGATGAAAATATTTCGCTTTTAATTCGTGAGTGAATTGATTATTTCCAAGGAAATTAATCATAAAATAAAAAAAAAATTGAAAGTAAAATTAAATTTAAATTTGTATTTAGTGGGTGATAAATCGAAAATAATAAATTTAAATTTAGACATAAATTGTAAATTTTTTCTATTCATTTATTCAAATAAATTAATATTTTTACATAAAGAAAAGCAGGGATTAGATTAAGCAGGAGAATGCGGCTGAAGGCCATTTCGATGAAAGAACCAGTGTTTACATCCTGACGGTTTTATCGATTTAATTCACATTCCGCTCATTCTCACTGCGTTGAATAGTCAACACATTCAAAGAAAAAGTTTATGAGAATTGTGAACACCGAGAATTGAGTATCACAAACATCAAAATAATTGTAACAAATGCAATAGAAAATTAGAGCGATTTCGCTAGGGGATTCCATTGAAAATCTATTGAATTTTCATTGTAAATTCTATTAGATATTAGCGAATTTTTCATGAGATATTTTTTTTCATTGAAAATATTCAATAGAAAATTGTTCTATTAAAAAAAAAAACAAAAATCTATACAGTTAATTTGGTCGACATTTTTCCAAGTAATTTCTCGGTATAAAATTTTTCTTGGAAGTTCTTCACATTGTATTTTTCTTCGTCTTCCATTAAAAAAATTTTTTTTTTATTCCATTAAAAAATTGAAGCGAAAAAAAACTTATAGCAGGAAGTTTATGGCGAGAAAATTCAATAGAAAAATTTCAATGCGATACATGGTGTCGAAAAACTGAAATTGATTGATTCTTCTGTCCATAAAAATAAAAGTGGTGCGTAGAAGCCTACGCGATAGAAGTGAAACTTTCCAAGCTCATCCCCTAGATCACAAATATTCCTACGAATAAAACTGTTCTTTGATAACAGAATGAATTTCCCTTATTGATTAATTCATTGGGGAGCTAGGTTTATGAAAAAGGACATGTGATATTTTAGCTTCTATTTATAAAACATTTATAACGGAAGAAAAAATTAAGTTTTATATCGGGAAAAACGCGCAAAGTCTCTCCCCCGAATGTGCCTATAGTCGGGTTTGCAGTACGGACCCCGCGCCCCCTTCACCGTCCATAGACTCCATCTAGTACTCCACTAAGCGCGTTTCCCCTTTCCTACTCCGAGTTTGTCATATTTTCGCTTCTCTCCAATGTCTCATTCTACCCAAGCTCCCCCACCACGCGCGCTACCCCCTCCCTTTTCCTGTCGCTATTTTTCGTTTCATCCGATACTAAATTTACCCTCCAACGAGCCGTAAGAAGTTTCACTTCAAAAATGTTCCATTCAATATTTCTATGGGAAAGATCGCGCTGGAATTGGATAAAATTTTCAATAGAATCGATATTAAATAGAATTTAAATAGAATTCTTAGCGAATTTGTTCGGATTTTCTATTGAATTTTTCAATACGCGGAGTAACTTGTGATTTTTTTCACTCATTTCTCATTCTCTCTTTCTCCACAGAGCTCCTAGATCAACTGCAGAGATTGCTAGGTTTCCCGAATGAGGATGAAGATCCTGTAGAACCTGATCCCAACAATGATGATCCATTGAACTTGAGATCAGAGGGGAATCAGAATGAAGAGCAACAGGCTGAAGGTGCAGGAGCAGGAGCAAGAGCAGGCATTGAAAACCTGGTTCTACTCCTCCAACGACAACAGCAGCAGCAACAACAACAGCTGCAACGAGAGCTACTCCAGGCAATCATGGCTAGGCGCCCACGAATACCTCAAGAATTTATAACAATGTTACGTACTTTTATTCAGGCTCAGCAACATCAACAAAATCATCGTAAGCAAATATTTAATAACTTTTGTTGTTCAGTATAGTTTGTTAAATGTTTCAATTTTCCAATTAACATTTTTAGTTGAATAGTAGAAAGGCATCAATCGGAGAATTCTATATACCATATTTTTCAAGTTTCGGGGAGAATAGTGGTGGTAATGGACTAGAAAACGATTTCTTTACGAATTTTATTGATTTCAACGAATTACTTTTGATCGCAGAGAATAAGTACATTAATTTTTTTAAATCAAAGTAGTAATTAACATTTATTTGCTTCTCAAGAAATAATTCTCATGATGAATTCATAATCAGCAACAACTTTTCCCGGGAGTAATTAACTGGAATTATCACGTATAATCCTTCATAAGAAATAGAATTACCGTCCGAAAATTTGATGAGACAGATAAAAAGTGAAAATGATGAAAATGAAAGAACTAGTAGAATTCAAATGCAAACAACTTGTGGTAGATGGCATGTTAAGAAAATTGAAGAACTAAAACAATAACAATCATCAATAATCAAGAATCATCATAACAATGATAGATAATGAGACTCATAATGATTCATGTTTGTACATAGGTCGAGGCAGTAACGGAGGGAACAGTCGTCGATCCTGGCGCGCTGGACGTGGTAGACGTGGTGGTCGTGGTGGACGTGGTGGACGCGGTAACCATTCAATGACCGTCTACTTTAACTAAGTCTGCTCGAACCCCTTCTCTTCTGATGATTGGTGAACTCGTAAAAACCAATAGAATGAAAAAAAAAAGAAAGAAAAGAAGAAAATGACTGATAGCTCTTACGATATATATTTGGTGATACTTTAACTGTGATATTTTTTTTTTGTCATAATTATTTTTTTGTGATTTTTTTCTCACAGGATATTATTTTTAGTTTTTTTTTTGTATTTTCATATAAATCCCTGAATATATTCAATAAAGAGCCAATAGAAAGATGAAAGAAAATGTTATGTTATTGATTCTAATGCAAGCAAAAAAAAGTAGAATATAAAATGATAGAACAATAAGAAAATAGGGAGATGGGAAAAAAATTAAATCGAGAGTGTATTAAAATGAAAGAGAGGAATATATCTTATCGACTAATGTAGCTCATTGAAAATTAATTTCTCAGTACTCGAATATTGATTTGTGTGGAGGATGACGAATCAATTTCAAACATATCAATCAATTTTTTATCATATCTTCACGTTTCAAGGACTCCAGAATCGTTTTCGACCATTTTCAAAAAAATGTCTGTCTGCATGTGTGTGTGTGCGTGTGTGCATATGTATGTTTGCTGTATGTGGCGAAATTTTTCGTGAACGATTTCTGGCAAACAAATAGCCCGATTCGATTTTTTTAATAAATAGACAGGTCTTCATAAAATTCGGCACTGATTATTAGATATTGGATGGAATCGATCTAATAGTTTTTCTAATTTTCGCGAAAAACATGAACGACAGAACTCGTGGATATGTTAGTCACTGATTTTTCATGAGCAAATGTTGTAATCCATCACCCAAATGGATACCTACGGGTTATTAAGATCTAATGAAGTATCCAGTGGAGCTTTATGTATCTCACTCCCCACGTGGAATCTACGACATGGATCTCATTGAGGTGTTGGCGTGACTAGCCAAACCGGGAAGTTTTTTGTGTGGCCCAATCGGGTCGCACACACCATGGGAGCGAGCTTGCGAGCGACCAACAACGCACCACTAGTTATCAGTAAATTCACCCGGAAAATTAGCAAATCAACTCAGTGAACTTTATCGAACATTATCAGTGAACTACATTGAACGTTATCAGTGAACTTTATCAGTGAAATTTATCTAATCTGTACATCAACTTATTTATTGTGTTAAATATATATTGACTTGGCTTCGGCCTAAAATTCTCTGTGTTCACATTGTGTTTCCTCTAAAAACTTTTCCTCCACCCATCTCTCGACCACCCTGATCCTCACCGAAAATCACCCACATTTTTAACAATTGATTTTGAGAGAAAATTAGAAAAGACACTTTTTCCGGAGAATTTTGTCAGCTACACGAAACGTTTTTTGACTTTTTTTGAAAAAACTGATGGTTTTAGAGATAAACGCATAACAATGAAAAAATGTTAAATTCGAGTTTTTATCATACTTCACTGATGAATTGATAATTCAATTGATTTACCGAGTGATTAGAATGTTGAAAAATTTAACAACCAATTGCCATTTTTAAATATCCAAATAGTATTAGATTTTCGACTCTGCAATGAATTGTTGCATGTAATTGATTAAAGAATTGAAAGAATAGATGATACTCAGGAGAAATTAATGAAGATTACCAAGACATTTATTTTCGATATACTTGAAAGAGCGAATATTTCGTCATTTTCTCTTCCTCATTCCTAGAAAATATCGATCGCAAGGTGTCGAATTTCATTCAGCTGAAAAATAATACGACGATCTCTTCCTCCACCAATCGCCATTAACCCGGTAACTCGCGATTGGTCGGTAGCCTCTGTGATGTCAAGGCGTCAGTCCACTACGTGAGTGAGACAAGCCCTGTTTTTGGGTATTTTCGTCTCATACATTCGTCATTTGTGGCGTCGTTGTGCCGTTCCAGCATTGTTTCTCCCTCACTTTTTACTCAGACACCGTAGCGGATTGTTCGCCTCATACTGTTCTCAGTTTTCTAATTAAAATATCAATAAAATGCAAAATTCTGCAAGGAAAGTGGCTGTTGTTAATGGGGCCTTTGAAGAGCAAGGTAATTAATGATCCATGATTTTCCAATTTTTCTTTTATTGAATTTTAATTTATAAATTGCGAGGGACATGATTAAAGAGGAAAGAAAAAACCGTGATCGGGAAAAGTGCAAAATTCTTGTGAATTTTAATTACATTTTTTTATCAATGAATAACCCTTGGACCGAGCAGGGACAATCCGAGATTTGAGAGAGAGTGAGAGGGAGAGAGAGAGAGAGTGTGTGTGTGTGTGTGTAAAAGGGAAAGAGAGAAAGAGAGGATTCACGATTATTATTATTTTTTTAAAATTAAGTTTATTATTATTTTCCTCATCTCTAATTCATTTCCACTTTTCCAGGTGTCGTCAATTGTCCCATCAAGGAGATTCACTCTCTTACTAAAAGTCTCCTTCGAAGTGCAAAATATCGCACCAAGATACCCATCATGGAACTTCTACAGGAGCAAGGAGTATGCACTTACGATTTTGCTCTGACTAGATCTTACATTGGAGGTGTCTACGATCTTATTCTGCAGTTAAAGAGCTTTGATGGAGAAGAGCCCAAGCAGAGCAGAGATGGGGAGCTCTATCATCTAGAACCAATTGCAATTCCTAAATGTCCTCTATGTGAGTATATATAACAATTCGTAGAACAAACGTAAAGACCTTTTTATATGTGGAATAATTCAAGAGAAAATGCTGACAAATTTGCTAAGCAATTTTATTGATTTTCTATCGCGAATTTCATCATCTTTTCGCTGGTTTTTATTAGAGATTTTTTCTAAAAAAAAATTTTCATATAAATAAATTAATAGATTGCAATTTTTTATGAAATTTAATTTTCCGAGATTTCCCTATAAATGTTTCGTCATTAAATTTCTAAGTTTTTACATCATATTTCATGTTGTGACGTTATGAGTTTTACCCGGAGGTAAAACTCAAGGTTAAAGGATTTGTTCTTGGTTATAGTGGTTGGTGGTACTATTGGATTGGGAACTCTAAAGCTCCCTTTCTGCGTTGTTGTAATGATAACCCTTTATTCACTCCACCTCGGCTAACTTCGGCGGTGAGCTCACGGGGGGTTCGCTCACTCGGCGGATGTCGGCTAGAAGGATCTTGGAAGGGTTAAGTTAGCTTTCCAACAAACACTCGCGTATTAATCGGTAAAAGCTGCTTATATATTGTTCGTTTAAATGTTCAAATACACTCGGATGGTATGAGTGAGTTGGTATAGCGCGTAATTAAGGATGTTAAAGCGAGCTTGGAACTTTGACTCGAATCTGTCTAGTATGGCTTAAGGCCTGAGCTCAGAGGTCTGCTCTGTTCTGCTCTCTATCGTATTCTGCTCTTGTGGTGAGTCCCGGGGACCCGCCAAAGCTCGCCAAAGTTCCAAGTTGCTGATCTAAGCAATCCCACGGTTTTCTTCACTAACACTACCTTGTGCCATCAATGACACACACCAATACAATCAAACAGTTCAGCCCACCTGAGCTGAACTTGCACAAACCGTGGGACTGCTTACCACGATGTCCAAATGACACCGTGGAATCGCTGATCGAAGCCTGGATGACAGGAAAGAGAAATCACATTTGTCCGTCCCTTCATCCGGTCTCTTATGAACATTCTCTAAAATTATAAACTAAATCGACGTATTGGCCAATCCCAATACGTCACACTCCCCTGATAAAACTATTGGATACAATAGTAACAATATTATTAAAACTTTTCCTCAAAGTTCTTGCCTGATGGGCCTGATCTTATGCCAGATGGGCTATCAACTTCCCTGCCTTATGAGCTGTAATCCCTGCTTTATGAGCAATGTAAAATATAATTCGTTTTTGCTTATGCAATTAGGTTGCATTGACTTAATTAGTTCATTCCATCGTCTTGACCTATTCTAGCCCTATCGACCAACCCGTACAAAAGTTCTTAAAATTTTCTATACATATGAATCATCTGAATGGTAATTGACTCGATACATTATTATTTGAACTGAACCTGTACTCCTGATCCTGGTCGTAGCCCTTCTCCTGAGTTTGGACCTTCTGGGTTACCACACGTTCAGGCCTCTTCGTGCTGGGTAATTGGGAGCAGTTCTCTGCTCACACCAATATGGCTCGACCAAGTGCCATCCTTGCTGAATGGCTCGCCCAAGCTGCCTGGTCGCCCGTCTGCGAGATGTCTCAGTTCGGACTCTGATACCTGAAAAATCTCGTAACTCCCCCACACAACATAGCGACCTTTGACCATACTAAAAAAAAAAGCAAAATTATCCCGGCTAATGACCTGTAGTCCTAAATTGTCTTATTATTTTTTTTTATTTTTATTTTTTTTTTTTTATTTATTTTTTTTTCGTCGTTCAGTCCAGTCTATGTTGAACGTGAGGCGCTTACGTCATCTAATTTTTCTGACAGATTTCCTTCCCTAGATTTGCGTAAAATCTCGATTATCAAGGCTAGTTTGCCTTTGATGGGTTTATTTGCAAAATTATTTTTGAGTTCAGATGTCATTTTTGCCCACGGGGTAAGGATTACTTGACGTGAGGGTAGTCACACCCCAAAGAGAGTGTAATTTAAAAAAAAATTTATTATCACGGATTACTATTTACATTTCCTCATGTTTATATATCCTTTATTGTCTCACTTTTCACTCCCCTTCTTATTTACTGTTGAATCCTCTATTAATTTTGAAGAGTCAACTGAAAATAAGAACATTATGGAGAGAGCAATAAAAGATACTTATTTTAAATTTTTAACTGCCCCCCACTTTATTTCCCGCGCTCGGCATACATTGCCGTATTAATTCTTATCACCACTTGGGTCTGGGTGGCGTATGCCTCGCTTGCATCAGCTGTAGGCGCGCCCGTCGCGTCGATGCTGTATTGCGCGGCTGCCTTTTCGTAGCCATGCATGGTGGTATTGTCGCGTGCTCTCCCCTACCCGCTCGCTCCGCTGCTTCTCTCTCCTTTGCCCCAGTGACTGGGAAGGCGAGAATCAACCGGAAGTCGGGTGATGTGCGCGCAAATTTCTCTACTTTATTATTTATTCTTTAATGCCTATTTCTAGGTTAATTTTCTATATTTTATCTATTATATTTACCCATTTATCCTTTAAAATTTTCCTCCTTCATCATCATTCTTGGAGAGAAAATTTGGAGGATAGGAAAAATTATTTTTATTCTGATTGATCGGTTGGAGGCTCTTTTGCGCGTAATCGGACTTTTTTCAACTTGTCCCGGCGAACTACTCTAGGCCCTTTTTCCGTACGAATTCGGACATTATTTTTTTCTAGAATTTTAACGATACGGTAAGGTCCCTTCCAATCATCATCTCTCTCTTCTTTTCTAATTCTCTTTTTAATAAGCCAAACATAATTTCCTATTTCGAGAGGAGATTCTTTCACTTTTTTCTCAAAGTATTTTTTGGACTTTTGTTCCTCCTCTTCATCACTTGTCTCTAGAATAGGAATTCTTCGAGGACTTACTAGATTTCCCTGGGGGTTGAGACTTGGGATTTTTGGGGTTTGCCGCGCTACTATCTTTTGTGGTTCCTGATTTACCGACACTACTCGGCATTTGGATACGTGTGTATCGGCATTTCCTCTTATTATTCTGATGACGTCAGGGGATATCACATCGGTAATTACGTGCGGTCCCACTGTTTGATATGGTGATACATCTTTATGCCACACCAGATCGCCAACGTTCATCTCCAAATAATTTTTTGATGGGTCTATCGCTAATTGGGTCGAATCCCAATCTGGAAGGGGATTATTTACCGCTACTATGCATTCAGCACTTGTCATGTCCGGTTTTGTTCCTCGCATGACCTGTGCTTCGTTATTAGGTCCCATTATTTCGACGACGCCTGGGCCTACTCTCTGCCCGCTTGGTATGACGGTATAGCATGTTGCGTCTCCGATTTCTACGTTTTTTATCTATGGATTGATGGCATTGAACATGGTGACGTTTTGCTCCCGAGTCTCTACGTCCTTCTCATTAGGTATCGGATTATGAGATAAGACATCAGCGTTGAGATTCATTTCTCCCGGTTTGTACTTTGTCGATTCTCCTTCTGATTTAGTCAGATTCACACGGGCCTTCATTTTCTTTCGTGTCGCGACACTAAAAATTTCTTCGTGCTCGACTAACGGACTTTTCAATTTTTCCCCGGTATTTAAAGTGTTACACGTGTGCATGAAGGTCATTCCTCCCTCAGGCTCTACTATCGCCGCGTCGGTGTACACCCCGCACTTTATCTCTGCATGTGGATTATACCTAACTTGGGAGTCATGTGTCTTGACCGTAACGTAGGCTAATTTCACCGTTCTAGGTGGAAACAGTATCGACTCCGTATTAATAAACGAGTGTACTTTGTCCCCTATCATAAGCGAATCTTCCCCATAGTCGATTTTGACTGCCCCAGTTTTTAGAAATGGTCTGCCGATTATTCCATCTTCTAAAAAGGGGAAGTTGGGATCTACGACATGAATCGAGATACGCGGTAGCGTATCGGCCAAGGCAATTTTCGAACTTTCCGAATCTTCGGAAATTAGGCCGAGAGCTACCGCGTATATATACACGACACAACTACCCCCTCCACTACTCCCGAATAAAAATTCTGCGATAAAATGAAAATGCGTGAGATTCCGCAAAAATGAATCCTACTTTCATCATATAAATCGCGTTTGCTCTTTTCATTTTCGTCCTCATTTTCTTTTTCCGATTAATATTCTAAACGATACGGTAATACCCTGGCGATTTAGTTACAACCGAACTCGGTTGCTGTTCAGTTGTTGTTCGGTTGTAGTATTTTTAGCGTTGAAAAACATGAAAATTGGTCAAATAAATGTTGGAAACATAGTTGAATATCAAAATAATGACTGACTGGTGGAGACTTGTGACCTTCGGTTTTGTTTTTTTCAATTTAGGAATAAAATGAATTAATGAATGACGATGTCTGCCGCCCTCGTGGCTGGCGGCTAACTCCGAAACTTCTTAGCACAATTTGCCCTGTCGGTAACAAGGAAACTGCCAGATTATGATAAAAAGCAGGACCCCAAAAGGATTTAGAATTTAGGGTGCCTCGTTTGGCCGCCCCCCCCCACCATTTTTTTGGCTGATAAAAGTAACTTTTAAATGAAAAAATTTTAGCAGGGGGGGGGGGTGGAGAGGGGTGCCCGTTTGAAACATTGACAAAAAAAATTTTAATGAATTAAAAAAAATTAAATTATATGTAATTTAATTTAAATTAAATTAAATATAATAAATTAAAATTATAATTAATTAAAATTAATTATAATTAATTATAGTTAATTAATTATAATTAATTATTATTAATTAATTATAATTATTTTTTTAAATTTAAATTATATTTAATTTAAATTAAATTATATTTTTTTAATGAAATTGAAATTGAATTTTTTTTTCCAATGATTGGAGAGGGGTGAGGAGAGATGGTCATTGCACAACATGAGTATTGAACCCATTCTGCCCCACCCTTTCCTTAAAAATAAATGTGGAGGGGGGTGGGGGGGTTGTATAAAAGTTGAGAATTGCTAACAGATCCATTTTGCACCTATGGTTTTTCTTTTTCTCAATCGAATAAAGTGCTGGTGGGGGGGGGGGTGCGGGGAGGGTTATCAAGTGTGTGCATTATTAATGGACCCATTCAGAGTAGGGATGCGCGATATGCACCGATGAATCGAAATCGTGCATATCGATATGAATTGAAAAAATCGATATCGAAGAATCGATTCTTGGGAAAAAAAATCGTCATATCGATATATGGATATCATTATTTCCTATTTTTAAAAAATGGAGTACAATTTTTTTTTCTTTAAAAAATTTGCTTAAAAAAAATGAATATCGATTCCTGCGGAGTTTTGACGTTGCCGATATTGGTTCTATCGATCATAATTATGATCACAGGGATCGAGGGGCGAGTATAAGGATCAACCAGAATTTAAAGAATAACAATTAGAAAGGGACCAGTGAGATGATGAACTGGAAAATGAGGAGCAATGAGAATCACATATCCAATAACAGGGTACAGAGGGGGTCCATTCACACCACCATCCCAAATGGGTGAATTAATTGGTCAGAAGAATATTGAAGGAACTGTCATTCTCAGGAATAATGCATAATATTTTTTTATCTCTTTTATTTATCGGTTCGAAGCATCCCGAAATTCTAGACCAAAATATGCTTGATTGTTTGTATTTGAATTTCGACATTCTCGTTGATTGTGCATTTGTCTTAACAATGAGCAATCCCGAGACTCAATTCCAGTGCTTCTCTCTTAAATTTACTCACTCATTGAGGAAATTCAGTGATCAAGAGATTGTACAAAACGATTTGTTTATTACGTCCTTCTTACCCCAATTTTGTCAGAATTACCATGTGATTAGTCTCTTTCAATCGATTTCATCCTGCTGAAATAAATAGTTGATTATTCCTGATGATATTCACAGAATTAAAGTTCATGCTCATACGCAAATTATTAAAAGTCATACCTGGACCGAACATTATGTCAGTAGAATGATAAATATATTTGAGATATCAGTTGAAGGACAAGAGAACGAGTGACAATGGAAATTTTATCAATATGTATTTCAGTACGATACATAAATGCAACATAGTATGGTGCGTTAATGAAATAAAATAAAATTTCTCATATGCGATTGGATAGGTGTAGTGTCAATATAAGATAAGACTAGGAACATGGAAGAAAATGATTAACCAATCACCAAGGAGATCGAATATATATATTTAGAAAGCCTTATCCCAACTTCCACTCTTCTTTTGAAAGAGACCCAAGAAATGAGAGTCGATTCAGGTGCTCACCAGTTAAACGACTCCTCTCAGTCGTCTTAATATTCCCAGCCTCTGAAAAGAGTCTTTCTGATGGGACCGAGGTACTAACAATGCTGACATAACGGATAGCCAACTCGTAGAGTACTGGATACGCTGGCTTGAGTGATTTCCACTCTTGCAATGGATCGTTATGCCGAGGTATTACTGGTGCTTTCAGATACTCTCTCAACTCCTTAGCGAGATGTGCGTCTTCAGTAACCGCGGTAAGAGACTCTGCTACCTTAGCGTCATGAGTTCTCCAGAGACTGAACTCAGTAGAATCCTCAGGCTGGCTTTGTTTTACTCTCTCTTGTTCTATTGCTTTGACTCCAATCGATCTCAATTCTCTGTCAATTCGTTTGACAGCATTCATCACAGAGATGGGATTATTGAAGTGAAGTTTCTTGAATCTTGGATCTAGAATGGTGGGGATAGCAAGGATCTTCTTATCTTCCACGCCTGTAAATTTCTCTTCAAGTTTAGCAAGCAACTTGGTTTTAAATTAATTGCCTCTGCTGTGGTAGGCTTCATGCCTTCGAATGACCCTTTTAAACAGTTAACAATTGGAATGATGATGCTGCAGGTAGGATAATCAGAGGCACTGATCTCTCGGATGACAAATTCGATTGGCTTCATAAGTTGCACAGCTTCAGCAAGAATTTCGAGTTGGTTGTGATTCAGCAGATCTGGAAACTTTGTGCTCTTACATTTGCGAATAATACCAGGTAGATACTCCTCTAGGAGAAGGAATCTTTCCAACATGAAGAACTCGGAATTCCACCTTGTTGGACAATCAAGCAGGAATACGAGTGCAGTTCCTTCTGTTTTACCATCAGCTATCTGCAGCCTTTTCAATCCGTCGTGAGCTACCGTACTTCTTCTAACAATCCTGACAAATTGACGGACAATATCGATAATTTGTACGAGTTGTAACATACATGAGTCTGTTTTATCTGCTAGAATTTTTGGTACAAAATGTGATACGAAGTGGGCTAGACACCAGATCTGTCGTTCTTTGCCCACAACAATCTGTGTAGCAGCTTGAATATTCGCTGCCCCATCGCTCGTTATTGCCATGATTTTGCTTATATCCAATCCAAAATCCTTAATGATAGACTTGAGGCAGTTTGCGAGATAGTCTGCTGTGTGATTAGTATCGAGTGGGAAGACTCCTAAGCATCCAGATTTCATTTTCAGATCCTCGGATAAGTAGTGAATGGTGACACCCAAGTAGCTCTGCATAGTACAGTCAGTCCAATTGTCACAAGTGAGAGTATAGGACTTAGCCTTTTTGAGAGTTGAGGAATAAGTCTCTTTAGCTTGAGTATATCGAGTATCTACCAATTTAGTTAGAGTTTTGCGAGAAGGCGCCTGATAATGTGGAGCCACGACTTTGAGGAAGTTTTTGAATCCTTCTTTGTTAACTATGTTGAGAGGCTCTTTATCTTTGGCAATCATATACACCAAAGCATTGGTAATTTCATCTGCTTTGGCTCCTCCTGGTGCAAAAGACTTGACTTTGTGGAAACATTCATCGATCCGAGGCAAAGTACTCTTTGACATTAATTTCTTTCTCTTTTTATTAGGTTCTTCACTACCATCACTAGCTGATTCTCCACTAGATTCAGATGTTAAATTCCTCCTCTTGTTTTTAGCACTCGAAGTTAAACGTAATGAGCTGTGGTGTGTGTCTAAATGACTTTGTAAATTTGTTGTTCCACCGGAATGTATCACAGAGGCATTACAAAAGCTACAGGTAGCAGATCTGAGATCTTTGCTATTGAAATATTCCCATACTGAACTCTTTGTGTTCTTAATGCTCAATCTATTACTCTCAGATTTCATGATTTTGTCATCGGTGTTGTTTTTTTGTCGCTCATGGGGTCTAACAAGGGAATTGTCCCTGCTGCTGGATGCATCACTTAGGGATACTGGAGATTGAGGATTTAAGGTGCTGGCAGAAGTGATTGAGTCTGTACAAGAGTCACTGTTATATGGAGATAGAGGAGAGTTACTCTTAGAGAGTGATCGATTTGGCAGTGCCACTTCTCGAAAGTCAACATTATCTAGTGATCTACGTAAAAAACGAATCGATTTGTTGGGCAGAGTCTCGTCTGTTTCACCTGGACTGTATTGAGATTCAATAAACTTCCAAGTATATGCGTCATCATCTAAAATAACATTAGGAAAATTATTTTTCGAAATCATTCAACAATTAGTGGAGAAAATCCATTCAATGATAATGATATGTATGGATGAATTGGAAAGTACGTACATTTCAATTGGAGAAATTCAACTTTTTGCAGTCCAGTCGTGGCAAAACAAGGCTCTTCATTAATACGAAAATATATCGTATATTCTCCAGCATCTGCTTAAACCAAAGAAAATAATTAATGACTCAAACTTGTCCGGTGGAAATTAGTTCAATTCAATACTTTTAGAAATATAAACTTGACATTGAGGTTAAGATTTTTTTAAATATTGTGCGTTGCATTCAAAACATAAACTCGAATACATCTTACCGTTTTTCTCATCCATTTTTATTGTTTCAACAATAAACGATTGATAAGCGGGGTATTAATATCTATAACGATTTTTATATTCTTTTTTCTTTGATTGACGACCAGCGCACATCCCTAACGACCAGTGGTCAGATTCCGTTGTCGTTGCCAAGAAAGTAGTAAAACCGGGTTTATGGTGGGTTTTCACTCATCGAGAGAACGGTGATTGGCTCCACAAATGAGTGAAAACCCACCATATTTGGAATGTATGACTCGGCGCGCCACGTTTGAACGTAATTCTACAAGTTATCTCAATTCTTCACCGATATCACAGAGGAGATAGTACTATAAATTGAGGTTGTGGATCCAATAATAGAAAATTCTATTCTCCAATCATTCATTTTAATCCCAGTTTCATTCAATATCGGTGGAGTATTGAGAATACTTAGAAATTTGCGTTCAAACTTGACGCGCGTGGAGTAATACATTCCGTGCTCTGGTCATCTGATGTTACTTCTTTCTTGGCGACGACTATAGATGACGCCAATACATGAACAAATTCTTTGCGGGATTCTCTCTGCTGCATTTTTTTCGCCTCAAAATGTATGTGACTATACAAAAAAAAAAGTGAAAACATTAGAAAACGAGAGAAAAAATTTTTATTTCGATTTCGATATTTACGAAAAAAAATCGAGTATCGATATATCGGCCCTCGAAAATTTCGTCTAAAAAAAATCGATATATCGATACCGAATATCGGACCTTTCGATATATCGGTGCATATCGCGCATCCCTAATTCAGAGCAGGAAGGGAGAATGTCAATTTAAAAAATTATTGAAAAAAACATTGTGTAGATTAATGTTTTTCTCCACGAACAGAAGGAGGGGGGGTTAACAGAACAATTAACACATCCATTTTGGCCCATTTCTTCATTTATTCTGTGTATTATCGTGGGTTGTGGGAGGGGGAAGTGAAGGGAAATATCAATTTGGAGGATTGATAATTATCTGAATGCATTTTTTTTTATGTGAAACATCTAATGGCACGTTGCGCTGATTCGGGCAAGTAGACTCGTTCTCTTTTCAGGCTACGCTCCCCTCCATTGCAGTCTGCGCGTCGCTCGCCAGCGCCCCCCCCCCCCGCCGGTGATGTTCCACATCTACCAGGCGTCTCACAACGGATTAGTTTTTTTCTAAATGTGCAGAGGTGGATCCGGGAGGGGGGGACTACCAAGATTGTTAACAACACAATCGTTTTGCCCTACTTCTCACGAAATGAATATAGTGCAGTGGGAGGGAGTTTCTAAATAAAGAGTTGCGGGGGAGGGGGAGGGGATATCAAGTGTGTGCATTAGTCATGGACCCATGATCGGAGCGGGGAAGAGGCAATGTCAATTTCAAAAATATTTTGCAATTGAAAATTCGCAATAGTGCAACCTGAAAGCATTTTTTCTAAATTTTTTTCATTAATAATCGAGAGGGAAACACAGTTTTCCCCCTACATATGTCCCTTTGACCGCCCAGGAAATTGTTTTTTAATACTTTTTTTTTCATTTTACCAAGGGGACCCTCCTGAATATTTTGCAATTGAAAATTTGCAATAGAGCCACCTGAAAGTATTATTTTAACAATTCATTTCATTTATAATTGAGAGAAAAACAGTTTTTCCCCTACATATGCCCCTTTGACCGCCCAGGAAATTGTTTTTTAATACTTTTTAACTTCCCGGGCTAGGGAAGTTATTGTAATCACCCCGAAAATTGAAAATCGATTTTTCAACATATCTCCACGTTTCAAGGTCACCACAACATTTTTCAACTATTTTCAAGATGATGTATGTATGTGTGTGTGTGTGTGTGCGTGTGTGTGTGTGGGTTCGTATGTCTGTGACCAAAAATTTTGTCCAACGATTTCTCGTGTATGGATGATGGGATCAAGGTCATTAATGATGCAATCGAAGCGTCTCCATTCAACTTAGAGCTGAAAAGATTCTGGAAGAAATTGGTCCAGTCGTTCTCCAGTTTTTCCAGGAAAACGAGGTGATTTTTTTTTGTTTTTTGTTTTCTGTTTTTTGTTGTTGTTTTTTTTTTTTTTGTTTTTTTTTAAATATATTCTTGCTTGATTCTGCTCTTACTTCGTACACAATAAACAGAAATCTATAAACTAAAGGAAAATAAAATAAAAATGTGTAAAAAGTTAAAATGAAAAATTTGAAAATTTAAAAAAAGAAATGAAATTCTGTCTAAACATAACCATCAATATTTCCGACTTGTAAGCAACTTTCAATGCAATCTATTATTAGCCCAAATAACATGATATAACATTCAACTCGACAATTAAGTAGTCACTATTAAACTAAGGCAATGAGTCAGTACCGAATACTCCAAAAACATATTAATCCGTTAAAGAGCAGCAAAAATCTCTTCAATACCCGGGCATCCAGTGGTAATGTAGGAAATTACATTTGCGGTATTGAGTATTGGGTAGTACGCGATCTTGCCGTCTGGCGTTCAAGTTGTTTGTGAGAAGTTGGGGGCCTTTTCACGAAAGAGCATCCGCCATTATTCGATAATCAGCTGTGATCGATTCATCTGTGAGGAACGATATCAGCTTTTTTTCGGAATTTACTTCCAAGCTATTATTATAATTCTTGCTTTCAGCATAATTGTAATAATACATTAAGAAAGAGAAGAAATAAGGGTCAGCGATAGGCGACCAATAACAAAAATAATAGCATTTGTCTGCTAAACGCGACAAAAAGGTAAGAACTCAGTGCCAATTAGAAAATTGTCTGCGACAAGCGACATTAGACTGAAAATAATAAAAAAAATCGTCTGCCGTTGGCGACACAAAAGTAAGAACCCAGTGTTGATTAGATAATTGTCTGCTACGAGCGACATTAGACTGAAAATAATAAAACAAATCGTCTGCCGTTGACGACACAAAGGTAAGAACTCATTGCCAATTAGAAAATTGTCTACGACGAGCGACATTAGACTGAAAACAATAAAACAAACAAACAAACAAATTGTCTGCCGTTGGCGACAAAATCTCTACGAGAGAAGAAAATGAGGGCAAAACGCCAATCCATGAGAAAAATCAACCAAAACAAGAAAAAAAAGCGCCGTCAAAATGCAAACCGTGGCATGATTCATCCAACGAGTTTGAATGAGACAGTTTCTACTCGGCAACAGCATGATGAGCCAAATGAAGTGGTGAAGCATAAAAGACAAAAAAAAAAGAGATGATGAGAATTAAGCGTTCTGATCCATTCTACAAACAATTAGAAAGGGACCAAAATCGTAAGCGAAAACAACAATTACGAATCAATAAGGTTTTCACAAAGAAAGAAAATGAACGAAACAAGGAAAGCTTACAACGTTTACGACAGAATAATGAATTTAAAAAAAAGGAAAATAAGAATAAGAGAGAATATATGAAACGTAAGAGGCAAAATGAAGAATTTAGGAAAAAGAAGAATAATGAAACCAGGAAATACATGAAACGCAAGCGAGGAGAAAACGAATTTAAACGGGATGAACTTAAAAAAATAGAATCAGAATGATAGTTATCCGAAAGTATATGGTTAATGAACGTAGAATGAATATTGCAAGGAATATCATTCTACGACAAAATATAGAATATATGAAGAATAAATTTGCCAATAATCTTAAAAGAAATCGTATTCTTCGACAAGGGAAAGCTTATAAATCACGAGAATTAGCGGAAAATATTATGAGGAACAAATTGTTGAGAAAGCATTCTAAATATATTCAGAATGAAATATCACGAAATATTGAACGAAATAAGAAGTTGAGGTCCAATAGCACGTATAGACGAAAAGCAACAGATGAGAACCAGATACGAATGAGGAAAATTCGCTGCAGAAAAGAATATAAAAAACGGGAGAGAATGTTAAATATCCAAAGAATCAAAGAGAAACGAACGAATGAGCAATTTCGAACCCGAGAATTGAAGAAAAATGCAACGTTGCAAAGAGAAAAAAGATCAATTGATGTATTGCAGTTCCGCGAAAATCTCAACAGTCTTTTATTGAGAAATAAAGATAAAGATCCAAAGGCAAAACTTCAACTGGCATTTATACAATTTCGTGCAGAAACAGCCTCATTCGTGTGCTGTTGTTGCGAAGGCCTTTTTTTCAGATGTTCCGTTGTAAAATTTAATGAAAAAAAAATTATTGTCAAAAGTGGTCCTTCACTCTTAGCACAAATCAATAATTTTCCCTCAGGTTTTATATGCAACACGTGCAAAAATGCTGCATATCTTGGTAAAGTACACAAGTTATCAACGAGTAATGGTCTCCAATTCATACAAGTCCCAAAATCTGTCCGAGAATTGTCTGATCTTGAGGAAAGAATGGTAGCACCAGTATTAAATTTCATGCAAATTCGGGCACTCAAACCCTATGCTCTAAATCCGCAATTGGGTCTAAAAGGCAGTGTTGTTAACATATAAGTCGAAATAAATGATATGCTACAGGTTTTACCCCGTAAATTTGATGAAATGCAGACAATCCAAATCAAATTAAAAAGACACGTTGATCACAAAAGCCATTATATGTTTGAAGCTATTAGACCAAGCATGATTTGTGAAGCATTGAAACATTTGATCACGACGCCGTTATATGAAAAGTATGACATTAAAATAAATGAGGCCTATTTCCAGAACTATGAAGATGATGATCGTCCGATAAATTTCATAGTTGACAAGGATGATATCATTGATAATGAAAAAGCGGATAATGAAACAAATCCGGATGTAAACGGAACAGTTGAGCACAATGATATAGAATTCAATGAGACAAAACATAAGATGGATATTGATCAATTAATTGATTTCAATCAGATAAACAATGACGAGGTTTTGCTCGTTGACCATAATGCAGAAGTCGTGGAAAAATATGCACCAGTTGTGAATATAGTCGCTCCTGGGCAGGATAAACATCCAATGCCTTAGCATAAAATTGAGGACTTGGATGAATTGTGTTATCCCAGAATATTTGCAGGGCACTCATTCAATGTACAAAAACGGATATCTTAGTCAGATCGTATGAAGTCAGAAGCAAGACGGTACGATCGAAGATCGTGTTTTCCTTCAAGAATTTTGTTCATGGCCAAAAAAGGTTTAAAAATTACATGTTCATCGAGTATAAATATATGTTTGAGATGGACAAAGTAGAACGCTGATGAGCCAATTAATGCCGGAAATGCTTTAGATGTTGATTTTCGGAATAATTTGATTGAATTTGATGATGGATTCAGAATGTTAAAATTCGTCAGATCCTCACCGGCATATTGGGAGCATAAGAAGAAAGAACTATTGGCAATGATTCGTCAATTGGGCAAGCCTACTTTCTTCCTAACATTATCAGCTGCAGAAGGCCACTGGCCAGAGTTATTACAAACATTAATGAAGTACAGCGAAAAGGGTCACACTTTGTCCATCAAAGAAGCATATGATCTGGATAATAATATCAAGACTGATTTAATAAGGAATGATCCGGTTACGTGCGCCCGTTATTTTGAACATAAGGTCTAGAAATTTATGTGGCTATTAAGACAGAAGCAGAGCATATTCGGTGAACATGTACTGGAGGACAGCTATGAACGTGTTGAGTTCCAACAACGTGGAAGCCCGCACGAACATATGCTCTTGTGGTTGAAAAATGCCCCAAAATACAATAATAACAGTGATATAAATGACCATGATCGATTGACTGATTTTATTGATCGTTTTCTCACTTGTGAGTATGATGAGAAGAATCCATACATCAAATTGCAAATGCATAAGCATGGTCATAGTTGCTATAAAGGACAAAAAAAGAGACAATGTCGTTTCCATATCCCTTATCCAGTTCCCTTTTAAAAAAAAGCATGTAACGTTTTTTGTCACCGTTTTCAGCGACATAGCTTAGCAATTCAATTAGAAACATATGTATGTATATATAGATACAGGGTGTCCCACAACTACTCTGCTTCCTTTGGGGTGATGAAAGGGGATGATATTTGAAGTATTAAGTTCCTCTTCGGTTTTGGGATCGGACAACTTTTTTTTGATTTTTAAAAAAAATATGTCTGACTTGTCATGTTTTTTTTCATTCGTACTACTTTTTATGATTTTTTTTTTTCTTCAATTTTTTGGGTTTTTTAGGACTGATTATCGGCACATACCAACCATAGCCCCCCCACCGCTTTTTTCGCCCTCTAATGCTGGGAATTATTTTTCAAAAACATAAATTCAAAACTGAATAATTTTTTTTTTTCACTGGTGCTATCTATCAAGTTCGTATCCACCAATGAAAGTACGCCTTCTCACTCCCTCACGCCGCGAATTATTTCTAAAAATCCATACGGCAATTACAAAATATTTGATTTTTTGGTTTGTTTTTTTTTTTTTAGTTTTTTTCACCTACCTATCGACCCATCAACATAAAAACTCCCTCTCGTCACATCTCCGGTCACTGAATCACTTTCAAAAACCAAAAAGAATATTCCAGAATTAAATATTATTTTTTTTTGTTTTTTTTTTTATTTTTTCCACCTGGTTCAGTAGGCCTGATATCTACCCATCAACCCATCAACATGAAAACTCCCCCTCGTCACATCTCCGATCACTGAATCATTTTCAAGAATCAAACAGAATATTCCAGAATTAAATATTATTAACTTCCCGGGTTAGGGAAGTTATTGTAATCACCCCGAAAATCGAAAATCGAATTTTCAACATATCTCCACGTTTCAAGGTCTCCACAACACTCCCTGATAATTTTCAAGATGATGTATGTGTGTGTGTGTGTGTGTGGGTTTGTACGGGTGTGACCAAAATTTTCGTCAACGATATCTCTTAAACGGATGATGCGATCAAGGTCATCAATGACGCAATCGAAGCGTCTTCATCCAACTTAGAGCCGAAAGGATTTTGGAAAAAATTGTTCCAGTCGTTCTCCAGTTTTGCCAGGAAAACATAAAATGAAAAAAAAATTTTTTTTTTGTTTTTTTTTCTTCTAAACAATAGTGAGGAAGATACCGAGAAGTTATTGTTGCGACCCGCTAAAAGGGTCACACCAAATTGTAACGCACTCACCCATGGGAGCGAGCTTGCGAGCGACCAACAACGCACCACTAGTTATTTTTCATTTTACCGAGGAGACCCCCCTGAATATTTCGCAATTGGAAATTTGCAATAGTGCATCCTGAAAGTATTTTTTCTAAATTTTTTTCATTAATAATCGAGAGGAAAACTTCGATTCCCCCTACATATCCTCCTTTGACTCTCCAGGAAATCGTTTTTCATTTTTTTTTTTCTTCTCATTTTACTGAAGGGACCTCCCTGAACATTTTGCAATTGGAAATTTGCAAGAGCGCTCCCTGAAAGTATTTTTTTTAACAATTTATTTACTGATAATCGAGAGGAAAACATAGTTTTCCCCTACATATGCTCTTTTGACCCCGATGAAATAGTTTTTTATTACTTTTTTTTCTTTCATTTTACCAAGGGAACCCCCCTGAATATTTTGCGATTGAAAATTTGCGATAGCGCCCCCTGAAAGTATTTTTTCTACATTTTTTTCATCAATAATCGAGAGGAAACTTTAGTTTTCTCCCTACATATCCCCCTTGGACCAACCAGGAATTTGTTTTTTGACAATTTTTTTTTTCATTTCACTGAGGGAATACCCCTGAATATTTTGCGATCGAAAATTAGCAATAGCGCCCCCTGAAAGTAGTTTTTAACAATTTATTTACTGATAATCGAGAGGAAACTTTACATTTCCCTCTACATATCCCCCTTTGACCGCCCAGGAAATTATTTTTTGACAATTTTTTTTTTCATTTCACTGAGGAAACACCCCTGAATATTTTGCAATAGAAAATTTGCGATGGCGCCCCCTGAAAGTATTTTTTTAACAATTTATCTACTGATAATCGAGAAGCAAACTTTGTTTTCCCCCTACATATGCCCCTTTGACCGCCCAGGAAATTGTTTTTTAATAGTTTTTTAACTTCCCGGGCTAGGGAAGTTATTGTAATCACCCCGAAAATCGAAATTCGAATTTTCATCATATCTCCACGTTTCAAGGTCACCACAATATTTTTCAACTATTTTTAAGATGATGTATGTATGTGTGTGTGTGTGTGTGTGTGTGTGTGTGTGGGTTCGTATGTCTGTGACCAAAAATTTTGTCCAACGATTTCTCGTGTATGGATGATGGGATCAAGGTCATTAATGATGCAATCAAAGCGTCTCCATTCAACTTAGAGCTGAAAAGATTCTGGAAGAAATAGGTCCAGTCGTTCTCCAGTTTTTCCAGGAAAACGAGGTGATTTTTTTTTGTTTTTTTTTGTTTTTTGTTTTTTTTTTTTTTTCTTTTGTTTTTTTTTTATATATTCTTGCTTGATTCTGCTCTTACTTCGTACGCAATAAACAGAAATCTATAAACTAAAGGAAAACAAAATAAAAATGTGTAAAAAGTTAAAATGAAAAATTTGAAAATTTAAAAAAAGAAATGAAATTCTGTTCAAACATAACCATCAATATTTCCGACTGGTAAGCAACTTTCAATGCAATCTATTATTGGCCGAAATAACATGATATAACATTTACCTCGACAATTAAGTAGTCACTAATAAACTAAGGCAATGAGTCAGTACCGAATACTCCAAAAACATATTAATCCGTTAAAGAGCAGCAAAAATCTCCAATACCCGGGCAGCCAGTGGTAATGTAGGAAATTACATTGGCGGTATTGAGTATTGGGTAGTACGCGATCTTGCCGTCTGGCGTTCAAGTTGTTTGTGAGAAGTTGGGGGCCTTTTCACGAAAGAGCATCCGCCATTATTCGATAATCAGCTGTGATCGATTCATCTGTGAGGAACGATATCAGCTTTTTTTCGGAATTTACTTCCAAGCTATTATTATAATTCTTGCTTTCAGCATAATTGTAATAATACATTAAGAAAGAGAGGAAATAAGGGTCAGCGATAGGCGACCAATAACAGAAATAATAGCAATTGTCTGCTAAACGCGACAAAAAAGTAAGAACTCAGTGCCAATTAGAAAATTGTCTGCGACAAGCGACATTAGACTGAAAATAATAAAACAAATCGTCTGCCGTTGGCGACACAAAAGTAAGAACCCGGTGTTGATCAGAAATTGTCTGCTACGAGCGATATTAGACTGAAAGTAATAAAACAAATCGTCTGCCGTTGACGACACAAAGGTAAGAACTCATTGCCAATTAGAAAATTGTCTGCGACGAGCGACATTAGACTGAAAACAATAAAACAAACAAACAAACAAATTGTCTGCCGTTGGCGATAAAATCTCTACGAGAGAAAAAAATGAGGGCAAAACGCCAATCCATGAGAAAAATCAACAAAAACAAGAAAAAAAAGCGCCGTCAAAATGCAAACCGTGGCATGATTCATCCAACGAGTTTGAATGAGACAGTTTCTACTCGGCAACAGCATGATAAGCCAAATGAAGTGGTGAAGCATAAAAGACAAAAAAAAAAGAGATGATGAGAATTAAGCGTTCTGATCCATTCCACAAACAATTAGAAAGGGACCAAAATCGTAAGCGAAAACAACAATTACGAATCAATAAGGTTTTCACAAAGAAAGAAAATGAATGAAACAAGGAAAGCTTACAACGTTTACGACAGAATAATGAATTTAAGAAAAAGGAAAATAAGAATAAGAGAGAATATATGAAACGTAAGAGGCAAAATGAAGAATTTAGGAAAAAGAAGAATAATGAAACCAGGAAATACATTAAATGCAAGCAAGGAGAAAACGAATTTAAACGGGATGAACTTAAAAAAAATAGAATCAGAATGATAGTTATCCGAAAGCGTGAAAAGTATATGGTTAATGAACGTAGAATGAATATTGCAAGGAATATCATTCTACGACAAAATATAGAATATATGAAGAATAAATTTGCCAATAATCTTAAAAGAAATCGTATTCTTCGTCAAGGGAAAGCTTATAAATCACGAGAATTAGCGGAAAATATTATGAGGAACAAATTGTTGAGAAAGCATTCTAAATATATTCAGAATGAAATATCACGAAATATTGAACGAAATAAGAAGTTGAGGTCCAATAGCACGTATAGACGAAAAGCAACAGAAGAGAACCAGAAACGAATGAGGAAAATTCGCTGCAGAAAAGAATATAAAAAACGGGAGAGAATGTTAAATATCCAAAGAATCAAAGAGAAACGAACGAATGAGCAATTTCGAACCCGAGAATTGAAGAAAAATGCAACGTTGCAAAGAGAAAAAAGATCAATTGATGTATTGCAGTTCCGCGAAAATCTCAACAGTCTTTTATTGAGAAATAAAGATAAAGATCCAAAGGCAAAACTTCAGCTGGCATTTATACAATTTCGTGCAGAAACAGCCTCATTCGTGTGCTGTTGTTGCGAAGGCCTTTTTTTCAGATGTTCCGTTGTAAAATTTAATGAAAAAAAAATTATTGTCAAAAGTGGTCCTTCACTCTTAGCACAAATCAATAATTTTCCCTCAGGTTTTATATGCAACACGTGCAAAAATGCTGCATATATTGGTAAAGTACACAAGTTATCAACGAGTAATGGTCTCCAATTCATACAAGTCCCAAAATCTGTCCGAGAATTGTCTGATCTTGAGGAAAGAATGGTAGCACCAGTATTAAATTTCATGCAAATTCGGGCACTCAAACCCTATGCTCTAAATCCGCAATTGGGTCTAAAAGGCAGTGTTGTTAACATACAAGTTGAAATAGATGATATGCTAAAGGTTTTACCCCGTAAATTTGATGAAATGCAGACAATCCAAATGAAATTGAAAAGACACGTTGATCATAAAAGTGATTATATGTTCGAAGCTATCAGACCAGCAATGATTTGCAAAGCTTTGAAACATTTAATTACCACGCCATTATATGAAAAGTATGAAGTTAAAATAGATGAGGGATATCTTCAGAACTATGAAAATGATGATCATCCTATCAATTTCATAGTTGACAATAATGATATCATTGACAATGGAAAAATAGATGAAACAGATCGAGAAATAGACACAGCAGTTGGGCTTGATGATATAGTTATCAATGACAAAGAAAGTAAGATGGAAATTGATCAATTCATTGATTTCGATCAAATAAACAATGACGAGGTTTTGCTGGTTGACCATAATGCAGAGGTCGTAGAAAAATATGCACCAATTGTCAATATAATCGCTCCCGGACAAGATAAACATCCAATGCCTTGACATAAAATGGAAGACTTGGATGAGCTGTGTTTCCCGAGAATATTCGTAGGGCACTCGTTCAGTCTACCAAAAGGCATTTCTTATTCAGATCGTATGAAGTCAGAAGCGAGACGCTATGATTGGCGATCATGTATTCCTCCAAGAATTTCGTTCATGGCCAAGAAAGCTTTAGAAATTACATGCGCATCGAGTATAAATATATGTTTGAGACGAACAAAGGAAAACGCTGATAAGCCAATAACTGCCGGAAATGCTATAGATGCTGATTTTAAGGCTAATTTAATTGAATTTGACGATGGTTTCAGAATGCTCAAATTTGTCAGATCATCGCCAGCATATTGGGAGCATAAAAAAAAAGAACTCTTGGCAATGATTCGTCAATTCGGTAAACCAACTTTTTTCTTGACATTATCAGCTGCTGAGAGCCACTGGCCTGAGTTATTGCAAACTTTGATGAAGTACAGTGAGAAAGGACACACGATATCTATAAAAGAAGCATTTGATTTGGAATATAATATTAAGACTGATTTGATAAGAAATGACCCAGTTACGTGTGCACGATATTTTGATCACAAGGTTCAGAAATTTATGTGGTTATTAAGACAAAAGAACAGTATTTTCGGAGAATATTCACTCGAGGACAGCTATCAACGAGTCGAGTTCCAACAACGTGGAAGTCCACACGAACATATGCTCTTGTGGTTGAAAAATGCCCTAAAATATGATAATGACAGTGATGTGAATGACAATGATCCATTGATTGATTTCATTGATCGTTTTCTCACTTGTGAATATGATGAAAAGAATCCATACATCAAATTGCAAATGCATAAGCATGGTTATAGTTGCTACAAAGGACAGAAAAACAAACAATGTCGTTTTCATATCCCTTATCCAGTTATGAGAAGAACAATGATTTTGAAGCCATTAAATGAGAATGAAGCTGTACCAAAACCATATCAATCAATCGATAAACTAATGAATGAGTTTTATAAAGGAGAAATTTCCATGAGTTATGATAAAATTTTGAAGAAATTAGATATGACTGAAGAAGAGTATATCCTTGCGATTCGTAGCACACTGAAGCAAAAGCGAGTATTCTTGAAGAGATCTAGTCTAGAAGTGAGAATTAATTCTTATAATAAAGATATATTACAATTGTTTGAATCAAATATAGATATGCAATTTATACTAGATGAGTATGCTGTGATGAGCTACGTCACTAACTATATTAGTAAAATCGAAGGGGGATTGTCCAAATTATTGAGAGAAGCTGTGATAGACTGCGATAACAACAATAATAGTGTTAAAGAGAAATTTCGAAAGATTGCAAATGTATTTCTCAACGGTAACTTAATGTCTTCCCAAGAGGCAGCGTATCATGCTCTACAATTGTCGTTATCAAAAAAAAGTAGGAAGACAATATTCATTAACACAGGGCCAATAACAGAACGTGTTCGTATGTTGAAAACTGATGAAAATCTGAAAAAACTTGATAAAGACTCTACTGAAATATACATGGCTGATGTATTTGATAAATATAGTAGAAGAGGAAGGAAGCTTGAGAATATTTGTCTTGCTGATCATGCGGCGAATTATCAAGCATGCAAAAAGAAAGCGTCAAAAGATGATGATGAAAATGACGATGATGATGATGAGGATAGAGCGTACAAGCTTCGACTACATACAGCTGTCATTAGATACCGACGATACAGATTGAAACAAGATCCAGCAAACTATCATAGAGAGAAGATATTATTATTTATGCCTTGGCGAAATGAAAAGCTTGAGGTAGAAAATGTGGATTATGAAAAAGTGTATAAGAATAATGAAGAAATTATAGAGAGAAATCAAGCAAAATACTCCATCATAAGTGATGAAGCTATGGATGAGGCACTAGAACAAGTCGAGAACGACGTACGTGCAAGTATACACGAAGGGACTGATGGGAATTCTGCAGCTCATAACATTGATACTTTCCAGCAAGATGGAGAAAATTGTAAAGCTAATGAGCATATAAAACAAGCAGGCTGCCGAGGTTATGCGACTGTAGATGTGCGGCTGTAGAGTCTGTTCATTCTGCGTGTGTTCTTTTTCTTGCCATCAATCAATTGATGGTGTGCTTCCGAATGTTCGTTTGAAAGTTTTCATTATTGTTATGATAATTTTTTTTTTTCGTTATCATTTATTCGTTATCATTTATTACATATAATTTAGTAGTTAAAGAAGTGGAATTTGTTTATTTCTGTTTAGATTTCATCTTTTTGAGAATTATTTCCAGTTCCGTGTTCCAGTTCCCATTTTTCTTTCATTTTCGCTGCTTTTTCTAGTCTTTGTTGTTTACCCTCTTCCATTTGTCCTTCAGCTCTTCGTTTCCTAGCTTCTTGTTTTTCAAGAGCAGCTGCTTTTTTATTTCTTTGTTCTTCGGTACAATTAGCTTCGAAGCAATATATTTTTGAATTATTTTTTTTCAAAACCTCTCTGGTTTCAGTAAAAAACCATAAGGTTTTTCTCAAAGCGTTAATCGATGAAATCTGCAATCATGAAATCATATTTTTCGAATTGAATGAATTTGTTTTTTTTTTGTTTTTCAATTGTATATTACTTCTCTTGCTCTAAAAAAAGCTTCTCCTTTTGTTCTCTCACTACTTTCATAATATCCAAAATCCGAATGTTGTCGACCATCTTTCAATCCAATTTTAATTATTGTTGAGCATCCAACATGAAATTTTTCACCCCTCATTTCTTCAAAATCTAGAATTTATGTAAGAATTGGTAATTATTGTACTTTGTTCTAGCTCATTTACTCGTGTGTATTTTTAATACGAAAAATAAATGGATTTCATGACATTGATTGGATTCTACCATTATGAGTATTTAATTAAATTTCATTCAATTCCGCAATTGAATAAATAGAGCGCTACCGCCCGAGTTAGTCGTAAATTTTTTTTTCCCCATCCCTATGACAATTTACTCTTTATCGACTTACAAGGAGATTTGGTGAAATCGAGTAACACCTAATTAATCAATTCAAGTTACCTATTTTTTGTTCCACTAGATTATGAGACCATCCAATTCTTTTAAATGCATCATTCGCTATGTAGATGAGACCCGCATGGATATCGGCGTATGATTTTGAGGTATCATTCATGATTTTCACCTTAAATTCCATTATTTATAGTTATAGATTTGGTTATTTGGGGAGATAATTACAATTTTTACTATTTTTAATTTTTCATAAAAATGATTTTTTCTCCTTTACCTCTTCTCTCTGTCCTTCTACAATGTTTCAATATCTCTTTCTTTGTCTTTTTATTTCTTCTCTCTTCCTCCTCTATTTACTGGTCTCTTTTGATATCTTCTTTAACCTTTTCTGTATGCTTTTTTTGTTATTCTACATTCATTTTTTTCATATTTTCTCATTCTGACGTTCTTAGGTAGAATTCTATTCTATTAACCCTTCCCGAATACACCGAGGTGACTCATCACCTCAGCGCAATTTCTCGTGGCTGCCCTTCATACACAGTGGCCTTTGGCGAACTCCAACCAGCATGAATATTTTCCTTTAGGGTCTGTGTGTGTGTGTGCAATTGCGTCGTCAGGCTTCAGGTGCTGAGCTGTGCACAGTGATTGTCCAGATAGTGCTTCCTAATGTAAGTAAATTAATTTATGATGGAAAGAGATGGAAATATTCTTCAAATTTTTTAATATTGATATATTTCTTGAAAATTTTGGTTATATCATTTTTAGTTGCGAGGTTAGAGCTTCTCATTAGTGAAATGTATCTGAAATATCCACATCCGATTACTCGTATTGAAGAAGGTGTTCCACAAACGTATGTTATTGAAATTATTTATTTCTTCATGACAATTATAAAATATCATCATATTGTATAATTTTTTTTGTAGATTAACAGGAGTAGTATTTGAGAACATTGGAGTGAGGGTAATTAGTGGGAGAAGAATCTTCTGTTTTATCTTATTCAATGGATGCTATGGATGGCAATCCCTGTTCGCTAAAATATTGATCTATGATCAATCTCTAGTGGATTTCTTCGACAATTCTTTTCCAGATATTCACGTAATGCTTAATATATTAATTTTAACTGATTGCATCATTTTCGTTGATCGGATATGTTTTAATTATTATTTTTTTATGAATAGTTGATACAGTTGAAAAATGTGATAGCACGCAGGCAGTGTACCGTAGAATTGTTGGATGGAATTTGGGAAAATAATGACTTCAGCGAATTTGAGTGGCATATAGATTCTATTGACCAACTTAGCCTACATGGAAGAATAAGAATGTGGTCCCCGGAGGTTATTGAATCTGAATAACTCTTTTTTATTGGATATTTATATACGTAAATTTGTCTATAATGTCTTTTATAATATATTAATTAATTTTATTGATTTTAAAGTTTTTAGTAATGTTTGAGCTAATTGTTAACAACACGGAGAAAAAAATAGGGTAGAAATTACGGTGCTAGCACGGTAAGATGGATTCATTTGCCAAGTACTTTTCCTTATTCAGCACAAGAAAAATCCAGAGAAATACGGGAAAAGTTCCTTTCAATGTGATAAAAATTCCTTGAAATGTGGAAGAAATTCTTATGAATACCTATGAGTCCATGATTAGATGGCATAGGAAAGAAAAAAAAAATTGAATTACATTGTCAGTTTTATCCCCTGTCTTTCATTTTTAAGTCCCATAAAAATGAAAGACAGTCAATTGAATTAATGAATAATAAATTAAATTAAATCTCATTAAATTGAATTGATTCAATCAATTAATGATAAATCAATTAATTATTGCTCCAAACAAATGAATTGACAATGTAATTTATTTTTTTTCTCCAGGAAAACTGAAGTTAAAATCGGACAAATGATGATTGGATATTTCCAATGTCTTTCCAAGAGCTTTTCCTTTTTTTATTTTCTGTCTTCATGTTTTTCTAACGGCGGTCATCATCAGACAATGTTGAAAAATTACTTCAGTTCTTTTCCAATGCTGTTATCAATGTTTTTAGATAGTGAGATTTGTAGAAATATGACGATGTTCATACAACTAAGTCAAAATATTTATTGTTGCATAATTTCTCAATAATATCATATACATAGTATTTTTCATTCATTATTAAACATTTTCTCTGGACCTTAATTTTTCTCTTCATTTTTTTAGGTCAAGTTTATCAAAATTATAATTTTTCCTCAATTTTTATTAGTCCTTTGACAACAACATTAACGTCAGAATCCCTATAAAAAATAGTCAATTTATATTAGTCATTTATTATTCATTTTTTTTTATAAATATAATATTTGGTACCCGATGATTAATAGATTTCTACCTTGGTTGTTCCGTTTTAGGTTTGTTGTTTTCTCTCATTTTGCGCTCCTTCTCCTCATACTCGTCCAAAGCTCGGATCATTGCCTCATTCCATCCATCATCAAGAACTGCATAGTCAATTATTTTCATTGATATCTTCGTTATTTTAATTACAAAATTGATAATTTATCGAATTTACTTACGGTCTCTCAATTCCTCCATTATTTATGTTATTTTTTAATCTCGTGAATATTTATTTAAGGTTTTGGTTCGTTGTCAATTGGATCTATCACAATTGTCATTTTTTTTAACTTATGACCGTCTTTTCGCTCTATTTATTCAACTTCACACTATAGACTTCTGTTTCCAGTTGAGGGAATCACTGTTTCCAAGGAAAGGATTAGTGTTTGCTCTTTTTGTGGGTTTTTTTAATTTCTAGCACATACAATGGGGATGCATTTGAAATATCCATGTGTCATAGACAATATTCAAGAAGGGATTACCCGAAGGTAATTTTTTTTTCTTCAGTAGATAAACAGATATGAAATTATTATGCTAAATTCTTCAATAGTTTGACAGGGATACCTGTAGCACTTCGTCCACTCAAGTTCATGAATGGCACACTAGTTACCGGGATAATCCTCTCTATTGGACCTCCTGGCAGGGAAGAAAAGTTCATAAAGGTCAAATTTTACGATAGGAAAACCATCACATCTCTGCTTGGTTTCCGTCGCACCCGTAAAGTAAGTTTGTATCAGTTATAATTTTTTTAATCAATAAATCATCAATAAGTCATTATTATTTTTTTAATAATCAATTCATCTGTTTCGTAAAATCCACCGGATTGATTAATTAACTAATTGATTGGGGAGATAATAATAATCTCTCCTAGTTCAATACTATTTCAATAGACTTTTCTACTCTAGAATTACCCCAAAAAAAAAAAAAATCACCCCCCTCTCCCCCTTGAACTTTACAAAACTCGAGGGATGGGGGTGATTTGTAAATTTCGCCGGATTAATCGATTAATTAATTAAATTAAGAAATGATAAGAATTTTCCCAGCATGAACACTATTTTAATCGACTTTCCTCCCCTCAAATTACCCGTAGAAAAGAATTCACCCTCCTTAGACTTTTCAATTCACTGATTAATTGATTAATTGATTAAATTCAAAAATAATAATTTCTTCACCATGAACATTATTTTAGTAGATTTTCTTCCCCTCAAACTACTCCAATTATTATTGCAATAAACTCTCCAATAAACATCAAAATTAAATAATAATTTAATAATGCGTGTAATTAAATTGACAGTTGATGTACATTAAGGATGCAATACTAAAGAGAGAATCAACACGAGAGAATTGGAGAGCAGATGGATATGTAGAGTTTGAGTTTAGTGAATTGGTATGGCACGTATATGGACCTGGACAAGTGAGTTATTGGAACGAACTGGAACGGAATCAAGTCATGGAAATTGAGTTGGAAAGAGATTAATCAAAAGAGTACTTCGATAAGAAATATTATAGAATAATTATAAAATAATTATTCATGTGGTAAGCTGTCTCAATGACAGGAATAAAGAGAATTGGTGTAACGGATTCATGTAATTTTATTCAATTGTCCGACTGTATTTCTACAGTTACAATAATTTATAATGCACAAAATATTTTTGTATTTCGGTAGTTTTTGAACGATTGAATGCGATCGAAAGACTACAGAAATTAAGTGATTATTTGCGATTAATTTTGATTGCATTAGCATTATAAAAAGTTATTCTTAAATTTCCATGAATAATGAAAATGATAATAATCAATTCAAAAAATTTCATTTTCTCATTTTTGAATTTTTTTTTTCTTCGAATATTACTTTTCTTCGGGAGATTGTAGAATGAAATCAATAATATTTTGTCCTCATAATAATTCTCATTGAGCGTCGCCTTTTTATTCCTCTTTTCCCTGTCCTCCTGAAAATCGAAAGGTCAACAGAATATTCAATTTTGTCTACGTTCAATGATGAAATTATTTTTGTCTGGTTATCAACCGGACAATTGTAACCTTTTTGAGATTTAATTTTTTCATTGTCTTAAGTCACCAGAACTATCGTTTTCATATATATATATAAATTTTTTACTGTAAATGAACTCTACCTGTTGCATCTCTTCTTCTTCCGTTTATTTTGTGATGAAGAATTCCCATCATCAATTGATAAAATAATTTCAATGGATGAAATTGGTGTAGGCGCAATGTTATTCACAGAATTTCCTCTCTCTATTTCATTTGGTAATTCTCTAGGATAGCAAATTCCTTGATTGCAATTGTCATCGGTAGGAACAATTTGTGATTGGTAGACAATTTCTGTATCCATTTTTGTAATCTTTTATTCACTTCTCTGTTTGACGTGACGTTTACTTTTTTTTCGAACAGACATTCACTATTCAATTGTTTATTTGAATAATTCTATTCGCCCTTCAATGGTATGCATGATTCACGATGCATTTCCATAAACTCGATCAATTAATGTGTGAAAAAATTATTATAGTTATTGTTCATCTATGTTAGCTCCTTCAGCTACCCACAAATTTCAGAATCATCAATATTAGTGCCTCTATCGGCTTGATTATGCCGTGAATATTTGTTTTGTTACATTTATCCAACTTCACAGTATAGTCTGATGTGTCAACTCCAACATCAATTCATGAATTTCAATCAATTTATATAGGACTCATGAGATTGAAATTTAATTTTTTCACTTTTATTTAAACTCGAATATTGACTGTTAAAGAGTCATCAACGTTCATTGAATTATTAAATATTTTTTTTTTAATTTTCTCGAAAACATGAATACAAACTCTGAAATCTAGCAATCTAGATTTCACAGTTGGTACATGTAGTTTTATGCACTGCTTCTAGATATAAGGGATAAGTGTTTTCTCTTCTAGTTTTATTCCCACAGATCTAGCGCATTTTCGTTCATCGAATATCCATCAAGGAAAATAATTGTAGAGATCTTGTTATTGTAATTTTCACCTACTAAAACACATCAATATTCAACGTTGCTGACTGTTGGATTATTTACTCAACGTCTAAGGTAACCATTCCATGAATTTTTCATTAAAATTATTCAATTCATTTTGAAAGTAGAACAAGTAGCTTAATATTTCATCGAAGCAGCATTTCTATCATAAATGATTTTTTTTTAATTATTATTATTCATTTGAATTGATAAAGTTAGAATTTTTGATAATTTTGTAATGTCCGAGGGGAGTGAATTTTTTTCTGTGGATGGTTCGAGGGGAGGAGAGTCCAGTAAAATAATAATTTTGTTTGAGGAATTATTATTTTTCCAATAAATATATTAATCAATGTGACGGTGTCACATACCCCTACACTGATCGACCCCTAATATACTCTTGTTACCATGGGTTCACCCGATATCCCACAAATATTTCTCCCCGTTTCCCCCCACCGAGTGTCGGACCTCGAGGAGTAGCCCCAGGACAATTAGGTTGGGCCTATAAGAAGCCACCCGAATGTCAGCCTCCATCACCAGATATCACTCCAAAAAACAGCCCCAAAGGTGATGGTGAGAAACTCATGGTAAAGCGGTAGAATGGATGAGAAACGGCCCACGGGGAATACACCTTGCCGCCTCGCCACACGTTGTCCAGCACACCGGTCCCCGCTCCTTGCTCGCCTTAAGGATGTTCTGCCCCTATTCCCAATTTTTTTCTGTTTTTTGGAGATTACTCACGAATTATTGATCGGATTGATATGCAAAAATGTAACGTTTTTTCGCTATATCATTGTGTATTGACTCACAAAGTTTCATGATTGTAAACTCATTTTTTTGCGTTTTCACTACCTTTTTTGGAGATTCGCAAAACTTTAGAGAAAAAGCACAAAATTGAAGCTACGATGATGAAATTTTGTGAGTCAATGAACAATGATATAGCGGAAAAACGTTACATTTTTGCATATCAATCCGATCAATAATTTGTGAGAAATCTCCAAAAAACTGAAAAAAATAGGGAATAGGGGAAGAACATCCTGAACAAGATAGGTCGCTGTAGCTGAAGGGTCCTGAGGAGCACCCGAGGGCCACCGAAGTACGGATGGTCGGAAGAGGAAGAGGAGAAGGATACGCTCCCCTTCCAACAGTCTGGAGACTTGATCCATCGAATTTCCCAAAGTCCGAGGGGGATAAAATTTTTCTGTGAGTGGTTGGAGGGGAGGAGAGTGTAGTAGAAATATATTTACGCTAGGAGAATTATTATTAGGTTTTCAATGAATGAGTAATCCATTTTCTGTTGTTGTTCCGAGTTGATCCTTTTCAGGGAAGAGTTATCTCTTAGGTGAAATGAAGAGATGTTAAAGATCAGAATTGAGTGGTCGAGTTGTGAAACAAGTTACATCATAGTAGATTTCGTCACTGAGGCCGTGAAGAACTTTTCTGGCGATTGTGAGTTTGTAGGCCGAGGCGAAGCCGAGGATTACAAATACGATTGCTAGAAAAGTTGTTTGCGGCCGAGTGGCGAACAAAATTTTTTGTTATTCAGTCCGTAGGCTGGGTTTTATGGCCGCGCAGCCATAAAACCCAGCCTAAATTGTTCCTGTCTAGACAACAGGAACAATTTCCTGGGTGGTCAAAGGGGGATGTGTAGGGGGATAACTGAAGTTTCCTCTCGATTATAAATGAAAAAAATTCAGAAAAAATACTTTTAGGGGGCGCTATTGCGAATTTCCAATTTCGAAATATTCAGGGGCGTCTCATGAGTGGAATAAAAAAAAAACTATTGAAAAACAATTTCCTGGGCGGTCAAAGGGATGGGTAGGAGGAGAACAGAGTCACATCCCCCTTTGACCACCCAGGGAATTGTTTTTCGATCATTTTTTTTCTCATTTTACTGAGGGGACCCCCCTGAATATTTTGCAATTGGGAATTTGCAATGGCGCCACCTGAAAGTATTTTCTAAACATTTTGTTGACTGATAATCGTGAGGAAACTTTAGTTTTCCCCCTACATATCCCCCTTTGACCACTCAGGAAATTGTTTTTTAATACTTTTTTTTTTCATTTCACTGAGGGGACTACCCTGAATATTCCGAAATTGAAAATTCGCAATAGGGCCCCCGAAAAGTATTTTCTCCAAATTTTTTCCATCAATAATTGAGAGGAAAATTCTGTTTTCCTCCTACATATACCCCTTTGACGACCCAGGAAATTGTTTTTCAGTACTTTTTTTCCTTTATTTTACTGAGGGGACCCCCCTAAATATTTCACAATTGGAAATTCACGATAGCGCCCCCTGAAAGTATTTGTTTAACAATTTATTTACTGATAATCGAGAAGGAACTTCAGATTTCCCCCCACATATCCCCCTTTGACGACCCAGGAAATTGTTTTTCAGTAATTTTTTTTTTCATTTTACTGAGGGGACCACCCTGAATATTCCGCAATTGAAAATTCGCAATAGCGCCCCCGAAAAGTATTTTTTCCAAATTTTTTTCATCAATGATTGACAGGAAAACTCTGTTTTCCTCCTACATATACCGCTTTGACCACCCAGGAAATTGTTTTTCAGTCCTTTTTTTTTCTTCACTTTACTGAGAGGACCCCCCCAAATATTTCGCAATTGGAAATTCACGATAGCGCCCGAGGGGCTGGGGACTCCAAGATCGAGTGACACATGACTGCTAAATGCAGTCAATTTCACCATTGAATTTATGATTTCAGTGATTACAACCTTGATTATTAGTGATTTCATGACTCACCATGATTTCATTGACTTCATCAAACAGAAATCAATGACTTCTGCATAATTGAAATCACTAAAATTTCACCAAACTGAAATAATAATTGAAACTGAAGGATTATTTATCAGAATTATTGATTTTACTAGGGTAATAGGGCATGATGCGCGCTAACGCGTGCGACGAGCTTCCAGTGAGCGGTGTATACAACAATTATTCAAAATAGCTGCCCGTCTACTCAGAACTCGCAGAAAAAAAAGGAGAATAGATGAATTTAAGAAAATGTCAGAAGTGGCATTTGGACTGGAAAAAGGCTCACCCCTGGTACCGGCCAATCCAAAATTTTGTCTTTTAGATTCTTTCTCGTTCGATATCTTGGAAACAGCTGCCCGGCTATTCAGAACTCGCGGAAAAAAGTGAAAAATAGTTGAATTCAAAGTTTTTCCTCTTGCATCCGGAAAGTTCAGTGTTAACCCTAATAAACATGTCTCGTAATCATTTTCTTTGAATAGACACCAGTCTCCTATATGATATTTTTGCTTCGTGGAGGTGAAGCGAGATATGAAAGTCGGCACATGCATATTGTGATTTCTTCGATTTCACATGATCTCATTGACTGCGAATGAATTCATTGTGAATTCAAGAAATGACTCCATTGTTTGAAATCATGAGATTTCAGTGATTTCAGTGATATCACCGATTTCATTGATTTCAGGCGTGACTGCAGATTGATTTCAGTGGCTAGTGACACATGACTGCAAAGAGTTCCCAACCCCTCAATAGCGCCCGCTGAAAGTATTTGTTTAACAATTTATTTACTGATAATGGAGAAGGAACTTCAGATTTCCCCCCACATATCCCCCTTTGACGACCCAGGAAATTGTTTTTCAGTAATTTTTTTTTTTCATTATACTGAAGGAACCACCCTGAATATTCCGCAATTGAAAATTCGCAATAGCGCCCCCGAAAAGTATTTTTTCCAAATTTTTTTCATCAATGATTGAGAGGAAAACTCTGTTTTCCTCCTACATATACCCCTTTGACGACCCAGGAAATTGTTTTTCAGTACTTTTTTTTCTTCATTTTACTGAGGGGACCCCCCCAAATATTTCGCAATTGGAAATTCACGATAGCGCCCCCTGAAAGTATTTGTTTAACAATTTATTTACTGATAATCGAGAAGGAACTTCAGATTTCCCCCCACATATCCCCCTTTGACGACCCAGGAAATTGTTTTTCAGTAATTTTTTTTTTCATTATACTGAGGGGACCACCCTGAATATTCCGCAATTGAAAATTCGCAATAGCGCCCCCGAAAAGAATTTTTTCCAAATTTTTTTCATCAATGATTGAGAGGAAAATTCTGTTTTCCTCCTACATATACCCCTTTGACCACCCAGGAAATTGTTTTTCAGTACTTTTTGAAGTGAAACTTCTTATCGCACGGTAGTGAACTCAATCTATGTAACTGAAACAGAGGGTGGAGATGCAACGATTAGAGTGGGGGTATGTAACGACAATTCTTACAGATTCGATGATGACGGAGTCATCTACCGGTACAGTGGGGTAGCTCCGATTCAATAGGCGTTGAGTAGCTCCACTCTTTACGAGATAATATAATAAATGAACAATTTGAATTTAAAATCATTCTAGCGTGTACAAAGCTATGAAGTTTCACTTCTGTCGCGCGTCCTTCCTACGCACACATTTTTTTTTTTCTTCAGTTTACTGAGGAGACCCCCCTGACCATTTTGCAATCAGAAATTTGCATTAGCGCTACTGTTATAGAATTTTTAATGATTTTTTCCGTCAACCGTAGTTCAAATGCACGTAGCCGCCAGAGCCTACAGTCTCTGCCAAAAAAATTTCAATCCTCAAAATAAAATTAGAAAAAAAAAAAAAATTGGAATAGACAGAATACCAGCTGTTTATGAGCTGTAAATTGTCCATACTTTTGCATTATTGATGAAAAATTATTTTACTGATTTTACTGCCAGCTTGCGTAGAAGCTAGCTTTGTTTTATTTTTCTCAATTAACTTT
The DNA here is from genome assembly GCA_035578325.1 of Coelinius sp. EB29. Classification (NCBI taxonomy): domain Eukaryota; kingdom Metazoa; phylum Arthropoda; class Insecta; order Hymenoptera; family Braconidae; genus Coelinius; species Coelinius sp. EB29. The sequence continues at coordinate 1,238,467 of JAOZGT010000006.1, forward strand.
TGCCGCGGCAAAATTAATTTTTGCATATCAAATTCGTTGCAAATAAGCTGCAAATTTTGAAAAAAAAAAATCGATTCTGCTGATTTTCATAGCTAGGTATACATACGTCTAAATTTTCATCTCGCTTTCTCTCCATGCAGATTTCCCAACACTCATTATACGACTGAGGAAGAATTCCACTTTCTCAAGTTTTCTCTTCAAAAGTGCTTCTACTATTTAGAGTGATCATCGAAATATCCAATTCACGTCAAAGGTATTTTTACTTCCTCGATATTTCATCAAATCAGCCTTTTTATAATCATTTATATTTCATCATTAATCGAAATTCATGAACGTAGAAAACCCATCATAAATTATATGATTGAAGAAAAAAGTTACTCCTCCATTATTGCCCTGCAGAAGTACAAACCTTACTGTGGTTGATTGTCAAAACACGTCTAACACGTAAGGTACTATTCTTCGTTTTATTTTCACATAGAATAGAATAATACTAGAGTTTATGGTGATATTTACTACAAAGATTGCAGCATATTTATTAATATCACCATGAATTTCCATGTAGCTCTCCTTCTTTCATACACGCGATTTATGAGTTCATTTTATCTCGACCAGATTTCGTTATTATGCCGAAGATTAAGCAGAAAAGTATTGGGATGCGACGTAAGGAGCAAAAACGGGCCATACACCAATTACGAACTAGTCGAATGAAAATCAATTCTCAAGTCAAGAAGAAGGGGAATAATCATTCATCAGGAAAGAAAAAAAATGAGAAAGCATCAATAAATCCAAACGTTGACAGCAATTATATGGTTAATGAGTCAGCATCTAGTTCTGAAGAAAATGAAAAGCCACGATGTAATAATAAAAATTTTAACGCTGGGGACAAAATAATTCACAAATCAAGGATTCAATCGACTTTGACTGGAACCCATGGTTATTTCACTCGCACTAGAATGACTTCATTATCAAAAAACGAAGACATAACCAAGGACATAGGATTTTCAAGAAAATCTCAAAAGAGTCAAGAACAAGAACTTAAAAATATCAAATCTCTTTCACAAAATGATGTCAAGCGCAAACAAAAGATGAGAATCCGTCGTCAAGATCAAGATTATGTTGACCGAGAAAATTGTATCAATAAAAAGAGACTCGATGATCAGAGGAACGATCCGGATTATAGGACCAATGAAAAAGTTGTTAATAGGAAAAAAAGGCAATCCTTCAGAGAAATTGAAATACTCAATTTCCGCGAGCGGTATAAAATCATGCTAAATTCAAGACTTGAACAAGACAAGGAATTTCAAAAGGAGTATAGTCTCATTAAAACTTTCATACAAAATCGTAGGAATTATCCAGATGTTGTATGTATTTGCTGCGATAATTTATTTTTCTTGGCATACATGAAGAACTATAATCGAGCTGGATATTCTGTCAAGTTCGATTGGAATCAAATTCAATTAGAATCTTTTTTTTCAAAAATTGAAAATAACCTCTCAAAGCACATATGCAAGGCATGTCACAATTATGTAGTACACGGAAAAATACCGAAAAGAGCTGCCTATGATTTAAAATTCCTTCCAATTCCAAACGAATTACAAAGATTATCCCCTCTAGAAGAACGCATGGTTTCACCATATGTTCCATTCATGCAAATTCGAGCTCTAAAACCTCATTGTATTACAAATCCACAATTATCCATTCATGGGAGCGTCGTCAATATCCACGCAGAGATTAATGATATGATTAGTGTACTTCCTCGAAAATTCAACGACATGTCAACAGTACAGATTCAACTCAAACGACATTTAGATCACTGATCTCATTACATGCATGAAACGATCAAACCGTCGAATATATGTACAGCATTACATTATCTTATACCTACACCACTCTACAAAGAGAATGGAATAACAATTGATGAAAATTTCTTCGATAAATATGACAAAAATGATGATTTTTTATTGAATTTCACTGTTGATGAAGATATTAGTGATGAAAAAATAGGTGAAAATAACGAAATTCAAAACAAAGATTGCGATAAAAGAAGATCAGAAGCCGAAGAAGATTCAGAAGATGAGAAAAATTCTGTTCAAGAATTTAAAGGCGACCAAAATATATCATCGTTATGTCAGGACGAAGTATTAATCATTGATGAAAACTTTGAATTACCTACTCAAACATGCATCATTGCCCCCTGTCAAAATAATCATCCAGTTCCTTGGCATTTGATGAATAATATAGATGAACTATGTTTTCCATGTATCTTTTTGGGAGAAATTTTTGATCCTAACAAGAAATTAACCACTTATTCTCAACGTGCAAAATTTCTAGCGAGAAATAAAGATCGAAGGTCATGTCAAGCAACTAGAATGTTATTCATGGCAAAGCGAAAATTGGAGGAGAGAGTCATATCCACCATCAATATATGTGTACGGAAACTTCGACAAAATAATCAGATAACTGCCGGCCAGATTGGAGATAAAACATTTATTAATGATATGTTTCGTCGTGATGAGGGTTATTCCTTTCTAAAAAACGTGCGGCCATCCCCTGCATTCTGGGAAGCAAAGAAGAAAAATCTTCGTGCAACAATTCGTCAGCTGGGGTCACCAACGTTATTCGTGACTTTCTCTGCCTCAGAAATAAACAATCCAGAATTGATCAAATTTCTTCATCAAATGAAATATGACAAAAAAATAATACTGCAACAAGCAGCATCGCTTGACGAAGCTATTAAAAATGAATTGATAAGAGATGATCCTGTAGCTGTTGTTCGTTATCTAGATCATAGATTCATGGAGATCATCAAAATTTTGAAAAATCCGGACGGTCCTTTCAAGCGACATTTTATTGTGGATTATTTCTGTAGGAGAGAATTTCAGGGTAGAGGCACTGTTCATATTCATACGTTATTATGGTGTAATGACGCACCTAAATATGACCCAGACAATGAGGATTGTATCAGTCAAATAGTGAAGTTTGTCGATACTCATATATCATGTCAATGGGATTCTACAAATCCATTCAATGGTTTCCAAAAGCACAGACATACATTAACCTGCAATAAAGGAAGGAAAAATCTGAAAAAATGCAGATTTAACTATTCCCAATTCGTGATGAGGTCCACACAAATTTTAAAACCATTGAATCTAAATGAGAAGACAAGTTACGTAAAGAAAAATTTGGACAAAGTAATAAATTTAATGGAGGATTATTCTAAAACCAATTCGATAGTAGATTTTGATGAAATAATGGCAGAATTGGAGTTAACTGAACAAGAATATGTCAACGCAATACGGTTGACATTACAGAGGGATAAACTTTTCATAAAAAGACGAGCGTGTGATGTCTTAATTAATAATTACAATCCAACAATTTTAAATTTATTGGAAGCTAATATGGATATCCAATTTGTTCTCGACCCATATGCTTGTGCACAGTACATAATTAATTACATTTCCAAAATTGATGTCGGATTGTCAAGACTATTACGAGAAGCAGCAAATGACATGAAACTGAACAATCAACCTTTGCGAGAAAAACTCAGAAAATATGGAAATATCTTCATCAACGGCAATATAATGTCAGCGCAAGAAGCAGCATATCATGTATTGGAATTGCCTCTTTGTGAATCCAGTCGATCAGTGGTTTTCATCAACACTTCTCCAAAGAATGAGAGAGTGCGAATGCTGAAACCATTAAAACAATTATCTTCATTGGACGAAAATTCTACAGACATATATAGTCGAAATATTTTTGAGAAATATGAAAGAAGACCACCTGCATTGAAGAATATTTGTTTGGCTGATTATGTGGCATGTTATACAGTGAAATCGAGAAAGAATGAGGAAGAACATGATGATAACCATGATCTTGATGGGATCCATGATGATAACGACGACGACGGAGGGGACAATGATGATGACAATGATGAGACTCTTGAAAATGCGAATACTGCTAATTCGACAGAAACTGATTATACAACTAAAGGGCTGAGGAAAAGGAGGCAGATTATTAGATATGTACGATATTGTTTACAAAAAGATGAACAAAATTATTATCGGGAACAAGTTTTATTATTTTATCCTTGGAGAGATGAAACGGCTAACATTGAAAACGTTAACTGTGAGTTGTTATATCGTCAACATCTGACAATAATTGAACAAAATAGAATGAAATATTCTATCATTGGAGATGAAGTAATGGACCAAGCTATCAAAGATGCCATGGAGGATAATAAAAAAAAACATGATAAAGAAAACATTGAATTTAAAAGAAATAAACTTCAAAAAGATGAAGAAGTTGATATTCTTGATCAAGCTGGCGTCGAGAGTTCTGACAAAAATAAAATACGATTCACCAAACCAACAATAGTACCAAAAGAAGAAACCTTTGAGATACTCCATAATTTAAATACTTTACAAAGAGAAATTGTCATGCATGTTCTGAAATGTTTCAAAATTAACGATTTGCCCTTGAGGATTTTTATTAGTGGTCCAGCAGGTGTTGGAAAAACACGAGTAATTCATTGCATTTACCAATTGCTATCTTCATATTTTGACGCCAGGCCAGGTCAAAAAAATGATTTACCACATATCTTACTATGTGCGCTGAGTGGCAAAGCAGCTCATTTAATCGGAGGAATCACTTTGCATACTGCATTTGCTCTACCAATAAACGAATTCGGAGGACAAATGCCTGAATTATCAGCAAGTGTGGCCAATTCAATTCGTAGCCAACTAGTTGACGTGAAACTGCTAATCATAGACGAAGTATCTATGGTGGGATCGAATATGATAGCGCGTATCGACACTCGGCTACGACAAATCATGGGAATAAGGTCTAGTTTTGGAGGAATTTCCGTTATTTTGATAGGTGATTTACACCAATTACCACCTGTTAATGATAGAGCCATATATCATCCACCAACTTGGGGATCCTTAAATGGATTAGCGGATACCGTTTTATGGCAAGAATTTCAATTTTTCGAGTTAACGCAAGTAATGAGACAAAAAGATGACAAGATATTTGCCAACGCTCTCAACAATTTAGCAATCGGCATGATGACTGCTGAAGATATAGCTTTGATTAAAAGTCGAGAGTGTTGAAAAGCGGCGCCATTTATTATGTAAGCGAGATGTCGATGCGCATACGCGAACCATTCTAGTTCTTCTCTGCGTCGATAATAATCCAGGTCAGATTGTCGAATTCCATAATCCCATGTAAATCAATAATTAATCAATAAGCAGTTAGTCAAGACATTGCTGAGTTGTGTTAAATTGTTCTACAAATATTAATCTACATATTGAATAAATAAACCAAGTCTCATATTTCATAATTTACCAGTCTAATTCAATCTATAATTCCTCCCAACCTTAACAGGTTATGGGCCTTTTGCCACGTGTTGGCTGGTGAATGGATGATTCAAAAGATATTTATTTGGAGTTTGAGGATTCAGAGGATCAAGAAGAGATTGAGACTGATGGATTAAACGTCGAGGACGTTGAGATTTCAGATAATCAAGTTTTGGATGAATCTGTAGAAATTGTTGATGTTGATGAAAGTGAGGTAATTGAGGTTAACATGGCAGAGTCGAAGCAGTTCTACATTCATCGTTTTAACGGTGAGAATTTTCTTCTTTGGAAAAGGCAAATGGAAATATATTTAGCTGAGAATAAATTGAAAGATTATGTAACTGGTGTTAATGTGAGACCTGAAGGTAATACAGCAGCATGGGATGAAAAAGATATACAAGCTCAAGCATTTCTTATGCGAGGGCTGGAGTTGGAGCAATTAAAATTTTTATCTGGATGTGATACAGCCGCTAAAATGTGGGCTCAATTGCAAACTGTTCACTCGCAGAGAAGCGAACAATCACGTCAAGTAGTTCTTGATAAATTTATCAATAGTAAAATGGAAGAAGATGTAGATGTAGCTACTTATGTTGCTCGAGTTGTGTCACTTGCTGAACGATTGAAGGATATGGGATTGGAACAGAGCACAGAAGTTGTGGTAACTAAGATTCTTGGAAGTTTACCCTCGAGATTTGATCACGTCAGGACGGCGTGGTATGCAGTGCCCAAAGCTGATAGGACGCTGGAAAAATTGACTGATCATTTAGTCAATGAGGAGACAGTAATTAATGAGAGATTACCGACTAGTGATGAAAGGCAATCTGACGCATTGCTGATGAGAAATGGGCATTTTCGAGGTAGAGGTCGAGGAAGATCACGTGGATTTGGTGGTTTTCATCAAGGTCATGGTAGAGGACAAGTCACCAATCACAGAAATAATAATAATAATCAGCAAAATTATTTTCACAACAGTCGATATGTTCAGAATCGTAATTCAGGAGCCTGGAATTCAAGTACGGGTTCAAGGTCAGGTAAATGCAATTTCTGTGGAGAACATGGGCATTGGGCACGAGAATGTTCACAGAAAAGACAAAATCAATCCTCAAGAGGCGGTTATAATTGCATGGTTCAAGGTGCAATGGGTACCAGAGGACGAGGTTCTAATAATAATTTGAATAATAATGATTGTGGGAATTATAATGTCAGTAGTGTTCATGGAGGAGAGGACAATTACGATGGAGCTGGTAATAATTCATGGGCTCTTGCTGCGGAAGCTACCAGGGGTTTTGGAATGGAGGCCAAGGATTTATGGCTAGCAGATTCAGGAGCATCAGAGCATATGACTTTCAGGAGAGATTGGTTTACAAATTTCACACCATTTGTTGACAAAAGTTGTAAAGTTCGTGTCGGCAATGGAACACGAATTGATGCTATTGGAAGAGGCAGTATTGACGTTCAATTTAAGAATTCACGAGGTAAGGTGTTGAATATTAATCTTTCTGATGTATTATATGTGCCAAGAATTGAGAAAAATCTAATTTCAATTTCAAAAATAACGAGTAAAGGAGTAAAAGTTGTTTTCGAAGAGGGAGGAAAAAGAGTATTTTTCGAAAAACAAGGAGTATTGTTGATGGATGGTATGAAGGATAATGGACTGTATAAATTGAATATTCGTTCTTTAAATATCGCTGAATTAAATGTTGCTACAGGTGAGACATTGATGACATGGCATGAGAGATTAGGTCATGTGAATTTTCAAATGCTGAGGCAGATGGATAGACGACAAGTTGTTCATGATATGAAATTAAGAGATTTAATGAACGAGAATCCGGTGTGTGCTGGATGTGCTTATGGTAAACAGCATCGTAGAACGTTTCAGAAGAGAGAGACGTCGTTGAGATCATCTGTACCTGGTGAGTTATTTCACGCAGATTTATGTGGTCCTATGAATCCTATGTCACTTGGAGGAGCGAAGTATTTTTTGCTAATCAAGGACGATAGCTCAAGATATACTTTTGTGTATTTTTTGAAAGATAAAACAGATGTTTTGAAAAATTTGCAAGAATTCTATGCAGATGTGGTTTCTCATGGCCTTCATATCAGGAGATTGAGAACAGATGGAGGTAGAGAATTTTGTAATTCTGGGGTTAAAGATTTTTTGTTGTCGAGAGGTATCAAACATGAAGTAACAACGCCACGGGCACCTGAACAAAATGGGTTCATAGAACGTCAAAATCGTACAGTATTGGAGGCTGCAAAAGCAATGTTATTTATGAAAGAAATGCCAAAATTTCTGTGGGCTGAAGCTATTAATACAGCTGTTTACTTGAAAAATAGAACAGCAACTGAGACATTGGATGGTTTGACGCCTTATGAAGTATGGTTTGGCTCAAAGCCATCAGTAGCTCATTTAAAAATATTTGGTAGTACATGTTACGTTCACATACCCAAGGAACAACGTACTAAATGGGATAAGAACTCGAAGAAATGTTTTTTGGTTGGATACAGTGAAGGCAACAAGGCATGGAGAGTCTATGATCCAAACAGACGTCAGATTAGTATCAGGAGAGATGTTATTTTTGATGAAAAATTGGTAAATGGTCGAGAGCCTCATATTGTTATTGAGACATGTCTAGAAGAATCAGATAAATCAATTGGAGCACCGAGAGTTGTTGAAGAGCCAGCTGGAGTAGATGGAGTTGCTCAGGAGACAGAGGGAGCACAAGGGATTGATGGGGTTGGTGTTAAACCACAGTGGAAAAATCCCAGATTACCAATTCCTCGTGATCCATATCCTAAGAGGAAAGGATCTCGTTCATCTTGTACTGATGAGAACGAAGAGGAAGTTGTGATTGCTGAAGTACTGTTAGCTGAGCTGGAACCCAAGAGTTTAGAAGAGGTACTTGCATCAGAAGATTCTGCTGAGTGGCTTGAAGCAATTGGATCTGAATTGAGCTCGTTAGATGAGAATAAAACCTGGATACTGGTCCCTAGACCAGAGGGGAAGAATGTGATATCTAATCGTTGGGTTTTCAGGAGAAAATTCAAAGCTAATGGTCAAATTGATAAATATAAAGCTAGGCTTGTGGTCAGAGGTTGTAGGCAAATTTATGGTATTGATTATGCGGAGACTTTTGCTCCGGTCGTGAGACATGATTCTGTACGAGCTCTTTTAGCTGTTTCAGCTGCATTGGATCTGGAGATCATTCAATTCGATGTCAAGACTGCTTTTTTGCATGGAGAATTGGAAGAAGAGATATATATGGAGCAACCTTATGGTTTTGAGCAAGACGATAGAGTGTGCTTACTCAAACGTAGTCTATATGGATTGAAGCAGGCTCCAAAGCAGTGGAATAAGCGAATCGTGAGTTTTCTATGTAATTTTGGTTTTATTCAGTCTAAAAATGATTTTTGTATATTTTTTAAAGAGTCAAGTAAAACAAATGAGAGACTCTATATAGCTTTATATGTTGATGATGGAATTCTATGCGGTAATAATACTAAAGAGATGAAAGAGTTGTTGAAATTATTGCACAGAGAATTTAAAATAACTAAATCAGAGCCAGAATGTTTTATTGGTTTTCAAATTGAAAGAAATCGCAGTGAAGGTCGTATTCGTTTGCATCAAACAATTTATGCTGAGAAAATTCTAGAGAGATTTAATTATACAGACTGTGTACCTTCACCTATTCCTGCAGAACCAGGAGTTAAATTCACAAGAAAAACAGATAATATTAAAGATGAGAATAATTTTCCTTATCGTCAGGCTATAGGATCTCTAATGTATTTAATGGTTTGTACCAGGCCAGATTTAGCTTTCATTGTTGGTGTATTGTGTAGATTTATGGAACAACCAGGGTATGATCACTGGCGTGGTATTCAGAGAGTGTTAAAATATTTAAGAGGAACAGTATCACATGGTATATCTTATGGAATAGGTTCAAATTCGACAGAAATAGTCATGTACTGTGATGCTGATTATGCTGGGGATCTTGATAGTGCTCGTAGTACATCTGGTTGGATTTGTTTTATGAATGAAGGGCCTATAGCTTGGAGTTCTCGTAAACAGACTATAACAGCTACTTCGACAGCTGAAGCAGAATTTATTGCTTTGTGTGCTGCTACGAAAGGTGTTATTTGGTTGAGAAAATTTTTGAATGATCTAGGATGTACACAACATGATGCTACACTGATAAAAAGTGATAATCAGACAGCTATTGGCATTGTTAATAATCCTGATATTTTTTCACATCGAACTAAACATATTAGTACTAAATTTTTCTACTCATGTGATATGGTAAAAGCTAATGAAGTAAAAGTGGAATTTGTTCCAACAAAAGATCAACTTGCAGACTCATTAACAAAGCCATTGGCTCGTGATAAATTTAAGGACATGAGAATGCGCTGTGGTATAACTATGTAAAAAAAAACATGTAAGGAATAAAAGGCGAGAGGAAGTGTTGAAAAGCGGCGCCATTTATTATGTAAGCGAGATGTCGATGCGCATACGCGAACCATTCTAGTTCTTCTCTGCGTCGATAATAATTCAGGTCAGATTGTCGAATTCCATAATCCCATGTAAATCAATAATTAATCAATAAGCAGTTAGTCAAGACATTGCTGAGTTGTGTTAAATTGTTCTACAAATATTAATCTACATATTGAATAAATAAACCAAGTCTCATATTTCATAATTTACCAGTCTAATTCAATCTATAATTCCTCCCAACCTTAACAGAGAGGTATCAGAAAGTCAAGTTCCTGAGAGCGCCATGAGAATGTTCTACGATAATCCAAGTGTGGATAAATACAATAAATGCAAAATCAACAAATGTCCTGGGAAATGTTATGAAGCAATCGCCAACGATAGTTTCTTGGGAAACGCATCCCAATCTTACAAAAATAAAATCCTTAAATCCTTCAGAATAGCAAAATCAGAGAATAAAAAATTGCGAATGTTGAAATACACGATCAAGCTTAAACTTGGGATTCAATACATGATTACATCAAACATCGACATTTCAGATGGTCTTGTTAATGGCGCTTATGGGATATTAGAAAAGATCACTTTTAATAATGAACAGAAACCAGACAAATTATGGATGAATTTCGCAAATCCAATCATCGGTGTGAAACAGAAACAACCATTTTTGCGTTATATGACGGACAATGGAATCGATCAAAATTTGACACCCATTAAACGAATAAATCTCAATCTTTGTAATAATAAACGTAATACGTATCAAGTGATGAGGAAGCAATTCCCAGTTGTTCCTGCAGAAGCGATGACCATCCATAAAAGCCAAGGACAAACATACAACGAAATTTGCATCAACCTCGCAGCTAATTATAAACCATTGACTCGAGCACTGCTTTATGTGGCCTTGAGCAGAGTATGTAGTCTGAAAAATCTTTACATTCTAGGAAGATTCAAACCACCATCAAAACCATCGCTGGATGATCCATTGACACAAGAATATAAAAAACTCTACGAAAGACGATTAAAATTATCATACATCAATGAATTCAATACCGATGGGTTAAAAATCATTTACCAAAATGTTCGATCATTCAACAAAAATCAGAAATATTTAGAATGTGACAGATGGTACAAACAAGCCGATTGTCTCATATTATCTGAGGCATTTACTAAACTCGACGATAATATTGCACTTGAGGATTTCACTTTAATATTTAGAACTGATTCACAAGAAAAATTACACGCCAGAGGGATTTTAGTATTGTTGAAAACCAATACAAATATTGGATATTCTATTTTAAAAAATATTCAATTAGAAGGAGAAAATGAATCTCATTTAGATTTAATTCTTTTCAAATGTGATGATGTAGAAATCATAACAGGATACAAATCACCGTCATTCAACAATTCAACGTTCATGGAGAAGTTACACAATTTATTCAAAGCAACAAACTCAAGTGCAAGACGCATATTGATAGGTGATTTCAACAATGATATATTCCATTCCAATCATGCTTTTGAAAACACTTTGAATCGTTATAATTTCATACATGCGATACCACTTCAAACATCAACAACTGATTTAAATACGCAAATAGATATTATATTTGTCAGCGATGTAGTGCATTATCTTTCTGGAGTATATGAAACATACTTTTCTGATCATAAACCGATTTTCATTGCATTGTCCAATACAAATGATGGAATCAATCATAAAAATATAGATCAAATTGATGCATCCAAAAATAAAATAAATGAAGAGAGCACGTCGAAAAACAATGTAACGAAAATCAGTCATCAAACATCAAAAAAACCAACAAAAATCTCAGAAAGCCTTCTTCCCGAAAACAAGAGATTCAAATTATCCGTCAGTCATAATTATGGCGGGGAAAAAATACTCCAAAATATGAAAACACTCATAAACGGAAATATATCCAGTAAAATTCAACGCAAAAATACGTCATTTGAACTACAAAATACCTGCGGCTTTGATAGTGTGATGCAGATTCTAATTTCAGCATATGAAACTAATTCGATTGTAAGAGCTTGGATAGACGTTTCAGAACGAAAAATATTGCAATTCATAAAAGAATTCCATCAGGAAGGGAATGAGTCATCAATTTATGGAATGCGATTAGATATTTTTCTAGACCATGAAGAATATTTCATTAACAGAGAAAAATCTTACGAGAACAATATTGTCTTAGATGCTAATAAAAATGTAATCGACTTATGTGAAATAATGTTCCAGGGAGAACAAAGTTATTCTTTACATCTAAATTGCCCTATATGTGTGGACATACTTTCCCATCAATTAATTATCGAACCAGATACTGATGCAATGTTTAAGCACGGTTACAACAATTTTCTTGCCATTTTGAACATTACAATCCAAAAAATTGAGAATCAAATTCTTGAATGTAAAACAAATCATCACAATGTAAATCAATCAAGTGTTTTCCATGAATGTCTTTTCATAGAATGTCCTTCATATCATAATTTAAAGGTGCCACTGAATAATTTACCAATCAGATTGAATATAAAAACGGTGACATATGAATTAGCTGGAATAGTAAATTCTATTGACCTGGAAATTATTACTGATGAATCTATTGGTCATTATAATGCGTATATTGTCACACGCGGTAACTGGAGCAAAGTTGATGATTTGTTACCAAATCGATTTAGTACTATTAATTACGATACTGAAGAAATTTGCCCACATTTGTGTATTTATATGAAATGTGATAATTCAACCCTTTTATGACTGTACAAAAAAACAAAATTAACCACATCGATACAGAGTGTCAATAAAAAAGAATGAATTCAAGAAATAATAATTTACATGATTATTGACCTCATTAACAGTGATACCCCATCAACAAAATGTTAGAAACTAATCGAGAGTACACAGAGAAAATAGTATATTGTGCACCAAGGGCGGAACGTGGCAAGAAGAGTTCATGGAGAATTCGGATCTTGCGGCTTGGTAGGAGGCCAGAAAGTAGCAACTTTTCTCCCTTGGGAGTGAAATAACTCCCAAGGGAGAAAAGCGACTACGAAAACATTCAGACAAAATAAAATTTCCGCCCCGGTGGGCGGGAAGTGGCGGGAGGGAAGTGTGCACTTCCCGCCCGCTGGGGTGAAAAACTCGGTTCTAACCACGGAATGTGAAATAAAGGATCCCTACTCACGCGCTTATCAACCTCGCCTTCGGCTCGGCTGATAATTCTGCACGTGGGCAGGTATCCCTTATTTTACCTCCCTAGGTTAGAAATATACTATTAATCGATTGAGTCATCCTCGAGATATCGAATAAAGTCTTACATACAAGGTTTACCTACAAAGTTAAATATCTCCGAAACTAAATGATCGATTGAGCTGATTTCAAATAGGGAACATGGCAAACATAAGAGATATCTCCATGTCAAATTTTAACTTGCTATCTAGATTTTTCTGAAAGTTAGGGTGTTTACAAGGACTTATGGTCAAAATCTGAAAAATGGCTATATCTCAAACATTTGCCCTAACGAGTGTACATATTTTAATTGATTGAGATAGAAGACATCGAGACGAAGATTTTGAAAAAAAAAAAAAAAAAAATCGATCGAGGCGTTTTCGCGATATTGGATAAAATAGGTTTACATTCAAAGTTGAATAGCTCCGAAACTAATCGATCGATTGAGCTGATTTTAAATAGGAAACATTGCCATCATATGAGATACCTTCATGCCAAATTTCAAGTTGATATATTAATTTTTTCGAAAGTTAGCGTGTTTACAAGGACTTTTGGTCAAAACCAGAAAAATGACTATATCTCAAACGTTTGCCCCAACGAGTGTACATATTTTAGTTGATTGAGATAGAAGACACCGAGACGAAGATTTTGAAAAAAAAAAAAAATTAATCGATCGAATAGTTTTTGAGATATTGGATAAATAGGTTTTCATACAAAGTTGAATATCTCCGAAACTAAACGGTCGATTAAGCTAATTTTTGGTATGAAACATTGCAGTCATAAGAGACACATTCATGCCAAATTTCAAATTAATCGCACGGTTATTTCCAGAATTAGCGTGTTCAGAAGGATTTCCAGTGAAAAAGAGAAAAATAGCCATATCTCAGATACCTAGCATCCAACGGTATACATATTTTAGGTGGATGAGATAGACGGCATCGAGACGAAAATTTTGAAAAAAAAAAAATGCCGATCAGGGGATTCGTTTCCGAGATATTGGCGAAAAACGATTTACAAACAATCCACTATTTCTCAGGAACTAATCGGCCGATCAGGCTGAAATTTGGCACAGAACTAGCTATAACTAATACCAACTAACTGACAAAATTTCAGATTTTTTGGAACAAATTTTGTCCCTTTAATATTTAATTTACGAAAAAATGACCACCAGGTGGACAGGGGAACATACAGACTTTTTGTCAAAACATCATATTTTTATGTTTTGGACCATTCTACATCATTTCCAGACAAAATTAGAAAATGTGAAAATCGACCGATTGCAAAGCTTCCATTCGGAAGCAAAAAAGTGATACTCATAAGACTAGGTATACTTGTCCAGCCAGGGTAAAAGAGAATGAACTCCATGACATGATGAGAAATTTGAATTGCAAACAAAAAGAGTTTGTTATTCATATATTGAATTGTTACAAATTGGGCCAAGTACCATTCAAAATATTTTTGAGCGGCTCTGCTGGCGTTGGAAAGAGTTATGTCATTAATACATTGTATCAATTGGTAACTAATTATTTCGATAACTTACCTGGAGGCAATATGGATAAGATAATAGTTTTATTATGTGCCCCGTCAGGAAAAGCAGCATTTTTAATTAATGGGGTGACATTACATTCTGCTTTCGCTTTACCATGTCAAAAATATGGAGCACAAATGGGTCAACTATCTAGTGATTTAGCTAATAACATTCGTGAAAACTTATCAAACTTATTATAACTCTTAATAATTGATGAAATTTCAATGGTAAGTTGCACAATACTAGGTTGGATCGATATACGATTATGACAAATAAAAGGTGTGAATCAACCCTTTGGTGGGATTTGTGTATTGGCTTGCGGTGATTTGAATCAATTACCACCTGTAAACGACAAGCCAGTTTATCAAGTCTCCAAACGAAATGAAATGGCTGCATTTTTAGACGTTAATCCATTATGGAATGAATTCGAGTTTTTTGAATTGACCGAGATAATGCGTCAAAAAGATGATTTAGCATTTATCAATGCTCTAAATAATCTAGCAGTTGGAAGTATGACAGAAGACGATATAGGGTTGATCAAATCACGAGAAATCTTGAAAGGGAATGAGGTTCCAGAGACGGCCATAAGACTATATGCAACCAATGCAAATGTGATTACATACAATGCATTCAAGATTGCAAAATGCACCAGTGAGTTGGTTATTTCAACTGCTGAAAATACCTTTCCAAAAGATATGAATGCACAAACCAAAAAATTTCTATTGCAATCAATTAAAAAACAAGGGAAAAAAAGCGCGACTGAATTACTCCCTAAACTCGAACTGAAAATCAACATAAAGTATATGATAATAAACAATATTGATGTTGAAAATGGATTGGTTAATGGAGCATGTGGGTTCTTGAAATTGATTACATTCAAAGAAAATACCACGATCCCATCAATATTATGGTTGGATTTCCAATTGCCAAGAGTTGGAGTTAAAGCAAGAAGGCAGTATTATAATTATATGGAAAGGGAAAATATTGATCGTGACTGGATACCAATCCCCAAAATTGCACTCCAATTGGATATTAATGATAATCAAAAACATCGAATCATGCGATACCAATTCCCTGTTATACCTGCAGAAGCAATAACAATCCATAAAAGTCAGGGACAAACTTATGAAAAGATATGCTTGGATTTTACCAAGTCGGAACGGCGAACTTTGCCAATGTTGTACGTAGCTCTGAGTAGAGTCACATCATTAAATGGTCTGTATATTTTGGGAGAATTTCAATTATCAAAAATGCAAACCAAAAAAACTGCTACAACGAATACAGCTTTGGGCGAATTGACGCGTTTGAGAAATACCAGACAATTAACATTATCATATGATAATTTAATGTGTGAAAATGGCCCAAAAATTGTGTATCAAAATGTTGGAACCTTGAAAAATAAGCTAATTCACATAACAAATGATCAGTGGTTCCTTCGAAGTGATGTATTGGTTTTGAGTGAAACTCTGACCCATGACAATGACGATTTAGCAATCGAAAATTACCGGATTGTATTCAGATCCAATTACAGCTCGAGCAGCCGAGGATTGATTTGCTATGTAAAAAACAGTTCCCAAGCAGAATTGTTATCGGTTGAACGCGAATTCAATGCGAATGCAAACTTTGAATTATTCACCGTAAAAATGAATGATTATCATATAATCAGCGGTTATAAATCGCCGAAAACCACGAAAACAATATTCGAAAAAGCTCTGAACAATGTTATGGAGAACATCCCAATCCGAAGCAAGGTGGTATTGATTGGGGATTTCAATTATAATGTTGTGAATTATGGAAACGATGCAAATAATCCAAATTATCTCATCGATTATCTGAAGCTTCATCAGTTACAGACCAAATTACCACCTTCGAGTGTAACGACAAATCTAAATACACAAATAGATGTCATTTTTGCTAATGTTGGTGATATTGATTGTGGTGTATATGAAACATACTTTAGTTATCATAAACCAATCTATGCAATTTTCAATAGGAAACCTATACAGCAAAATGAGAGAATATTTATCAATAAGGCTGATACTAAGGAAACAATAAATTTGAATACCGAATGTATGGATGTTTCAGATGATTGTGACAACAACCACTCGAATATGAATAAATGTAGAAATTCACCAACTAGAGAAAAAGCGGATTTGGATACTGAATGTATTTATGTTTCGGAAAAACCAGGTGACGCAAGTGAATGTATCATCATTTCTGACGAAAGCAGTTACAGAAACGACCATCAACATGGTTCACGTATGAGAGTCCATCAGAATAATGATTACGACTATGCTATACCTGTGGAAGTTTGTAGAAGAGCACTAAGCCCCAGGTGTCCTTTAACATGCGGGCATATCAATTTCTTTCATGAAATATTGAACGGATCATTGAGTGATCGGGGAATATTCAATCTCGCTCAAGATACAGGTTTTGTCCAGTATTTCCTACGCAATCTGCAACCAATCCCTGATGATGCAAATAATATTCAGATTGTTTACAGCGGTGAAGTGGGCCGAAAGAGAATGGATGAAGAAGAACCAATAGGACATTGGATTTGCACGAAGTATGATGGAAATCGAAATGTTCATATCTACGACAGTATAAACGCGAGACGATTACAACAAGATCAAATTGATTTTCTGCAGGCCTTGTATCCATTCAGAAAAAATTATATCTTTCATAGAGTTCAGCATCAGCCAGATGCCATTTCATGTGGAGTATTTGCGATATATTTCGCAACTCTACTGTATCTAGGAGAAGACCCTAGCGAGCAGACGCATTATGATGCACGCTTGATGCGGAATCATGTTGTAACAATTTTGTTGAACCGACAACTGACACCCTTCCCAGCAGAAGGGTATCAAACGCATTGATCAACATATCCATGTGCATTCATTCTATGTGCACAGAATAGACTTAAATATTTTTTTCACATCGGCAATGGAATTGAATCTGTAAAACAATTTCTCATGATAATCTGATATGTCACGGCCATGATGATAATTCCGTCAAATCGTAATGCTTATGAAAGGGATAATCGATCACCGGACCAATGCAGTTAAATATTCTCAAGATAGGTTGTTCGAAAAATATAAATGATAATTTAGAAATTTTGTTGAAATGCTCAAAAACCATTTTTCTACAAGACGGAAAAATCTATGCATAACCCCTCTTCTGCCTTTTTATTGAGTGCGAACAGAGCTTATCTTACCGTTTAGTGATCAAGGAAGTTTGGGTGGTCAAATTTTGAAGTGAAACTTCTTCACGCGCGTCATGGATTTTCGACGACCAGAGTAAAACCGACTCAAGACCGTCACGAAAAAACGTCATAGCGAGGGCGAGGTAACCAGACCCCTGGGGACCCTCACCACCGCTCACCGTTCACTGTCGCTCTCTCACTTTATCCGCTCACTGAGGTGAGGGAGCCTTTGACAAAAGTTCTCTCTCTCTTTTCTCTTTTCCTCTCGCTCTCAGACCCTAGCCAACGACGCCACGCCAAGCATCAGCTGCTTGGGAGAGAGAGGAATAACAGTTTTACTTCCGTCGTGCGTAGGCTTGACACACTCAGTTTTTTTTCCAGTTAATGGCGAGTATGATGAACATTAAGGTACTTCCGCCGTAAGTAAATGGGAATCGAAGAAAAAAATCTAGAGACCTGAAATTTCGAGTATATATCCGGCAGGCTACTAGAAGTCCCAAAACGATGGACTACATAGATTCTTGAAAAAAAATATTGAAGATATGTCATTTGTACAGGGTCTCATGAGACGCGATGTTCAAAAATCATTTAAAAATGATCGGAAAAACTCTACAAACCGAAATACCTGCTCGATCACTCCGTGAAATATTTAAGAATTTTTATCAATAATTTTTTCCACATGTTATTACACCAATCCTGAGATATTATTAAAAATCTATCGATCGTTAGAAATTTTGGTCAAAATGGCGGTCAAAAGTGGCAACGTTGAGAGGAGCCTAGAACGCTCGTAGTGTCGCTCCCGCCGAAAGACATCAAGGAGCCAACTGTAGATTCTACAGTGTGGTATAGGGACTATCTAAAGAGACAAGTGTACCAACTCCGTCAGACGACAATGCGGTGTATTCGAAAAATTTTAATACATAAAGAAATTCATATAAATAATTTTTAAGGTTGAAAATTATTGCCACAGTTGTATCTCTCATGTTACCTCAAAATTATCAATGATAATCATTGAACGAACGTGATTGAATTAAAGTGATTGATTGAATTCTATTTATTGATGAAATTCCTTCACTCTGTAACAAAAACAATGAATACAATCCGAAATGAATAAAAATTTTCTTTTTTTCAGTCAACACTCCTTTATTTTTCTGCCATGTGTATGAATATACAAAAATATCATAAAAAAATATTATAAAAAAATATCATCAAAAAAATATTATAGATTATCACAGAAAAATATCATTAAAAAAATCACAAAAAAAAAACTAGGAGAGCAGATGAAAAGCTTTAGTAGAAGCTGATGTTATAGCCTCCGCGTTTGCCAACTCCACCACGCCCACCACGTCCCCCGCGTCCACCTCTTCCCCCACGCCAAGACTTGCGGCTTGCCCCAGCATTGGTTCCTCGAGCTATGTCAAAAGAAAAGATGAATTTCACAGTTGATTGCGATATCATATTTATTTATTTATTTCGTTACATGCCTGGGAGAGTTAACAATCAAAATCGACACTCTCTTTGCACGGGGGGAAGCGGTATAAAACATCAGGGTCAGACGTGCACAGCACCAAATGACAAAATTATATATATACACAACATAAAACATAGATATCTTAAAGTATCATTCCATTTGTAGTCTACGTTCTCGAAGTTTTAGAGCTTGACTCATGAATAATGCAACTCTTCTCAATTGTTTGGGATTCTTGATGTTTAGTAAAGAGAAAAAAATACTCCTGATTGAAACTACCTGACGGAGGGGACTCGAAAAACGTTACTCGTAGGGCGTTAAGATACGGGCATCTGGCAACTATGTGCACCATATTTTCCAGCTCTAGATGACAAAGTTTACAATAGTCTGAGGGATTGAGTTTGTATATCTCCTTTGAACACAGAAATCTTCCGACATAGATGTTTGCTAAGCGAATTTGGGCTATAATGCGAATGAGGGATATAGGGCAATGAAGAAGTAGATATCTAGCCGTGCCATCAGAGAGGCTTCTAGGTAATTTGAGCTGAATAGAGTTACTCTCCGAGTACTTTAATAGATCCTGTTCTTTCAGATTATGTCTTAATCTAGATAACACTTCAGTTTTATGACTCTCCCAGACTCTATAATCAGATTCCAAACATAAAAAACCCATGTCAAGTGCATCAAGAGTACATTTCAGTTTCGATAGCCAATTCAGATCAGGCTTGTTGGATTCTTTATCAAGGAGGAATACTAAACGATTCCAACAAGCCTTCGGGAGACGAGAATTTTCCATTCTAAGAATTCTAGTTATCCAGCTGATTGTGAGCTCCAACGCTCTGATTGCCAGATGGTCAAGATTAAGCTCTAATCTGAGCAAGTACCCAGGAGTATTGTTAGGCACACACAGAATTTGCTTAAAATAATCGTTCTGAATTCTTTCAAGGTTATCAAAATGACCTACACCCCAACAAGAAACTGCATAGAGGAGCGTTGGAGCCACGACACTATCAAAAAGTTTGAGCTTTGTGCCCCAGGCCTCAGAGCGAGCTTTTACTAGAATGGATTTCGTAGCTCCAATCGCAATTTTCGCCTTTCGCACTGCATGGTCAATAGAACGTTTCCCCTTCAGGCTGCTTTCCAAAAGCACCCCCAAGTATTCGTATTGACTAACAGTCTCGACCACTTGCCCATCATAACAGAAAGCATTCTTCTCACTCTTTTTAATTCTCCCACTCAACCTGAAGAGCATGACTTTCGTCTTAGATGTATTTACTACCAGGCCATTCAACGAACAATAATCTCTCAGAAATGTCAACTTTTTTTTAACATCCAGGGGACTGTGGCAGAGGAGTGCAGTGTCATCTGCATAGGTCGGAATCAACAGATCAGTGACAGCATCGATACTGATTCCCCTGAGATTCCGTGATCTAAAAAATTGCTCAAAGTCAGAAACATACAAAATGAAAAGCAGGGGGCTCAGAATCTCGCCTTGTAACACACCCTCTGTGATCTCAAATCTATCCGATGACTCACCTCCCACCTTAACCTGGGCCGAGGCCTTATTATAGATACTGATCAAAATTCTAAGTATATATGAGCTGAGACCAATATTGAAAAGTTTGCTCCACAGAAGGCTGTGAGGAACCGAATCAAAGGCTCGTTTAAAATCAATAAAAATCACATAGATTGAGCTACCTTCTAGTCTCATAGACATTTGAATGGTCGTGAGAAGAGCGAATATCTGGTCCTCACATCCTCTGTTTCTTCTGAACCCTGCTTGCGACTCAGGCAAAACGTTGTTCAATTCTACCCATTTTTCAATTCTCCTTGCAAGGATTTTTGTAAATAACTTTAAGATATTATTGGTTAGGGCAATCCCTCTATAATTAGCTGGGTCATCCCTGGGACCCTTTTTATGTAGCATAGATAATGCAGCACATGGCCAGGACCCAGGAACAGAACCAGACTCAAAAATTTTGTTAAAAAAAGATAAGAGAAACATTTTACCTGAGTGCGGCAGGGCTTTCCAGAATTCATTCGTAATTAAATCCGGTCCTGGCGCTTTACCGTTCTGGGCAGATTTAAGAGCTATTTCCAGCTCCAACATTGAAATATCAGAATCCAAAACAGGGTGTCTAACATCAACAAGCGTCAAGTTAAATACAGAACGAGGCGGGTAGACTTTTTTATAAAATTCCTCCCAACTTTCTTTCGAAATTACATTAATACCCGAGTACTTTCTCCCAACTTCTTTGACCGCCAGCCAGAACTCTTGAATATTTTTGACATTAGCTAGTCTCTTACTTAAATCTATATAATATAAATTCTTTTTTTTATCAATCAATTCCTTGAAATCTTTTCTCTTATTATGGTACTCACACAATAACACCTTGTCAGAAACCTTATCCTTATTAACTATATTTCTCTTATATTGCTTCCACGCCCTATTCACATCAGCTTTACTCATTCTCGTCTCCGCATCTAGCCATTTTTCATTACTTCTAAGATTGATTATACCATTTTTATGTTTATTATTAGACTCTACAGTAGAGACCATTCCAATCTCTCTTGCACAATTGATTATACTACTTGTGAGAAAATTATTTAGTAGATCTATGTCTGAATCAACATCCGGAGAGTTACTCAAGAATGCCTGTTCCAGCCTCGCCGAGTAAACCGAGCCCAGGCTGGGAATCTACTTCATTTTTTCAGATTTTCCAGAATTACAAGGCTCATTTAATATTAAATCAGGTTTAAGACCTGGAAAAAACAAAGAAATAAGTAGAGGAAAATGATCCGAAGAAAATATTTCATCGAAAACAATCAGGTCTCGGATTACACCCAGAGCTGGAACATTCACCCAGCAGTAATCAACCGTACTAGAGCCCAGGTGGCTACAACAGGTCAGCTGACCAGGACAGTCCCCTGGTGCTCTTCCATTCACCACAAACAAACCATTATCATCCATCGCATTCAACAACAAAGCCCCTTCTTTCTTTTTTACACAATCACTTGCCACACGATCACTAATCAGCACTGCGTCCTGCAGCAGCTCTTCAGGAATGCTACCACTAAGTAGACCAATTCTAGCGTTGAAATCCCCACCGATGATTATGGGGTCATCCCCAAACTGGTCAACGATGCTGCCAATTGTCTCTCGTAACAGGACAATGATATTAGAGAAATCATCAAAGTTTTTGACCGGTGGAATGTAGACCAGGCCCACAATGAAGCTTGAGTGGTTCATGGTGAGGCGGGCAAAGATCCACCAGCAAGAACTATCCACAATTACCACTTCATATGTATTTTTCACTAGTAGCAAGAGTCCACCACTCGGCCGTCCAGTTTTGGCCTTTCTCGAGGCATTGTTCCAAAAACAGTTATAATTTCCAACTACCCATTGAGGCAGAAAGGATGGCTCCTCATCCAGCCATGTCTCACATACTCCACATACATCAGCATTACTAAGAAGCTCAGAGGCTTCCCAGGTATTTTTAATTCCATACGAATTCCAGAATATAAATAGTGCCTAGGAAATGTATGGATAATGAGAGAATTAGATATAGCTAGTGTGTCATAGGAGAGACAGACTTTTGCTGCACTCCCCTGTTATAAACCGAAGACTTCTTACTACTCACATTTCTTCTGTCCAACTGAATGCGTCCAGCATCGCTGGGTGACCGCTCCTCGATGAATTGTCCAGACTTTTGCTCCCACACATGCCATACATTATCAATCATTATTTTCTTAAATTTCACACTAGTGACATGGCCCTCAGCCTCCTTAGCTTTGGCTAGTTGTCTGGCTCTCCAGGCAATCTCTCGGTCGAGAGGAGTGCTGTCCTGCTCAATAAATATAGGGAGATCCTTGAGACATTTACCTTTATTTTTCAAGATAAAGTTCTTCGTTTCCATGCTCCTGAACGTCACTTGATAGAAGCGTTGATTCTCATTGCCAAGAGCATTTACATTAGAAATTTCAGCAGTGGCATTACCCAGTTTAAAGTGGCTAGATAAGAGGTCTACGATAACTGCTTGAGGATTCTTGTCCTTAACCTCTAGCCCTCTGAAAATCAAATTCAACTTTTTCTCCCTTTTTTCCCTCTGCTCGAGTCTGTTAGTCACCTTGGATAGCCAATCAACCACATAATCGTGAAAGGGACCCTCACTATGATTCAGGTTTCTCTCAAGAATTTCCACTCTCTCTGGTAAATTGTTGTCCATCCTCTCCTCTCTCATCTCCGTGATTTGAGTCTCTACTGCCACCAATCTACGGTCCTGCTCCTCAAATTTGGAGTTAATGGAAGACTCGAGGTTCTTTATTTCATTTGAGTGTGATTCTTTTGCATCATTAATTTGGAGTGACAAACCTTCAATCTTTGCCAAGATTAATTGATACTCAGGTGATAAATTTACACCCAGTGTAGGAGGCTTGAGTAAGCCCCCATTACCTGGTGTGGCAGGTGTCAGTTTAGATTAAGAACTATGCATCGACATTCTCCTCACTTTGGCTGAGGACAGGGATTGAAAAACTCGATCGTCATCTTCAGAGTCACTGGTCTCTTTCCGTTTCTTCGGGTCTGGTGTAGACACAAAGTCTGCAATAGATCTTTGATCCTTTTCAGGATATTTACCAAGTAAAACAGCGTTGGAAGGTTTCCCCACTTTGGCAGGATCAACAAGACGATATTTAGAAGTGGAGGAATTTTTCATAAACACACCTGCATCGCTTGACAGCTGACTCGTATTACTATTCGATGAGGGTTGCTTAGTTTGATGCCAGATGTCCTCAGTAGGCGAGTTTTCAGACTTACCGGCGGAAGATCCTCCACCGACTCCAACCATAGCAATCGAAACAAATTGACGCCCTAACCTCGCACCTGAGCAATAGCTTTTGATTTTGTAATCAGGTACACAGAATCCGCAGATTCAACCGGCGACCCAGCACTCAGAATGCCCCCGAATGTGCTCCCAGGGTACCAACCATACTTTCAGGATCAAGGTGTGGCAGAAACAATCGAAAATTACAAAAACAATAGCACTTGACAAAAACTGCGACCGCACACGACAATTGCTCACAGCGCCTCCCGATTGCGATATCATATTTATCATCAATATTTATAGAAGAATCTCTACCAGTTGACTTGTTTTGAGGGTCATGAACCTGAAGAAAAGTACGAAGCACTTCGAATAACTCCTGAGAGGTGCGTGGACGTCGAGCCATAATGGCTTGGAGCAAACCCCGTGTTAGCTGACGTTGTAGTCGCAACTCATGTTGCTGTTGTTGCTGCTGTAAGACAATGACCAGATTCTCTACCGCTGGTTCTACTCCTGCATCATTCTGTTGTTGCTGTTGTGGGCCTGCGTTTGCCGCTCCGTTACCACGAAGATTCAAGGGATCTGGATTGTTTGGATAGCCCACAACAGGATCTTCTCCATCCAACAACCTCTGCATTTGATCCAACATTTCTATTGAAAAAGAATGAGAAAAAAAAAATTCTGAATTGTCAATTGGTCTGAAATTCTTTAGTGGAGAGAAATCATGTTGGTAAGGGGTAATTTTATCAAAAAATATTAAAAGATTTTGTTTGCAAAAAATTCGATTTCCTACAATCAAGTTCCATGAAATTTTTCGCTAGAATTATTCATTAGCGAAATAGATAAGAATCAACAAACGGTGAGCCAATTCAATTGGACTTCACTTTTTCAAGAAATTCATCAAAAAAACACCAATACTCACCATTAAATGCGTCAGCCATTTTCTCTTCTTTTCTATCCAATCTTGGCACTCCAATTGATCTGGTAAATAAAATGAAAATTGATTAATCTCTTGCCATTAAGATGATATTTATTCACTAAGAGAATAAGCATGATTCGTTCAAATCATAATTAGCATGATTCTTGTAATTATTTATATAAAAACGCAAAATTTTCCAATTTTTTTAGGTTAAAATACCAAATGTTTGTACTCACCTCGAGCACACGTGGATCGAAAAGAACAGGATTAATATCGTATAGATATAGACCAGACCCATCGAAAAAATATCGGCGATAACCCAGAGTACGTAACGACATCTAGATGATATTGTATCATATTGACTATCCATCAAAATATAGATATTCGCATAATTAGTGATACGTAGGCAACGTCTCCAACCGCCTGTCGCGCTCTGTATTATCGAATCATCATTGATCAAAATATAGATGGCAGAAATTTCGGCACCTCACGATATCTATATGGCACATTTCGTAATAATCTCTCCCAAGATAGATTCCCGTAATTCCTCAAAAAATTTATAGTAATTAATAAAATCGTAATTTTATCGAATTATATCAAATTAATTTTATTAATAAATTATTTTATATTAATAAACAAATTTTTTTAATTATTAGTAAAAATATTTTTTTGAAATGTAATTAAAAAAATTTGTTCATTAATATAAAATAATAATTATTAATATAATTAATTTTATATAATTTAACTTCCCGGACTACTATGACGTAATCGAAGCGCCTCCATTCAACTTAGACCTGAAAAGATTTTGGAAGAAATTGGTCCAGTCGTTCTCCAGTTTTTCCAGGAAAACGAGATAATTTTTTTTTGTTTTTTTCCTATACAATAATGAGGAGGAAGCCGGGAAGTTATTGTTGCGACCCGCCGAACGGGTCACACCAATATTGCAACGCACTCACCCATGGGAGCGAGCTTGCGAGCGACCAACAACGCACCACTAGTTTTCCTTTCATTTTACCGACGGAACCCCCCTGAATATTTCGCAATTGGAAATTTGCAATAGTGCATCCTGAAAGTATTTTTTCGAATTTTTTTTCATTAATAATCGAGAGAAAAACTTCGATTCCCCCTACATATCCTCCTTTGACTCTCCAGAAAATCGTTTTTCATTTTTTTTTTTCTTCTCATTTTACTGAAGGGACCTCCCTGAACATTTTGCAATTGGAAATTTGCAAGAGCGCATCCTGAAAGTATTTTTTCTAAATTTTTTTCATTAATAATCGAGAGAAAAACTTCGATTCCCCCTACATATCCTCCTTTGACTCTCCAGGAAATCGTTTTTCATTTTTTTTTTCTTCTCATTTTACTGAAGGGACCTCCCTGAACATTTTGCAATTGGAAATTTGCAAGAGCGCTCCCTGAAAGTATTTTTTTTAACAATTTATTACTGATAATCGAGAGGAAAACATAGTTTTCCCCCTCTTCATTGAATTTAACATTTTTCTTTTTTGGAAGTGCATAAAGCTCTCAAGCTTAATGGTACGTTTTACATACACGGAGAGAAATTTTCCATAAAAATTATAGGGAAATCCAGGTAAAAATTACCCAGACCAATAATAATTCGGTATTAATTTATTTTCGGAGCAATAAATATTTTGCGTGTGGATACATTCTGATGAACGTTTCCGGATGAATACTTATCATTATCTGCATAAAAATTGCCAGTTTGTACCTATCAAAACTATAAAATATCTTGACAGTTTTTATAAATATCTGCATAAATTGTATTGTTCCAGAATAGTAAAGATTACTAACCTTACCTACAGATCTTGAAATTTATTAATCTCGCGCCTCACTTGCGTGCACCACTTTTTACTATTCGGAATAGTAAATTCTACTGGACTTTCAATTTATTGTTTCGAATGGTAAAAAATGTTGCACGTCTGGGTAATTGTTGATGCACGGGATGGATATAATTTGATTGAATTGGGCTAATAAAAATCATTCCATGAATTCTATCATAATTACCGGGATTATTATAATTTTTATCCTCCACATAGATATTTTTTGTTTTTGCCTATACATACATTTTGACAAATGTATAGACAATTTTTGGTTTATTCTCCGAAAATTACCATACCGAATAGTAAGTTTTATTTTCCTTTTTATGAATTTTATTATTTAACATCAATTATTGTTAAACTTCCACACAGAAATTGTCTTACAATGGTAATTTTTACCGACAATTTCTCTCCGAGTACAAACAAGCTCTTCACAACAAATTCCCATTCTTTGAGTATACCAATGGTGTTTAAAGTAGCTCATCAGTACACATAAAGTCGTTGAGTGTACAAAAATTAAACAATTTCCAAAAATTATTGTTTTCATTTTTATATTATTTATAAGAATTATTGAGGTCAACAATATGAAAATTATAACATTTTTTGATTTTTAAAAAAGTAAAAATTAATAAACAGTAATTCAGTTGACTAGCTTGCAAATATACGTGGCAACGCTGGATGTTAAAATGACCGGCGGGAGCGCGGGAGTCAAGTGGAGTGAACGCCATAACCTCTTTACTCGAGCAGACGTTGCCATGTTGATTTCGGTTCCGGTTTCTCGTCAATTTCAACTGTTTATTGTTAATATGAACAAAACTAAACGGTTGAGCCTCATGAAACAAGTGTCAATATTTTTTATTATTTTTTTTATATTTTGAGTGAAAAATTCAGATTTTAATCTTTATTCAGAAAAAAGTTATGAGTTTTTCCATAAGACGTTGGGTTAAATGTTGATTTTTCAAAATTGATTTTTTGAAAAACTAAAACGTTAATTAAATCGAGCAAAAAATTACGATTAAAAAATCTAATAACACTTTCAGGCGATTCTTTATAGTTTTCAAAAATCTTTAAATTTTATTCCACTGATGAGCTACTTTAATAATGATTCACAGGTGTATTTCTATGTTTTTCAATATTCATTTGAAAACCAAGGAATGCAGTGAATTGTTTCTATAAGAAAAAACTTATCCAAGAACCGTAATTTGGAGAACTCATGCTGAAGAATTTATTATGATGATG
The DNA here is from genome assembly GCA_035578325.1 of Coelinius sp. EB29. Taxonomy (NCBI): domain Eukaryota; kingdom Metazoa; phylum Arthropoda; class Insecta; order Hymenoptera; family Braconidae; genus Coelinius; species Coelinius sp. EB29. The sequence goes on from JAOZGT010000006.1 coordinate 1,266,553, forward strand.
AATTGCAATTTATTATGAAGAGAGCTCCTCTCAGGAGCATTCTTCACTAGTTTATGAGTGCAACGGAAGACTGTGATAACAGCTGGAGAGGGAGGAGGAGAAGGGAGAAGGAAAAATTTCAAAAAAGAATTGCTCAATCGATTTGACTTTATTTATTTGCGTAGACGATTAATTTTTTCACAGTTTTTCTAACATTTTTTACTACAGGTATAAAATCTTATTCAAAAATTCATATTTATGGAAAGAGATTCTTAATATTTCTTTAAACACATTACTATAGAAAATATATCTTTAACTCTGGTAATTTTAATAATATTCTCATATATAAAAAGCTCAAGCACAAATAACAGTTATAAGTATTTCGCATAAATAACAGTTATAAGTTATAAGTTACAGTTATAATAACATTTCTCAAGATTCACTGAAGTTACATATGTACGTCTGTCTCAATTTCTGTTCTGTTTATTGCGGTATGCCTTCAGCCCCTGGCACGCCCAAGTTTGAACCTGATCATCGCTTAGTGCCTCTGTGAATATTTTCTTCCTCTCGTTCATCGTCTTCACTGTTGTGTCAACAATCTCTGTCCCCTCTGTCATATTCCTTCTTAGAATCCTTTGACTTTCACCTTTGTTCATGATCTTAAGAACTGGTTTGTTTGATGTTTTATCTGTTAGCCTCAACACCATTCGAGTCACTTCTGAAAATGATAAATTGATCGATTGAGTGCTCTGATGACCTTTTCGGGACATGTGATGATGCATGTGATCCAAGAGGCTATTCACATTCAAATTGGGTAACAAAAATAATAAAAAAATCAAACAATTAGAATTTTGAGCGAACCAAATCCCGATAGCCCCAGCCGGAAACCAAACCCGGATCCGCCCAGTATCGCGCCGGGAACTCTTCCAACTAAGCCAACGGGAATCACGGAAATTTAATCTTGCTATATTTACATCCAACTACCGCCTACCACCATTAGCCATCAAAATTAAGTTAAACAGAATTATAGTTTTGAGAGAAATAATGACACCACAATTACATAATGGAATCAAATTGAATGTGATTAGAATGATGATTACAAGTCATTACACTCGAATTATACTAAGAAGAGGCACAACAATTACGAATGTGAATAGCCCCTCGATGTCATCTGTACGTAAATAGTGTGCCCGTAATCCTAATGTGTTAGTAATTACTGTAAGGAAACTGCTACCAATGTCGGCAGAGTAATTTGATAAAGTCTCGAATGGTCTTATCCACGCTAATCATTTTTGAGAGATAACACTTAGTTGTCATGCTGGTGAAGGTACCTGTTCATGAGTTATTTATACAACTTACGAATGATGTCATGAATAACAGTCCTTGAGAGGGTTTCATCATCGTCCCTACGTCTTCGAAAGACTGCTCCCTCGGTTTTTTCGGGAGTAATGACTGCAATTGTCAAGTGTTTGACTACTGATGCCAAGGTCGGTGCAGCACAAGCCAGCAGGTATTCGTTCTGGCATATTTTGTAACGCCTTCCCGATTGAGTAAACAGGACACGCTGGAAATATAGGTGATTTTTGATTATAATTTTTCAATACCTCAATTTTCCAGGAATCATCAATGAGTGGACTCTAGCCTTGTGATAGAAATTGGGAATCATTTCATATTTCAGATTCTGTTTTTTATATTATCAACTATTTTTGATATATTTAAGGAGGTAATTTTGTTAATCTATTAGTAACAGTAACCATACTCGGGAAATAAAGACAGCGATGTCCAACTCATTAATATTTATGGCAGATATATGAATAAATGAATGTTTGACTCACCATCTTACGACCATCTCGAGGCTGCTCAAGTGAAGATTCTGGTCTCGATTTTCCACAATGGGGAAGTGTGATTGCTGGATTGAGCGATGTGGATATTGAGGGAAAATTAGGAGGTTGAGTAGATGTTGTGTTCAACGAATTGGGTTGGTCAGCTGGGAGGGGGTGGATTGGTGGCTCGTCAATTGTTTCCTCCTGAATAATTGAAGTGCACTGTGTCTCATCATCCAATATTTGACGTTGTACCTAATTTGTGCATAACGTTAATGTGATACATTTCTCTCCCGAGGAAGTTTAAATTTCAAGGTCATCTGTAAGGAATACAATACCTGTTGTTCACATAGACTCTCGAGATGATCGTTGGCCTCTTCATCGGCGATGTTATGGAACCTCTTTTGTATTCCCTAACCAATACACATATATCATTGGATGAAACCTTTAACTCATTTCCACGCCTTACATAGAGATCAATTTTTTTTTTATTCATTTTCGAGTTGACTCACCTTCAATGAGGGAGTTCCATCGCCCCTCCCTCTCTTTCTCTTTGGTTCAGATGATACTAGGGCTGCATCCAACGATTCTTGGTCAGCGCCATCTCTATATCGCTCAAGGAGCTGGATGCATCGTTTAGGCCTTGCTGCAGTAAATTATAATAAATTAATTTTCTAATCTAATATTGACTCACTTCCCGGATCTATTCTAGTTATTAAACTGTCATAAAAGTCCATTTGTGGAGACCAAATCCACAGAACCAATTCTTCGTTCGATAAACAATAAATTTTACATGAATTATTTTTTTCACTCTAATTTTAGCCAATCATAGTACAGTCTTTTGGGTGATTGAACAAATATATTTAGGAAACTTTGCTTTACATTCTGGGAGGTTGCTCGCTATTGTGTCGCTTTTGTTGAAACACTGTACCATTGGTTGACCTCAATCCGAGTTTCAAAATAATTCTACAAACACCAGTCGTACTCCAAAATCAATCAGTCATTTTTATTGAAGTTTTCTGCATAAATCAAATGGGCCAGATCTACAATTTAACATTTTACACATTTCTCCCATATACAATGAAGTGATGGAGAACCAATACATAATTTTAAAAAGGAAAAAAAAATTATTCATTATTAATTGCTACTAGGGCATCCCCGCGCGTTGAGCATCCAGTGGATTAGTGGATTACAGAAAATTTCAAAGTTGGCCATTTTGACGGGAGAATGGCTCACGCCTGATACCGGCCCACCAAAGGGGCGCATGTTTTTTTTCTATCTTCGAAATGGAATGTACTACCTCTCAGGGACGTTTTTGGTTGATTAATTTTTATAGTAACAAATGAACGTGATTACGCAAAGTTACAGCTGCCTGGCTACACAGAAATCGCAAAAAAAAGGAAAAAGTTGAATCAGAGAAAATGTCACAGCCAGACGTTTTATATGGAAGAAGGCTCACCCGTGGTCGGGGCCCCACCGGAATTTTGCTTTTTCGATTATTTCTCGTATCATATTTCATGGCTGGCTTGTCGACTATACGAAACCTGCGAGGATCCTTCGACCAATTGGAACGTGAATCAAAAGTTAGGAATCAGAACTTTGTGTTCATTTCCAGTCAACTTTATGTCAAAGGATTAGGTTCAATCAATTTAAATATGTCGCGCTCGATAAAAATTTCGTTTTTCCAGAAAAATAATATTTTTTATTGGCCTCGAAGATTTATTTCTCTGTATTTGGTACTTTCCCCAAGATGGAATGTTCCGTACGCAAAATTTCTGTGTCATAAAAACATACAATTTTAAACCTCGAAATTGAAATTCGACGAAATTCTAATTTTTCGCACATGTGCCCTCTGAGTTTACGATTTTTCCAAGTTTTATGGCTTTTTTCGAAACTTTTCCATTATTCCTTGCTCTAATCTGCAATACTCATCAATTATCGCCTTAATCCTCAAAAATGTCAAATTCAACTATTCTTCCAGCACAGTTTATTACAGATTTTCGCACTGGGGGAAAAATCTATCGTAATAAAATTCAAAAATAGACTAGACATACTTGACCGTAATAAAGGACAACCCCAAAGTGCGACTGATCTTAATCCCTTATACCTGACCTCCACCGGAGACCCTCCATGCTTGACATTCTCCTGAGTTTCAGAGAACTCTCTCTACCTCTCACTCAGTACCCACCGTTTCTCTCTTACTGTTTACCAAACTAGAAAACTTTAAGTAATCAAACCCGTCCAAAATTTTCCTTTTCTTTCCTCACTATTGTCTCAACATTGAATTTATATTTTTGGTTCATTACAATTTTATCGTGCTTCTGACAACTCAAATTTCAAATCCCAATTCCCTTATAGATGTAGTGACATTTTTCTTCTTCTTCTTCTTCTTCTTCTTCTTCTTCTTCTTCTTCTTCTTCTTCTTCTTCTTCTATTTTTATGGCACTGACTGAAATGTCTTGCGGCCGTTATCCCTCTGGAGGAACATTGCATAGGTATCGAGGTTTTTGTCGGTAAATGTAGTGACATTAACAGTGCGTTTGTTACGTGTGAGAATTTCTCGCACTGCACGAGTCAAGGACACTGGGAGAATGGCGTGCTAACTGACGGGTCAAATGGATGAATTAATGAATCAATTTAATTCCCTGAATTATTGAATCATTCTTAATTAATCATCAATTATGTTTTAACATAATTAATTAATGCAATGCATTTCATCAACAGATAGATTAATTTCTTTTGCAATCAAAAACAAAATCAGTTCCAAAAAATTAAAGATCGCAATTAATGTCTCTAGATATCGGAATCATGTTATTTTATTTGTGCGATCCTAGAACAAACAGAGATCTAGGGTGAACAGGCCAATTGCTGGACAGGGGCCAGTTTCTGGACGATTTTAACTTCCACTGAATATTATATAAATTATAGAATAAAAATTAAATAAAATTTTTCACCATATAATAATATAACTCATCCGGAATCATATTATCATTTTTTTTTTTCAATTGATCCATTTTTAAAAAAGAGAAAAAAAATAAATCATCGGGAGACACAGTGATGGGCCCGGTGGCGCCATGAGTAGTTAGCGGGCTGTGATACGGTGTCATCAAAAAAATTGTTTTAAATGTTCTAAGGATAAATACACGGTATATATAATATAATCACGATCTACAGAGATCATTCTTCATTTTAAGAAACATCGCAACTAAAATTTACATAGAAAATTATGGAATACGACCGCCTGTCTTCTGACCATAAAATTCTAACCTAATTTCAATTTCTGGACACGAGATTTTCAATTTCTGGACGCAAAGTTTTATATCTCAATATCACCCAGAAAATAGTTTATTTGAATCAAATAAAGTTTATTTAAGCCGAATAAATCCAGAAAATAGTTTATTTGAATTAAATAAAGTTTATTTGAACCACATAAATTATTTATTTGGTTCAAATAAAGTTTATTTGATTCAAATAAATTATTTTCTGGGTGTAGCCTGCAGTTTATCACCGTGAATTGAATAGAAAAATTCACAAAACTCTAATATATTTTTCTCAGATGCCAAAACCAACAAAAAGACAAAAAAGAAGGGTGAGAAGGTTCCCGGAAAAGGGAGGAAAATGAAAGATGGAGGGTGTCTCCAAGACCAGTCAAAAATAGGAAATAGTCCCATATTTTCAGAAGAAGATGTATCTCGCGAAAATTGAATATTTCATTCTCATTCTATTCTTTCGTATTTCAATAAAAAACCATCATATGTTTGAAAAAACTACGAATTAATTGTCCATTGCTTCAACCCGTCCATCAATTGGTATCTCACCGTCCAGTTATTGGACCCTGGCGTCCAGTAATTGGAGGTTTTGGCTGAATTTCACTATTCCTTGATTTTATAAGTCTTGTTTTCTTATTTTCACTTCGAATGATTATTTTCTATTATTTAAAACATTCTCGAAGGTATTGAACCCATCACATAGCCATTTGGATGATTTTTTCAATATTAAATCTTGCAACGAACCTCGAATTTCTGTTAACCGTCCAGCAATTGGCCTGTTCACCCTACCGGGATTCCCATGGGTTATAATGACTCGACTCATGATGATACTGGGAGGGGCATTTCAGCTACTTGACTTGTTATACAGTGAGTGGAAGGCATTTAGCCTATTATTGCAGCCCTCCCAGTGGCACCTACTTGTCATCACTGGCTCAGGCAGCGACCCACAACAGTTATTCCACACAGAACATTACGCAGAGAATCATGAGATTGCTATCTTCCGGTAGTCACAATTCGAATACAAACCCTGATCGCGAGACCATAACACTGATTGGATTTCATTCTCAATAATTCTCAGACAACGCCACTAAACTTTTTTTCCTTTCCTTTACGAGATAAAAATCAAATGGTTAATAAATGAATCCCGACCGACACAAATATTTGCCGTTTCTTTTTCATTCATTCATCTCTAAAAATTTCGCATAGGAATCTATAAATAATTTACCGTTTTTTTTTTTTTGGTGGAAGGTGAATTTTTTCATCGAACAAGTAAATCGGAATTTACGATAATTTCAGAGTGATAAACCCGTAAATAGTCCAGTATTTGGAAATCTCATAAAAAAAGACACGTGAACAGAAAATGGCCTGAAAGAGAGAAAAATAAATGGAACGTTATAAATCACTCATTTCCGAGTGGTGCGAGAGTTATGCCAGGTGTCAGGTACGCAATTATGAAGTGGGCAACGAAACAATGTCAAGGAGGAAAGATGATACTTATTAGCTTATGGTCATTTGTTACTTCCAGTAGATGAGATTCATTTTCTCGTGGGTTTTTTTGCCCTGTTTCTTTTTTCTCTGCCTCCTTATCACAACTCCTTCTACACATGTTGAACGTATGAAGGCGAGTAATTTTTTTTTGGAGAAAGAAAAATTACTGAAGTGGTGGAATGAAATAAAGGAAATTCAACTTTTGGATTGATAAATTTTTTTGTAAATATGCCGGAGTCCGAGGAAGATAGCGGGATTTTCAAGAAACCTATTTTGTAGAGAATTGAAAAAACTACGAAAGCGATTATTGAAAAAAAAAATTCTTGAATTTTAGATTTACAGAAAAACTTTTGTCTATGAATCTCTAACGATTTCCCTTGTAGTAGAAGTTTTCACAGGATTTACACTCTTTAAATGTGATTGAGGTAATATTACTTACTTGACATTTTTTCTTGAGAATTCCTGCACTTTCTCGTTCTGCGCCAAAATAATCCACGGAACAAAACACCCGTATTGCACCACCACACTAGACCGATTTAATCAAAGTCGTAATATCCTTTTTAGCAATCCCCGAACTCTTCAGACCACAAATACAAACAATTCAAGACCAACTATTCACTTGGCACTCGTGTAAATAAAATACTGAAGGCGCCGTCCGTTGACCTGCACAAATCACGTTTGAATCCTTACTGTGAGGAACCGACAACTTACAGTAAAATATAAGGTGTCGGCCGATTCGCACCGATTGGCCACTCAGCGGAAGGGGCGGGACGTTCCGCTGAGGCTCCATGAGGCTGAAACTATAGCCATCAGCCGTTCAGCCGAGTTCAATCGAGAGGAACTAAGTTTTCCTCTCGATTATTAATGAAAAAAATTTCGAAAAAATACTTTCAGGATGCAATATTGCAAATTTCCAATTGCAAACTATTCAGGGGTGTTCCCTCAGTGGAATGAAAAAAAAAATTGTCAAAAAACAATTTTCTGGGTGGTCCAAGGGGGATATGTAGGGAGAAAACTAAAGTTTCCTCTACATTATTGATGAAAAAAATTTAGAAAAAATACTTTCACGATGCACTATTGCAAATTTCCAATTGCAAACTATTCAGGAGTGTTTCCTCAGTGAAATAAAAAAAAATTATTAAAAAACAACTTCCTGGGTGGTCCAAGGGGGATATGTAGGGAGAAAACTAAAGTTTCCTCTCGATTATCAGTAAATAAATTGTTAAAAAAATACTTTCAGGGGGCGCTATTGCTAATTTTCAATCGCAAAATATTCAGGGGTGTTCCCTCAGTGAAATGGAAAAAAAAAAAATGACAGGTGGCTGTATCGTCGATACGGCCGTAGAATTTAACGTGGATACGTCTCACGTTCAGAGAGATATGAGAAGTAGAACATGTTGCGTACAATGGTTACTGTTTTAATGTCACTTTATTAAGTATTGGTCGGTGATAAGAAAAGTATGATACAATAACGAAATATTGACATCAATATTTCAAGCAAAAGGCAGGTCCAAACGGGTATTCCCTAATGTCGTCGGGTGAGTCTGACATGAAGTTGAATTAAATTCAGTTTCCATAAATTTGACAAGTTTTATAATGAAACGAAAACCAACGTATTTGTGTGAACGATTAACTTTGTCTGTATGTTATTTCGCAGTTATCCGTCGATAAGTTATCAATGTGACATGATAAGTTTTCGAAAGAGTAAAATGTTTCCCGGTAGATGGCGCTGAGGCATAAATACTACTTACATCATTTCACAAAATCGCCCCCCGTCCCCATAATGTTCAAAACGAAACTATAGACGTATCCACGTCAAAATTGTCAAAAAACAAATTCCTGGTTGGTCCAAGGGGGATATGTATGGAGAAAACTAAAGTTTCCTCTCGATTATTGATGAAAAAAATTTAGAAAAAATACTTTCAGGGGGCGCTATCGCAAATTTCCACTTGCAAAATATTCAGGGGTGTTCCCTCAGTGGAATGAAAAAAAAAATTGTCAAAAAACAATTTTCTGGGTGGTCCAAGGGGGATATGTAGGGAGCAAACTAAAGTTTCCTCTCGATTATTGATAAAAAAAATTTAGAAAAAATACTTTCAGGGGGCGCTATCGCAAATTTCCACTTGCAAAATATTCAGGGGTGTTTCCTCAGTGGAATGGAAAAAAAAAATGTCAAAAAACAATTTCCTGGGCGGTCAAAGGGGGATATGTAGAGGGAAATGTAAAGTTTCCTCTCGATTGTCAGTAAATTAATTGTTAAAAAAATACTTTCAGGGGGCGCTATCGCAAATTTCCACTTGCAAAATATTCAGGGGTGTTTCCTTAGTGGAATGGAAAAAAAATGTCAAAAAACAATTTCCTGGGTGGTCCAAGGGGGATATCTAGGGGGGAATCCAAGTTTTCCTCTCGATTATTGATGAAAAAAATTTAGAAAATAAATTTCAGGAGGCGCTATTGCAAATTTCCTATTGCAAAATATTCAGGGGTGTTTCCTCAGTGAAATGAAAAAAAAAAAATTGTCAAAAAACAATTTCCTGGGCGGTCAAAGGGGGATATGTAGAGGGAAATGTAAAGTTTCCTCTCGATTGTCAGTAAATAAATTGTTAAAAAAATACTTTCAGGGGGCGCTATTGCTAATTTTCGATCGCAAAATATTCAGGGGTGTTCCCTCAGTGAAATGGAAAAAAAAATTGTCAAAAAACAAATTCCTGGTTGGTCCAAGGGGGATATGTAGGGAGAAAACTAAAGTTTCCTCTCGATTATTGATGAAAAAAATGTAGAAAAAATACTTTCAGGGGGCGCTATCGCAAATTTTCAATTGAGAAATATTCAGGGGGGTCCCCCTCAGTAAAGTTGAAAAAAAAGTATTGAAAAACAATTTCCTCGGGGGCCAAATGGGGGGTTGGTAGGGGGGAAAACTAAGGTAGTGTAAATAAGAAATGAAAATTCAAGATGTAAAGGTAACCATAAATTAGTGAATCATGCTCGGTGTTGACAAGAATTTCTGCCTTGGGGAATATTTCGTCAATCTTTTATAAGGGGCAATTCTTAGTTTTAGGGTCACGGGGGAGAAACCTCCAAGCAAGAGTACGAAGGGTGCTTTTACTCCAATCTCTTTTATTACGGTCAGGTCATAAATTTTGAGTTTTCAAGAAAGTCGAAAGGCTTCAAAATTCTTTCACCCACCACATGGACACCAAATGTGTACTCATGAAGAGATTTGCGGTAGAAAAAAAAACCTTCCTTGACGAGGACCTTGAGGGTTTTTCTAGTCATACCTTCTCACTTGCTCTTAACCACTTGAGGCTATTGTACAATAAGCCCGGAACGGTCCGGAGCAGCAACGGAGACATTGATACCCTGTTTTTGTTTCCGAATGGAAGCTTTGTTTTTACAAGATTTTTTATATTGTCCAATTTTGTGTGGAAATGATGTAGAGTGTTATGAAACGTCAAGATATGATATTTTTATATGAGTGTGTGTGTGCAGATTTTTGACTTTTTTTTTAAATTGGGAAAATAAAACGGCAAAATTTTTCCAGAAAAATCTGAAATTTTCCCACATATTTGGTATCTATTATGTTCAGCTTCAGGCAAAATTTCCGCTTGATCGACCGATTAGTTCTCGAGATATCGTCATTTATTGGCAAATCGTTCTTCCTCAATATCTCGAGAACGGTTCAACCGATCGTTTTTTTTTTCCAAAATATTCGTCATAAAGATATCTATTGATTTTCATAAAAATTTCATAACACTCTACATCATTTCCACACAAAATTGGACAATATCAAAAATCTTGTAAAAACAAAGCTTCCATTCGGAAACAAAAACATTAAGACGAATAATACGTTCACATTCGTCATTATTTAAATGCGATTGAATTTTTTCCGATGCGATAATAAATAGCAAAGGTATAGAATTTCGTAACAATAACTGGCGCACAGTTACGTTGGGGACTAGGCGCACGTATCCGCTTATCATTATGCGTTGTGTACCTTGAAGGGATTTATTGATATATCTATCTTGAAAAAAAAACGAAAACGAAGTTTTCTTTTAAAAAAACGCCAAGTAACCATTTTGACGCGTATTTGATTATCTTCTGAGAATTTGAAAGAAAAAAAACAAATGACGTAAAAAGCGCCAAGTCAGATATGCTTACGAGAAAAAAATTAGTAGAGGCAGGACCAAGGTACTTGGCGCGGTTTGTTTTTATTGTCAAAATCACTACTGAGCCTCATTCGATTAATTCAATATTAGCAGTACTTACTGAGAGCCCCGTCGTCTTCATCTTGTCAACCGCGCCAAGTACCTTGGTTCTGCCTCTACTAATTTTTTTCTCGTAAGCATATCTGACTTGGCGCTTTTTACGTCATTTGTTTTTTTTTTTTCAAATTCTCAGAAGATAATCAAATACGCGTCAAAATGGTTACTTGGCGTTTTTTTAAAAGAAAACTTTGTTTTCGTTTTTTTTCAAGATTTCAGTAGTTTTTTCAAAACGAGTCCATAAAGAGAATTCTTTCTCCCGTCCTGCTCTCCGGCAAAGCGCGAATCATTACGGAAAAATGTTGCCTGGGCCGTCGTTATGAGGTTAGAAGATTTTTTACTCGTGGGGAGTTGGTGGACCGCGCTGGAGAGGAAACTATTTTTTTTTGTGTCGTACGATGTGTTGGACAATGAAATCCATGCATTAGAAAGTGTCATGGGCCATTTCTCATGACCAATTTTCATGCGGATTCTCATGATAATTCTCATGTAAATCCATGCGTGGCCGTGGCATAATGTCACTAGTTAGAGAAATATGGATACACCTTTATGAAACCCATCGTTAGCTTTTATCATGCAGAATATTCGTCTAGGGGCCTACGGTGGCTCGGTCGGTAAGGCAATGGATTTGTAATTCGGTGATCCGGGTTTAAATTCAAGTCTCAGCCAATTGGTACAAGCACCACTGTAATTTGCAAGTGCGTGATTAACTAACAATTCGTAAACCCCTGTCGCTAATGATCACAACAAACCGTAGCATAGTAATAGCGACGTTAAAAGAAAAAAAAGAATATTCATCTTGTCATCAGGATATTATTTCCATTTAGATTTACTTTGTTCCAAAAACAAGAGATACACGTTTTTGGAGTTTCTTGGCCATCGCATTTTTGTAATGATTGAATCGTCAACATGTATCCATTCACTTTTTTGATCCCTCAACAAGGCAGTATAGTGATTAATCGTCTCGTCATTGCAGTGTAAGACAGCACTGCTGACACAGTACGATTTATCACATACACCAACTACAGTCGTTGGGACTGCTTTAACCCTCCAATTGCTAATTTTCTCTTTCATATCTTTCTTGTTGCACGAGAAAATATCTATCTTGATAATAAGGACAGCGTTACTATTAGTTATCTCTGTCTTACATGCAAAGTTAGTGACATGTCCACAATTGTCACAAAATTGAAGGACATCGGTCCAACGTGAAAATGACTTCTTGATTAAGTCATTCAAAGTCACCGGTTGCTTGATGTCTTTCAATGATAAAGTCATCACGAAATTGGTCTTCTTATAAGTTTTTGTATAATTACATGACTTACATCGATCAAGATGAGTTAGCTCCTGTTGAACATGTTGTCGTAGCCCACTGACTTTGTTGCAAAAATGCTCCAGAAATAAAACTGGATCCTGCTCATTGTCAAGGCACAATGAACTTCCTACAAACTGCCTGAGCATGCTTGCATCCAAAACTTGTGATCTTTCCATGTATTTGCGGAGGAAATCATTTATCACCACATCCTCATCTCCAGGAGTTTGTTGTATTTTTCGGCATATAATAGGAGAATGAATGATGCATTGAATTACTGCGTTTGCATGACTCGAGTTACCGTCAGTATTGCTCAAACCACAACCAGATATTTTGACAGTATCTTTTTTGGTATGGACATTCGCCTCGTCAGCAGAACCAGTTTCAAATGCCCATTGGGTATCCCATACTTTTGCCCAATATTTGTGAGTCAGAACGATTTGAGCCAAGTTGGATCTGTACTCTGCTCGAAGTCTATTATATTCTTCAATTGCGGCCAAGGAGGCTTTCGCTGATGACGGATCAAAATTGATTAGGTGAACTCCCTCTAAAGTCGTAACTCTGGATAGGGCAACATATGTTTGACCGGAAGAAAATATAGTCTGCCCCACATCCATGACTGCATTGTGCAAACTTAATCCCTGACTCTTATGGATTGTAATTCCATAACTCAGAGAGAGTGGAAACTGACTTCTCGTGATGTAGGTGTCATTCATAATTTCAAACTTCACATCCATACGCTCAATTCCACATTCTTGTCCGGATGCTAGACGTATAGTTATGGACTTGATATATTCCACTGCCCGATCAATGCATTTTACGACAGACGTTACAACTCCGATTGTTCCGTTCACCAGACCGATTGTAACATCGATGTTTCTTCTCACCATAACCTTCGCACCTACCTTAATGGTTATAATTTCTGCTAAACCAGCAGACGAACGATCATTTTTTTCCGCCTTTTCAAGAATTTTTATAGCTGATGCCCTCAGTCGAGGATTACGACAGTCTATTGAGTCTTCGGCAATGAGTACTATTTCATCGGTGGGAAGCTCCTCTAACATGATCGTATTCAAGCATTCACATTGTTTACGGGTTGCTAGTAAACATACAGCATCTGGAGGTAAATTTTTCATGTACATAGACAGCAGACGAACTCTTTCTGCTGTTTTCGGTGGCCCTATATCGAATTTTCGAGTTTCCGACAAATTGATGTCCTCGACAGTGGTTGCACCAACTCTCAAACGAGAGAGAAGACTCCCATAAGCTTGATCTTTCTGTTGACGCAAATTAATCGTCAACTCATCATACTTGAATAAATCCACCCACATATTTATACTACACAGAGATCCCAACCGTTTTTCTACCTCAATTGATGATAGTTTGACATAGGGTGGATCTTGGCGAACGGGTGGTAATTGCAATAAATCTCCGAAAAAGAGAATGTGTTTTTTACCAAACCAGCCATCATTGTCTTCGAATGTGTCGAATATTTCAATAAGCCTTTGATTAATGTACAGCAAGGTAGTATTAGATACCATCGATATTTCATCGATTATTATGAGCTCAACATCACACATTTCCTCTCGCATGAGTTTCAACAAATTATCGGATAGCTGCCTATATTTTGGAGTATCATCATGCTCGATGGGCAGTTGAAAATACCTGTGGAGGGTCAATCCATTTATATTGAAGGCTGCGATACCTGTCGGGGCCGTAACTGCTGTTTTTTTATTCATTTCCTTACTAACCCAAGTTCTTATTACTTCAATCAAGAAACTTTTTCCCGTTCCACTTTCACCGCTGACATAGAAACGCAGTATTTCATTCTTTGAAGATAATACGTTTTTCACATTATCAAAAATTCTTTTCTGGTCTATATTCATTTGGTCAATCATAACACTCAAATCTACTCTCTTCACAGCTTTTTCCTCCATATCATTAAATTCTTTCATGGCTATTTTACCCTCTTTTGGATCACCACCAACCTCGATTCCAGGAGATTGTGTTATTTCTTTCTCCGGTTTTTCAATTTCATCGCGAATTTGTTCCAAAATGTAATCCAATCCTTTTTGGAAAGCTTCCGCTTCATGATGATACTCACACGCTTTGGCGAGCAGTTCTTTTTCATTTTCAAGAGTCTCAGTATAAGATGAAAAACCTTTCCGCAGTTCATCTGTATCTCTCCACGGTTTGAATAGTAATAACAAGGTGAAGAAATACTTTTCCGGCTCAATATTAATGTTGTGTCTCCAATGATTGATTAAGTAACCTCGCTCACGCCTCTTCAAAAATAAAGAAGGTTTCAACTCGTAGTACTCAACTCCTTCAGTTTTTGGTTTAGTTCTGACAATGTCATACCATTTACAGAAATCATAGAGACATAACGACTCGAGTGCTTTGGGACGATTTGGGTAATGATCGTCAATGAATGAGGGGCAAAATATATCGGTGGATTCTTTGTCTAACTTTTCGATTTTGTCGAAATCCTTCACTTTTCGACTTCGAACCATTCTTACATCTAACCATTTGATGGTAGTGTGAGAATCAGTTCCATACAGAGAAATTCCTAATAGCGTATCTGCAGCTTCGAGAGCTCCGAGCTCACGATGTTGGAGGGCACGCACTCCTATATTCCATAATTTTTGTCTCACGGTTTTTGTAGAGCTCGCTTCCTCGATAACAGTAGATGTTTTAGATATTTCATATTTTGTAGAATACTTTGTACAGTATTGAGTTAAAAGCGATGAGCTCTCTCCAATAAACTGAATATCCATGTTTCCTTCCCAGGCAACAAGAATTGCCGGATTGTAATCATTAGTGAAAATTTCTTCTTTGCCTCGATGTAGATCATAGAATCTGGATTTTGTTTTTAACTTTTTTCGTCCAGCAATCGAAATGGCAGGATCACGTAAGATAAATTTATCAGTTTCAGGACGTGGGAAGCCGAACCGACATTTCTTTGTAATTTTTCCAGACTTCTCTTTTTTCGAGCGTAAACAATAACTGTTATGTTTATGCTTTTGATACGTGGTAACACGACGGTGTAAAGTTGGAGAGATATTCTTATCAGGTGTAGTGCAAGTAGCGTATTTCATAATGAACTCAGCTACTTCGTCATTAGAATTTATACCAACAATCGGTGCTCCTTCAACCCAGATCAATAAATGGAAATGTTGGGTTCCACGTCCTTGGTATTCTCTTCGCCAGAAATAATGTATGACTTTACCGATCGGATGATCAGCTGATAGAAGAAAATCGAGTAGAGCATGGAATTTTGTATCGAGAAATCTAGATACAGAAACAGGATCTGCTGCGATGATTTCACCATCAGACAATTTGTCCAAATACGGAGTATTAATTCTGCGCACATAGAGAATCATGTCTTTCCAATTCCATTCTGCAGGGCTGACGGTAAGGAACCATGTGGCGGGTCCGTAATGTCTAGCCATGCATTTCAAATTGTTCCGGGGTTTTCGCCAATATTGTTTCGAGTTACGAAGACGTTCGAAAATCGTGTTCATATTTCCTTCTGCCCCTCCGTCTCGAATTTGTTGCAAATAACTCCCCGCTGTATACTTCTGGCGGGGATTCGTGACGTGCAAGGTATGATAAATCCCACTGTTAATTTGTCTAATATTGGTATTATTCAATAGATAGAACAAATACTGTTGGTTCAATCGGAACCGTGCTGTTCTGGAGCATAGTCGCATTTTAATGTATTCTTGGTCATGAATAGGCGTATTGCGTTCTTCTCCTTGTCCATTCTCGCCATATGGGTATAAATCAGGAAAACATAGTAAATCCAAGTTTTCCGTGTTGTAATTCAATGGTATGTCCCGTACCTTCTTCATTTGATATAAATTACAGGCGGTATCATTGACTCGTTTATCGTGCATCGGATAAACTGTATATTGCTCAAATCGCTGTGAGGTTTCGGAAATTTGAGTGACCATCGGAGATGGTCTAGGAGGACCCTTATCACCACCAGGAGAGATGACTCCTCCTTCATTCGTTTCTTTCTCTCTGGCTTTTTCATTTATTTGTGTTGCGGAACTGGATGTAGCAATTGAGCTTTGATCATCGTCTTGAGCTTCTTTTCTGCCTTCGTTATGATTAGCCTCAGATTCCATTTCATAATCATCATCTGTATCATTTTTATCTAATTCTATATGATATTCAATGTCGTCAGCAGTTACCCATTCCATCAGATTTTGAGCTGACTTTGGCAATTCAATATTGGCATAAAGTGGATTGTTACTTTGTAACCATTTCAAGGCTGTGAATACCTTCTCCATATTGACCAATTTTTGCCAAACAATACTCGATTTATTGGGGAGTCCTCGGATTAAGATATATAACTCATGGTTTCTATTAATAGGATCAGTTGTTGCAGCGATTTTATCGAGAGTTTCTTCCAATGGTAATGGCAAATGGAATGTTTGGCCTTTCAGTTTCTGGATTCGCATCGTGTGTGGAATATTTTTCTTCTGGACTGTTCCCGCTCTCTGCACAACTTGGAAGACTTTTGCTCTTTGAATGAGTATTCTTTCATATTCATTCATATTTTCGATTTCGTCAGGCACTTCACCTACAACATGATTATTCAATATGCAAGTTGGTGGTAATTGATTTTGTCGAAACTTTCCCAAGCAATAATCACATATGTAATCACTGAAGTAGAAAGTATTCTCTACAATGAAAGCTTTTAAATTGTCCCAATGCACGCATTGAATATCGCGCTGTAGGTGTTCGATAGCTCTGACGGCAGTTCTACAGTTCCATTTCTGGCACGAAATGCATGAATATTCTGGCATACCCCGTTTCGCCATTGCTACAAAGGCTTTTTTATACCTGATTTGTATCATATCTTCATCCAAATCATCATTTCCTGTTATTAAAGAGTCAAAAGATTGTCCTGATATCTTCATATCATTAGATATCTTTCTCAATGTATCTAAGTCTGTCGATTCTAGAGCGTTATCGAGGTAAGCCAATTTTTCCAATGATTCATTAAGTTTATATAAAAGTCTTTTTACATTTCTTACGGTTGGAAAGTGAGATGCTAACATTTCTACGGAAAAGAACAAAGATTTGCACGGATTCTGTTGTATATAACAATGAGCCTGGTGACCCAACTTATCAGCTGAATGTTTGAAGAAGCAAATTCTCAAAAATTCTGGTAGAGTACGTAGCTTTTGCACTGCCAAAGATTCAAGAAATTTTTGATAATCTCCGAGTACACCCGCATTCTGCGAGACTTGACAGTATACGTCACATCCCCATTTAGTGCGATGCATCCTATCTTTAATCAATGGCAATATATTCGTGGCCTGTCCCTTCAGATTCATTTGTATTGGGAAAGTTTCGGGTATATTGAACGTGTATACTGTTTCATAGAAATAGGCTTCTGTCGATGATGTATGTCTGGACGATCCACAGAGATTCGTTACTCTATTTTCATTTTTATTACCGTTCATTTTGGTGAGATGGTGATCTGCAGTTTTGCGTAGCGTATCTAACCAACGATTCAAATCTTTTATATAAGCTTTTCGTCGTTCGATACACCACTTGACTATCTTTTGAGCTTCGAGACTACTCTCTGCTGAACTCATTTTTCCAAATTTCTTGATAACGTTCACTAATTTTTCAACGTAGTGCTCAGGACAGGATTTGGTTGGAAAAGTTTCCTGTTTAACTTCTCAAGTTTTAGAAGTTACTTGAGTAGTATCTTTTTTCATTACTCGCTTCGTGGCGTTTTTCTTTTTTTCTTTATTGCAAGACTTTTTTTCATCTTTTAACACGGCTATCGATTGTTTTTCTAGTGTGATCATCTTTTTATTCACAGCATTAATCTTCTTGTCAACTGTTTCACAATGTCCCAAATTATGAGGATCAGTTTCATTGACTCTGTCAGTTTCTACCACCTCTCCTGTATCAGTTCCAACAAAATTCGGTGGCATTATTTCATTTTTTATATTCGAATGACCTTGAGTAGTAGATTTGACGGGATTTCCTTTTTTCTTATCGACCTGTTGAACGTATTCTCTCTCTCTCGAGCTTCTAGCATCGTCATCAATGCATGAAAATTTCTTATCATTGGAGATGCGTTGCAGATATGCGGCTCTTTCTTTCTTTTGAATCTCTTGTAGAGAAAAGGATTTTGATATGTTTAGGTTGGAAATCGTAGGGAATTGCCTGATCTCCATAGTTTGGAACATATTGAACAAATGCCCACGCATTAAAGATACATCATATTTTACACGCTCTGGCTTTTCTCTGAATAATAGAGTTACAGCAAAAGCTATAGAAAAAACGCCACAGTCGACTGCGTTACATTGTGTTTGTACAGTCTTGAATCGTACTGAACTGTTCGTCACATTATAAAATGGATAAAGATGCTGCAGAAATATCAAATGATCATTATGTAAAGAACTACTATTCATAGAGTCATAGATATTTATGTGTTTACGATCATAGAAGCTACAAATCCAATGACCGAATTTACCACTACATTGACCATCATTGCTATATAGAATTTGGATATGTTTCATCGCAGAAGGTATTGGCGTAATCCACTGAGGTCTTTGTACGAACAATGTATCTTGATGTGGATAATCTGAATACTTTGATAATATCTGTCCGAAAAAGCTCATATGCTCTTGTTTAAGTTGTTCGTTATTACTAATCATATCCAAAAATTCAGCACGCAACGGAAGAACACCTTGATTCTCAATGTTTCGCCTTTTTTTCGTAGAAGGTACATTTGTATTCGTATTCCCATCAGAAGGTAATTCACGAAGGACTCGTTTCAACGGAGGTTTCTTATTTTTGCTGAAATCAATGTCCGTTGGATGCACGATAGTCTCATCTCCAAGCGATTGATCTCTATCAATTCCAGTTCGAGTATACTTTTTGCGATTCATTTCTCGATTTTCCATGTTTTTCATCCAATGATATTTTCTTCTTTATCATTGGATTGGTGGAGATCGATATGGTTCGCTTCAAAATTTTCACTTCTTTGGGAACTGAGATCATTGGAAATCTGGAAATTGTTCCAGTGTCAAACATATGCAGCAAATGTTTTCGCATTTTCGGAACGTCATATGTGATTCGTTTCGGATTGTCTCCAAAAGCGATTGAGACAGCAAAAGCGATGGCAAAAACCCCGCAATCGAAATTATTCTGTTGCTGTTGAACTTTGCAAAACTTGATATTTATATTATCAAGAACAAATTCAGGGTATAAAGCTCGAATAAACCTTTTATGATGATCCTGGAGTACATATGCATTTAAAGAATCATATATATAAATGGACTTGGTGTCAAACCATGTGCAAATCCAGTGTCCACCACGCATTTCCCAAGCATCTGCTTCAGAGAAGTCTTGACTTGAACTGTGCAGTAAATGAATATGATTCTTGTTGGAATCAAGTGGGTCCATGAACTCCGGAATTAGGAATTTCCAGGTATCCCGGAATTGAAATTGGAATTGTTCATGCAATAGACGAGCGAAGTGATCGATTTCGTCATCAGTCAACCAAGCTCCCCGCTCAGTGCCCGATATTCTTTCACGACTGAATGAAGGCATGGTGATTGAAATAAAATTGGAATTTATTTGTTTTTAAATATGAAATTTTTATTCATTAAACAACTATTAGCTAACAATATCTTATAAAATCTTCCAACATTAATAGCAGTTTCGATGAGCTGAAAAATACGGCTGCTGATATACTTAATGGTCAAGAAGAACAGCTCAAATCAGCTGAAAATGATGACAGCTCGAATCAGCTGAAAATGATGACAGCTCTAAAGAAGCTGGATATGTAGTGAGAACAGCTTGAATAACACGTAGAAGAGCAATTAGCTGGAGTGAGATTGATTGGTAAGGACAGCTTGAACCAGCTGATAATGACAACAGCAACAGCTTAATGGAAGCTGCAAATATTTGTTGGAAACAGCTTGAAAAAAATAAGCTGATAAAATATCAAGTGGTCAAGATTGACAGCTTGGATGAGCTGATGAAAACAACAGCTGATGAACAGCTGGATACGTATTGAAAACAGCTTGAACAGAGAGTTTTAATGAGGCTGAGTCGTCGAGAGAAACAGCTTGAATGAGCTGATTATGATATCAACTCGCGGAAATATAAATGTTGAGGGAAAATAGTTTCACCAAAACTAGAAAACTGAAATAAAAAATAACAATTGAACTACTAAAATTAGAAGGAAAAAAATACAAGAAAAGCTGTTAGAAAATGTCACAAGATATTGAAAATTGCTGGAGAAAATGCGAAAATCCACGATAATAGTGAGGGAAGAGAGAAAGATTGAGGATGAGAAGAAAATGGGTAGACGACGTCGAGGAAAGACTAAAATTAATAACGATAGGGAGAGAAAGGGAAACAAACAATATTAGTGAAAGAACAAGATCAGAAATTGAGAAAATAATGGAAAATGGATGAACAAGAGAGAGAAAAATGAATGGGAAAGAAAAAAAGTTAATAAACGTCAATCTAGGTTAGAAACCTGCGAAGAGTCCTGTCGGGCGTCCGATGGAACGAAATTAGCTGTAAATATATAAGAAAAAAATCACTGGAACATTCTCTTCTCAACAAAGACCAACACCGACTCACCTCACGTATCAATTTCGATTTGATTTTGCAATAATCCTATAAAAAAAACTACTTGAGAACGATTGAGGCAACTTGATTGATATTTTTTTTTTTTTAATAATAAAAAAGACAGCACTGTCATGCCGACGTCCTCAAGTGTAATGGCGCACTTCTCATAGGCAATTTTCAGGTGGATTTCCATGAACATCCTCATGTAAATCGACATGCACACGCGGCGATGGTAAAACATGGTAAGACCGATTACTACAGTACCGACTCGTCGCCCTCAAGTGTGAAAAAAATGGCGGGAATTATAAATTGAACGCAGTCCGTATGTTCAGTTTCAAACAACAATTTCGAACGAAAAAAATTTATAAAACGAGTTTCTCCAGCATTTTTTTTATCAAATTTAAAAAGTACATTTTGTTAATTAAATGAAATAATAATTAAATTTTTGTTTGTTAATTAAATAAAATAATAATTAAAAATTTTGTATCCAAATATTTGAATGAACTGAGATAGTTTTAAATGAACGATGCGATGAATATAGCAGATAAATCTGGAACCTCAGAGCACGACCTGAAAGGAAAATAAATACATCAACTGTTTTAATTTGCACTTGGGATCATGAAATTTGATACTTACTTATCTAAATCGGACCATGTGCTTTTTTGAGTTGAATATCTCTCTAAGTCATCGGAAAAAGACCTGAAAAGAGAATGGACATGTCTATTAAACTATTGATAATACTCCCTGTGTAATAATGAATGTGCCATGGTATCTTACCTTCTTAAATATTTAAGAGAGATTGGAGGACCGTGACTGAAGATAGAGAGAGACTTGGAGAACTTCAGGAATCCTCTAATCATAGAATGGATTCGTTAATAATAAATCACACCGATGATTAATTATTGAACCCAATAAAATCTTTTTTGGAATCATTTTTCATTCGAAACAATTGATTCAGCCTCAAAAAATAAATTTGAGTCTAAATTATACATCTCATGGAAATAAATGAGCCAAAAAGATTTAAAAGGGTTCAATGAATTACTCTTTCATCTCAGTGCATAGATTCATTATTAAAGAACCAGAAAATGAGAAGAAAATTCCATGAATTTGTCGTAAGGAGAAGACAAGAAGAATCCCACATCACTTATTGATAATAATGGTTAATGATTGGGCCAGAACCACCCCCGCCCCTGGATTCATCGTCGCTCCTTCCATAGAATTTGTTTTTCCAGTAACTAGAAGAGAGAAAAGATTGGAGAAGTGTTAGAACGATGAGAGTGGGTAAAACAAAGGATAAACGAATGTGAGTTTTACAGTAATCAAGGAGAATTCAAATTAGCAGTGGAATCAGAAGTGAAGTGATAATACGAAGTGAATCTATTGCACCTTAAAATAATTTTTGGAGGATATCTCAGAATTGAAGGCAGATAGAGGAATTTGTATAGAGACCTTTTTTGTATAAAAAAATGAGAGCTACAAAAAAGTCCTTAGAAAAATTTTCTCATCTTCCCTAGATTCAAAAATATTCATCAAAAATCAAAAACTAATTTTACTACTGGAATAGTAAAAAATCGTAATATGTTTGAGTCAACTTCTTTCCCCCACAACTTACTCTCCAGAATATCTCAAAATTCGAGGGAAATAGCAGAATTTTAAGCGAGAATTTTTTTACTGAATACAGCAGTTGAAAAAAAAAGATTCTGACGAGAATTCCACCGTATTCTAAGATATTCACGTAAAATTGTGAACTTACATGGCATTGTGGCGGTGGAGGTTTCGTCCAGCGCGTCCTCTTTTGCCTCGATCTCCTCCTTGATTTCCTGCCTGATTCCTTCCTCGATTCCTCACTTGATTCCGTCCTCGATTCCCTGTCTGATTCATTCCTCGATTTCCCACTCGATTTCCCGCCTGATTCCTTCCTGGATTTCCCACTTGATTCCCTCCTCTGTTTCGTCCTCTACCTCCACCATTTCCTCCTGTATTCCCACGATATCCTCCCCTGCCCCCTCTAGCTGTTAGATCACCCTGCTGATTTCCCATCACCAAGGTCTGCAATAGATCAACCCTCTCCCGCAGGTTGGCGATGAGACGCTGATAGGTTTGGTGTGTATCTTGTTCAGCCTGATGCTGCTGCTCTCCAGCCTGTTGCTGCTGCTGCTGCTCAGCTTGTTGCTGCTGCTGCTGCTCCTGCCTAGCTTGCTGCTGCTGCTCCTGCCCAGCTTGCTGCTGCTGCTGCTGCCCAGCTTGCTCTTGCTGCCCAGCTTGCTCTTGCTGCCCAGCTTGGTGCTGCTGCTGTTGCCCAGCTTGCTGCTGCTGCCCAGCTTGTTCCTGCTGCTGTCCAGCCTGTTGTTGCTGGGGACGTTGCTCTTGTGGTGGTGGTGGTGGTGGTGGTGGTGGTGGTGGTGGTGGTGGTGGTGGTGGTGGTGGTGGTGGTGGTGGTGGTGGTGGTGGTGGTGGTGGTGGTGGTGCGGCTGCTCCTTGTGCTGGGGCCATATTATCCTGCGAAAAATAAATAAATCAATAAAAATCAATGAAAAAAATGCTTCACAAATATTTTTTTCCATTGGATGTATAAAAAATAAATAAAAAACTAATATGCAAACAGAGGAATGAATAAATATGTAAATAGATTAATAAATATATGCAAACGTAAAATAAATAAATCAATAACATATGAATAAATATATCAACAATAACATGTGAATAAATAAATAAAATAAAATATGTGGAAAATGTAAATAAATCAATCAATTAAAATCAATGAACAAAAATGCTTCACCGATATTTTTTTCCATTGGATATATAAAAAATAAATAAAAATTTAATATGCAAACAGAAGAATGAATAAATATGTAAATAGATTAATAAATGTATGCAAACGTAAAATAAATAAATCAATAACATGTGAATAAATATATCAACAATAACATGTGAATAAATAAATAAAATAAAATATGTGGAAAATGTAAATAAATCAATCAATTAAAATCAATGAACAAAAATGCTTCACCGATATTTTTTTCCATTGGATATATAAAAAATAAATAAAAATTTAATATGCAAACAGAAGAATGAATAAATATGTAAATAGATTAATAAATGTATGCAAACGTAAAATAAATAAATCAATAACATGTGAATAAATATATCAACAATAACATGTGAATAAATATGACAATAAATATGTGGAGAATGTAAATAAATAAATGGATTGAAAAACCCCTTGAATTGAAACCAGGGGTCTGATTCTGGTTTCTGTTTTGTATAAAAAAATAAAAGTTATGGTTTTGAGGTGATTCTGGAGTTGTGTTTGAAAAAATGTTTTAGAAGAAATTTCAAATGTTTCGAAGAATAATTCATTTTTTTTCACAACATTTGACAGTCGATAATTAATTGAATAATGGATTATTCTTGAAAACATTTGAAATTGATGCTGAAACATTTATTCAAACATATTTCCAGAATCACCTCAAAACCATAACTTTTATTTTTTTACACAAAACACAAACCAGAATCAGACCCTAGATCCCATCAATTTTTCTCTCATATTTTGCGCGACATTATCAATTTTTCTTTTTAATCATTACTAGCGGGAATAATTAATTATTACTATCGGAAATAAACACTCGTTGTCATCAAAGTCTACATGCAAATAACCTAGAAAATATCACCTGGACCGAGAATGAGGTTAAACACGTCAAACTGTAAAAAAGAGGGAAAAATATGGAGAATGGGAGGAACATGTTGTGCGACTTGTGATTGGCTACATTTTGATTGAATTTTTATACAGTAATTAATTAATGAAAGAGTTTTTTAATTACTTACAAAATGCTCGTCGAACTCCTCGTCGAAATCCGCGTCGTTCACAAGATCGTGCAGTGCTGCCATGTTGCAAGGCGAAGAGAGAGAGAGTTGCTGAATGCCTCACTGTCACTTTGCCACTCAGCGCATGCGCAGCGCTGTTTTTCACATTTCACGGTACTACCAACTTGGAAACTTGTTTGTGTGAAAAAATAATCTCAATTAATAATTTTCGAGAAATCCGCGTTGTTTATTTTTGTATCTCCGTAAATACTCACCGGAAAAATATGATAATAATATCAATCGCAAGACGATAGGCGATTTATATAATGAAAGTGGCGTTAGATTCCGCGTAGACAGGGCCATTTTAATTTTATGGAGATATTATTATACGGTGGTAGTGGAGGGGGTAGTTGTCTCGTGTATAGATATGCGGTAGCTGTCGGCCAGTTTTTATTTGAGTTGAGTCGAGCGGGAAATTTCAAAATCGTTACTTGGCCGATATGCTACCGCGTATCTCGATATGGGGGCCCTTATTTTCGAAATTGTGAATATACCTATTTCCATTTGTCTTTCCTCCGATACTTCAGACTCGTCGAAGTAGATCAATGGAAAAGTATTCGGGAGAGGATATGAGCCTCAAAGATTTATTTATTAATTTCAGGTTATGAAGCTGAGTTTTAGAATAAACAACGATTGTAATGTTGCAAAATGAGTTTGTTTACATGGCGAAGGAAACCAAGAGAGCCTTCTCGTTATTACTTTTTATTGTAAAATAGTTGCAAATTAACGTAAAATTTCAAGAAAGGTAATACGTTACTCAATGCCCTCCGAAAAAATAAATTTTTATTCACTTCGATTCAACCATCTGTTGAAAAGATATAGAATCTTGCAATTTATTTAAAAAATCGAGTGAAAGATACAATCCCAAAATGCATTGGAAATTGAGAAATGAAAAAGAAAATTGTTTCATAGCGGAAATCCACATATACAGGTTTCATACAGGGTCTGAATTTTTCAAAATATTCTATCAACATTTGCATTATTTCATGAATTTTACAACTAAACAAGACTTTCTGGTGCTCGAAGAGAAAGACTGTGTTCGCGTTTTAATTCGGGCGCGCTTGTTATTTAAACTATGAAAGATGAAATAATACAGCCACAGTGTTATTTGGCGGGAATTTCGTCCTCTATAAATAAAGTCTATGAAATTATTATGCTCATGGCAAAAGTTTTGGCAGCGTGAGGCAAAAAAAGGCCGCATGGTGCCTTTCCTTCCTGTTATTAATTTTTTGGAACAATTTTTCATTTGGGTTGCGTCCTTGAAACTGACATCATTTATTTATTGTTATTTTGTTACCTTCCATAAAATAATCTTCTTCGTTAAGATTCGATTATTTTCTCTTTCAGCCCAGAAAATGTTTCTATTTGACTGGATTGATAGCTCTTGCATCTAGCGAGACATTCCTTCGCGCGCAAATCACTTGTATACAACCTGTGAGCATACTTTCTGCCGCATGGTTCCGGTATAGTATAGTAGAAAGAGACCGTTCCATCTCGATGGAGGAAGGAGCATAGACATATAATACTTTAGCTGCGGGTCCCTAATATCCCCCCTCTGTTGGAAATATGTGCCCACTATAGGAAGAGAGATCCGAGGCTTGTCGCCACATACCACGTCCGACTGCTCCACTCAAGCACTGTTAGATAGAGAGAAATGAGGCGACAACTCATGCTCTCTTTTTCTATTTAAGGTACACATTTTCCAGTAAGCCCGTAGTCTACACGGAGAAAAAAATTCATCGTAAAGTAAAAAAAACATTTTTTAAGGATGTTTATAATGTTTACCAAAATCGAATTTTTTCATGGCCAAGAAAAATTCAGATTTTTTTTTGCTGATGAAGGCACATGAAAAACCAACTTTTCTGATGATAAAAAAAAATTTGTCGCAATACCTTTGACAAAACAAAATAAACAAATTTTTCCTTATGCACGGGCTCTTATGGGATTTATTGCCAAATTGATAATTCACCTACTAAAAGACTCTAAAAATAGAAAAAAAAATAGACGTTAATGCGGAATAATATACCAAATCCAATGGCCAAAGCAAAATTGGGGGGATCCAGGCAAGTAATCGAGTTATTCAAAGAATTCAACCCCATATAATCCCATGTTAACGCATGCATTCGATGCATTTTGGCCATTTTATTTATCAATAATAAACTTGGGTTGGTGGGTTAAATTTTTTATCAACATGAAGGAACTAACTTCCTCTATCAGTTTTGAAAAAAACAATTTTTTTTTAATACTTGCGGGTTTATTATAAACATCCGTAACCCGTCGGCACGCGCGCTATTCTCCCAGTATTCTTGACGCGCGCAGTGAGAAGATCTCTCACATTTCTCGGCCGCCTCCGATAAAATATTTGTTATTAATCATTGATAAGTGCTGGAGGATTTTAACCGATCTTCGAAGAAAGGGAGATAGTTAATTGAGGTATTAAAAAAGTTTCATTCACATATTTTCATTTTTAGGGCATGTTGCCTATAGCGTGAAAATTATTGTGAGAGAAACTCTCATGGCGCGCGTGTGCTGACAGGTTTAAAAATTCGTGTATTTTGTCAATAAGAAAATAGAATTTTGTCCATCCAGTTTTTTGGAAGAGTTACATGAGAAATTACGAGAAACGCATGAAAAAGTAATGGACGCCTTCCAAAAATTAGTGAGCCACATACGAATTTTTCAGAACAGGATACTACTTTTTCAGTATTTCCCTCTATTTTTTTTGGTCCCCCATGTTATGTCCATGCGTTGGTGAAGAAGAACCATAATTTTTGAGAAATTTTTTTCTTCGTGTATGTATTATATATATGTGTATGGGAAGGAGCACCTCGAACGGCTCCAGTAAACCGTTCGGTATTCTCGCTTTAACATCGATGGTTTATACGTCTCTATATTATAGGTGATGGGCATTAACGTGTGCGAAAAAGAGTGGATAAACCAGAGAGTGTTGTGAACATGCCCCCATTTCTCAATGGAAAGAAAGTCTGAATTATTGTATTTGTTTTGTAATTGAATTCACTGGATTCGCGTGTCATTGTGGTCTATCTCGACGCGCATAAAATCTGAACATCGTGTGAGTGCAGTGTTCCAACCTTACTTATTACTTGTGACATAAATCTAGGAAAAACGTTGCTGACAACAGAAATCACAGGTGAGTAATTTTTATTTGAATTTTTTAACTTCCCGAACCGAAGGGAGGAAGTTGGAGTAATGACCCCGAACATCGTAAGCGCAAATGTAATGATATCTCCGAAGGGCCATTCATTTGTGAAATCACTGTTGCACTCCGGAATGAAATCACATGAAATCGGCTGAAATAAGTAAAATCATGAAATCAAAATTAAATAGATAGAATAAATAAGAAGATAGGTATAGAATAAATAAGGAGAAAAAAATCAAAAATGAATAGAAAAGGAGTGGAAGAGGTGAAAAATTATTAAGGTTGTTGCCTCGCGGCTAAAGTACTCGAAATTTCTTAATGAAATTTTTATCGTAGATAGCTCAAAGGATTACCCATTAAATGAGCACATACTGATTTTTCTAACTCACCTCTGTCCTGAGATATGATTTTTTCCTTTTAACACGTCGGTAAAGGCAATTTCACCGTTTTTATTTCTTTAAAAATCAAACACTTGAAAACTTTTAATAAAAAAAAAAAACACAGTGTAGAACTAGTGTCAACCAATTTACCAAAAAAAAATCGAGTCGAAAAATCGCTTCATACCCGAGAAATAATTTGACAAAGTCGTCTTTTTTGCCAAAGTGGGCGGGACATTGAATTTAGTACACCTGACGCGGCAGCAACGCCACTGCCGAAGCCATCGAAGAGAGACAGACTATGCATGTGAGAGCCTACGCATGGTTGCCACGATCGACACCATTCAGCGTTAGCTGTATGCGCACGTATTGATGCACAGTCTATTCATGTGTGCGTGAAGCGCGTCGGACTGTACTTCGATAAAAGTTTTCGATCTGACCCGGGCGCTCTGTTTAGCGGGACACCAGCGCTCAGCGTCAAAAATTTTGTCAAAAATTTTGACGCTGTACCTCTCGGGGCAACAACCTTAACTGAAATTGGATGACCTGTCATGATCAATATTTTTTGAATCCACCGATAGATTCCTTTCTAACTTTCTGAGTAGTTTGTGGTAATGGTACTGATAGTCTCTGTGGAGCAAGAGCCCGAGGAGGGCATTGTAAGTCGAAGTTTTGCTTCCCTTAAAAATTGAAAAAATTCGGATTTTTACGTATGACCGGTCGTATTACATATTTTTCGAATCCACCGACCGATTTTCTTCTAACTTTTTGAGTATTTTGTGGGGAGGGTACTGATAGACTCTGTGAAGCGGCAGACCTAGGAGGGCATTTTAAGTGGAGGATGCACTCTCATCGAAAATCGGACTAAATTCGGATTTTTACATATGACCCAGTCGTGCTCGATTTAAGTTTCTAATTCTATGAAATGAATAGACAATGAATTGACAAGAAATTATTTGATCCTCATCCCTTCACCCTCATGGTTTCATCTCCTCATTCATCCCCCTTGTAAAGGCTCTCATGTTTGAGCCTTTTTACATTAATATGATGCATTCCCCCTCCCCCCATTTCTATCCGAACCCCTCCCCACCCTCTTCATTCTTTCCACCTCCATTGAATAGGTGAAATCAAAAAATCGAAATCACTTGAAATCAAACAGGAATCCTGGAATCACCAACAAATCCCATGAAATGACATGAAATCGATGATTTCATGAAATCGTTGAAATCACTTTGAAATCAGCAATCACTGCGTCACTGGATTTTTAAATGAATGGCCCCTCGGACATCTACAAATTTCATGACTCCTCGAAGCTTTCTATAATGTTTTTGAACACATGTCCGTCTGTGTCCGTCGGTGCGTGTCCGTATGCGCGTGTGTGTGTGTGTGTGTGTGTGTGTGTGTGTGTGTGTGTGTGTGTGTGCGTGTGACGTGAAAATTCTTGTGACACGATTTCCCTTGAACGAACGGTGCAATTTGTTTTTTTTTCTTTCAATCGATGCATGTACATGTCCCTCAGAACTGATTAGGTTTTGAAGATGATCATTGCAGAAGTTCATTACATATTTGCGCAAATCATGTGAAAAGACATCGAAATTGAGACTCTTTCCATGAATTCCTCTATTTCTTCTAGATAAATGATACTAGTCTTTGTGTAGACTACATCTGATTGAATCGAGAAAAAATTATCTCTGCAGTTATTTAGTTCTTTTCTCAGCAGACATTTAGTCTCTCAAGACAACGATTGGAAAAATTTCCAATTAATGAATAATTAATAAGAACACGATCTACATAATTGTAGGGACAAAGTTCTTTTTTGTTTTTTGATAAAGCTCGATCTCTATATAATGCTGTTTTTGTTTACAATTTATAAATCGAGTTTTTGTAGCAATAATTAATTCTTACAAACTTTCCTGCTGATTCAATTTATTTTTTACAAATGCTGTCATTTTTGGATGTTCAAGGATGAAAGCATGAAATTCGTGAATAACCGATGTTTGAATTTGTGGGTTAGTGTATAAGTTTCCTTCAAATTTTACAAGTTTAAATAACTGATTAGAATAATCATTAAATTTTGAGTGAGGTTGCTATTATTAATAGAGCATCCGAATTCAAATCAGTAGAGAGAAATAATTTGGACATTAATTAAATTATATTTGGCTATTATTATTTAGAGGAATAGATAGGGAATGAGTAATCGTGTATTGCTAGCAAAATAATATTTCTCGGTAATTATGAGACACCCTGTATGGTTGGTACCAGGAAAAGGCATAAGGGTTATGCTAGCAAACTGTCTTTCGCCGCTTCCTTCATGTCTCTACCTGCCCCCCAGGTAGTCCTAATATATCGTCCATAGCCCAATAGGCTATTCCTTCGATTCCTTTTCTACCAATTGAAATGGTTCTTACAATTCGTTCTGTTTGCTCAGCAACGCTGTCACTGACCAGTTCATAAGGTTCATATCTTGCTGATTATTCCCAGTCACGAATTAGATTTCCGGCTGCGATCATCTATCAGTACATTCTGCACAAATATCTGTGTCGTAAATAGAAGGAAAACGTTCTGAAACCAAGGAAAGGGTATACATCTAATATTTCCAGCTGTCCAAGGATACATTCAGGTAATCCTTATTAACTTTTAAAAAATCCAAAACATTGAAACTAAAAGAAACTGGAAATCAATGTAACTTATAGCATAGCAAATAGATATTTTCGTAACCGGACCGTAATTCATCGCATTGGTTCGATTTCACAGTGGAAGTTAGACCGAGGCAAAACCAATGCTTAAACCGTTTTTCCCTAAAAACCACCATGTTGTGAAATGTTTCTTCACGCATCGTTCAAAATTTTGAAGTGAAACTTCTTACGGGAGGGTCTTGAAATCCGGATCGGCAACCTTTTTCGGTGACGGAAATAGGTGGGGGTAATACGTAGTGTTGAGAGAGTGGGGGCCGTGTCTCGCTTGCCTCCGTGTATCGGGGAAGAGTGAGACGTACGACCTTCTCTCTCTCTAGCAGCCCGTAGTCATATTTACTATACGTTCAGGCGAAAAGCGATTAATTAGTTTTGAAAATTCTCCCTCTCCCGTCAACGAGAAAAAGAAAATTATCCTATCAAATGCACCCATGAAGTTTCACTTCTGTCGCGTGTCTTCACGACACACCATATTTTTTTTTCAGATTGATCTGACTCATAGTTAATTAAATAATCATGAACAAAGTCCAAAATTCCTACATACTTTCGTCGCTCGGTGATTTCGGAGACGCGCGCCGATGGTTTGAATGGGTAATCGAACAAAATTATAGTCTAATTCGTCCTCATATAACAATATTGGTTCGTGAAATTTTTCCGTTATATTCAATATCCATTCAGAAAGTAGCCATCAAAAGGATTACGGGAATGTATTGATGAGAGGAGCACGGGGAGAAGGGTGGGAGCAAAGTCATATTTTCCACAAATTACATTAACATGGAAAATTTTTGAACCCATTAAATGCACAGTCTGTGGCAAAATAGAAAAATGATTATGTGTTGGAAAGTGGTTTATTATTATAGATACAAAATTTCAGGAGAGAATAATCAATAATTATTCAATTGTTATTATGAAAAAAAATGTTTTTGAATGAAATTAAAAAAAAATTTTAAACAGCTTTTCCGGGCTTGAACTTTGAGCACGCTTGGAAACTTAATGCTTCTACATAGAAGTATGTCCTTGCAAACGTTTTTGTACGTAATTTAGTTCTCCACAAATTACCTCCTATGACTCTTCAGCGTCTCTGTCGTGGTTTTGAGGGGGTAAAGCAAAAAAAGTCGGGCGAACATTTTTTTTAACAATTTCCCGGTGTGCTGGAATCTCAAAAACTCAATGTATTTTCCTCTATTTTTCCAAATGGTATAAATTTCATCCATATACTACGATAGTTTTACTATCATCCTTTATTTCACTCAAGAAAATTTTCTTATTTGACTGGACTAACTTATTCACTACCTGGAAAAGGTACGACAGTGGCTCTCAGCAATTGTATTGTACCCATTCAATCTAGGTAGCCGCTTCGACTAAAATTGAGCTTTTGCTTTTATTCCTCATGCCAACGTTCTCGATAGTTTTGTTCTTCTCGAGAATTTTTGATTCTGAGATTTTGGCCGTAATCTATTTTTCCCCTCAATTCCTTCTGCGCACGGTATAACTATCAAGAAACTCGAGATATTAGCTTCAAATTTGGAAGAAAAATTACCAAGAAAAGGGTGTGGTGCGGCAGTTATACCTTATTATATACGCATATTTTTGGTCGATTACGAGTTTGCTCTCATACGGGGGAGGGGGAGGGCTTAGTAGTGGTAGGTTACAGTTGATGAAATGCATTGACCCGGCCAAAACAACAACTTCCCGGCTTGTTTTTTTATCTTTCTCAACATTCACCTCCTTCCTTCCTTTCCGATTGGTTCCGCTCAGACACAAGGTGAGCGAGAACGAAGGAGATAGGGAACAAACAAACGAGGAAGAGAAGAAAAATAGACAAATGAATAGATTACGCTGACGTCATAGACGTCATCATAAGTGTACCTGTTATACCGATAGACTATATCAATATCATAAACCAACTTATAGTACGTATATATAACGGAGGTCTGTTAAGCTCTTGGATTATCCCTCTACCCCCCGATGCTGAGGTTGATTGACAGGTACTGCAAAGTGCCCCGACAAGCTAGTAGTTGCCTTCAAGGCTCCCATATACAATATACTCATGTATACATAGATCGATATACTCACTCCTAGGTTCGACACGAACCGTCCGCTCGTGTATGGGGGCCTTAAGGCTCACCAAGCGGTCAATAATATTGAAATTTCCCATGGATTTTCTATCCATTAATAAAATTCCTTCAGATTATTCCTACATCTCGATATCTATCATAATTTTGAATATGAAAAAAAAGGCCATTTGCTCTTAAAGTCCTCGGACAGTTCTTCTTTGTAATTAAATAATAATTAATTTGATTGTTGCAATGCGACTGACATCACGCTAGGAAATCCGTTTTGGTATGAAATTTTTTTTTTTAAATTGGTGTTTTAATCTTCAAAATGAAGGAAGTGACAAATTTTTTCAAATAATACCATGGAAAAAGGGATTCCCCAAAATTTCCTGATGATTACCTTTTCTCCGGTTTTTATGATGCTCCGGGCAAGTCCAAGGATTTTATGAGGGTTCAGGTAGGCTCCATTTGGTATTTTGGAATGAATTTGGTACGTTTGTAGAACTTCCACCAACGTCCAGCCTAAATAGCATAAACATTTACCACACGGAACAGACTGATCCAAGCAACCCCCCCCCCCTTCCCCCCATCTAAGGAAGGAAGTAAAAGTTACCTGTGAAGGATTAACCATCAGCCCATTGTCAAGTTTAAGAGGGATAAATAAATTTATCCCTTTCCCACTCATTGCGATCCCCTTTGTCATCGTTCGCATGCATCAGCCGATAAAAGCGATGAGTGCGACTGAGAAACAAAATTGGTGGGAAGGGGAAGGGGAATTCTCTCGCTCGTTGAGCCCGTTGAAAGCATCAAAATGAATTTTGAACATATCTCGAACCTACCCCAAAATTCTTACAGTTGTAATTAGTATTCGATGTGAATGATTTTTTTTTTTTAATGATCGGAATTCTATTCATATAAAAAGTGGGCTAAAACCAAGACTTGAAATTTGTTTATAAATAAAATATCCTTCAGTACGGACCCTTTCGTTGAAAATATCTTGGAAAGTATTGATGAATTATCGAGATATCCAGTATGAAAAAGTTGCCTAATTTCATGACGAATAAAATTGTTTTCGATTTTTATTTCTGCGACTCATAATTCTTAAGTTAGAGCCATTGGTTTGTCAGCGCGCGCCATTTTACTCTCCATATTCTTCATTCGAAACTTTTAGCGATGACATTTTTCGTTTCCCAGTTCTGACCAAAAAAGTATTTTTGGGGGGTGTTTTTATTTTTTATTTCACATGACGCCGGGGTTGAGGGTGGTGCAAATTCACACAAAATTAACTGGGGTTCCAATACAATTTTCCTCAGATTTGCATCTTTTTTCCTGAAGATGCGATTTCTCGGCTATCTTTGACGGATTATTTCTCTTATACGGAACAGTTCAACTGGAGGTTTTTCCTTTATTCTTGTGGGAAGTGCAATAGATATATACCTCTAGGGGATTAAGAACTTTAACACATTCCTAATTTTCGAATTCTCACCTTTATAAATTCGCCATGACAGGGGGGTAAAAATGGAAATTGTAGGCGTAGTGAACGGTTCAATCATACTTCAATTTTCGTAATATTTTGTCACTTTGAAAAAATCATATATATTTAGTTGATCCTCCGTCAATCAGGGGGCTTGTTCTTGACGAGATCCGCCATTGTTCTTCACGTGACCGTCGCTTCGTGGCAGATCTTATCCATGCGCTGTGCCCCTTCCTGTTTCCAAAGTTAATTTTTTTATGGCGAGTGACTTTTATCATTGGACTTTATGTTTTCGAGGGTGCTGAACATGAATCCGATAATAATAATTCCTGAATGTGTCACTTCTCTTTGTTCATAACTATTTAATTGTTTATAACGCAATTTGGCGAAAACGGTAGGTTATGAAAAAAAATTTTAGATAAAAAAATAAACCTCATTCAAAAATACATCGATTTAGTCTCTCGACATTTTTCTCCATCTGTCATACTTAACGGCTTCGTGCTGCTTCGAGCAGCACGGGACAGGCCTAGGCGCTCGGGTGGAGCCCGCGCTGCACTCCAGACAGCCCACAGGGACAACCGTTGACAATAAATCGAAAAGTTTTAAATAAAAACGGTTCGTCATAAAAAGAAGCCATCCATTCTATAAAAGAACATTTTTTCGTATCTCTAAATGTTGATGAGATAATCTCGCCATAAAGAGAGACAATGGCGCAAATTCGCTTCGCTTGCAAGATAAAATTGCACTTTTATCTTAAAAAAATCAATACATCAAATTTTACCATAGCCCACCTTTTAGAGTATTTTCAAACAAATATTTTCCATTTCAAACTTTTTTCTGTATCGTCAATACCCATGTGAAAATTCAAACGGGCAGTCCAGCGAACCTCGGCTAAAATCCATTTCGGACGTTTGCAGATTCTGGAAATGCCGTAGTAGGTCTCACTTGCCCGCCGTTACA
Organism: Coelinius sp. EB29; assembly: GCA_035578325.1. Lineage (NCBI taxonomy): Eukaryota > Metazoa > Arthropoda > Insecta > Hymenoptera > Braconidae > Coelinius > Coelinius sp. EB29. The sequence goes on from JAOZGT010000006.1 coordinate 1,301,890, forward strand.
TCTGAACATTCTCAAAAATAATATAGATGGAGAAAAAAGTTTGAGATGAAAGATATTCGTCTGAAAATACTCTAAAAGGTGGGCCATGGTAAAATTTGATATATTCATTTTTCTAAGATAAAAATGCAATTTTATCTTGCAAGCGAAGCGAATTTGCGCCATTGTTTCTCTTTATTGCGAGATAATCTCATCAACTTTGAGTAATAAATGTTCCTGAGAACTAAACTACGAGAACGCCATTTACTTTTTCTCTGGACTTTTGTTCTCGGTCCCTGCCGCAAACTCCAGTGTGCGTAAACGAGGGCAATGCGGTGCGTGGAGAACATTCATTTTCTAATACTATTGTGTCGAGTGTCACCTTGCGGGGACTTGAAAAACCTGAATATTTGGCCATAATTTCGTGCCAATTCAATGACTAGTGATTTTAAAGATTCTTTTATTCAATTAACTCCTGAATGATGATTCATGTTATGATGACAGTAGTAACAATTTGCCATAAACTATGTTGCCACAACCATTTGTAGGCTACTCAATTGGAAGACTATTCATTAATATTTTTTTCGCCTTCCAATGAAAGCGTTGTATTTGTCGGATTTTTACTCTCTCAAATTTTTCTTGGAGATAATGTAGAATGTTATAAAAAGTGAAAAAATCATATTCTTAGAAAATGTCTGTATGTCAGTTTGTGATAGGTTGAGTTTTAGTAGATCGTTTTGTAGAAAATAGAATACTAATACTATGAAATTCTTGGGAAAAATTCTGCAATTTTGACGAATAGTTGATGTCATTGAGGTACACCTCTGAGTCCCGTTTCACTCTGATAAACTGATAGGTTCCTGACATATAGCCATTTAAAAAAAAGTTTTTCCTCAATCTAATCAAAACTACTTGACCAATTCCATTTTTTTTTCTATCAAAAGACTCGTCTCGATGGCCCCTATGTAGATCAATGAAAATATTTATACCCGTTCACACAAAGATTTTGAGATTTTGGTCGTAATATATTGTTCCCCTCAATTCCTTCTGCGCACGCTAACTCTCAAAAAACTCGAGATATTCGCTCCAAATTTAGAAAAAAAATCACCAAGAAAAAGGTGTGCTGCGGCAGTTATACCTTGTTAAATACGCATATTTCTGGTCGATCACAAATTCGCTGTCATGCTGGGAGGGGGGCTTAGTAGTGGTAGGTTAGAGTTGATGTAAAACCTATAATGCAAAACCTATCTCTAGTCGGATATTTTTCATTTCGTACTAAATTGGTTGGATTTGTCCTTAATATTGAATTAATTCATTGGTGCGTAGTCTTGATTAAATTTCTAAGATGAACATTTTATAGTTAATAATGCACCAAGCGGTCGATAATATCAAAATTTCACATGGATTTTCTATCTATTAATGAAATTCCTCAAGATTATTCCTACCTTTCGATATCCTCCATGATTTTGAATATGAAAAAAAAATGCCATTTGCTCTTAAAGGTCTCGGACAGTTCTTCTTTGTAATTAAATAATAATTAATTTGATAGTCGCAATGCACCTGGGATCACGCTAGGAAATCCGTGGGGGTATGAACTTTCAATTTTTAAAAATTGTGTTGTTATCTTCAAAATGAAGGAAATGACAAATTTCTTTAAATAATACGATGGGAAAAGGGATTCCCCAAAATTTCCTGTTGATTACCTTTTCCCCTGTTTTTATGAAGCTCTGGGAAAGTCCGAGGGTTTTATGAGGGTTCAGGTAGGCTCCATTATTGGTATTTTGGAATGAATTTCATACCTTTGTGGAACTACCACCAACGTCCAGCCTGAATGGCATAAACATTTGCCACATGGAACAGACTGACCCGAACAATTTTTCCTCTCCCCCCCCCCCCCCCATTTAAGGAAGGAAGTAAAAGTTACCTGCGAAGGATTAAACATCATCCCATTGTCAAGTTTAAGAGAGACAAAGGTAAACACCCGCGCTCGTTCCCACTCATTGCGATCCCCCTCATCGTCGTTCACCCTATGAATGCGATTGAGAAACAAAATTGGAGGAAAGGGGACGGGGAACTCTCTCGCCTGTTGAGCTCATTGAGAGCATCAAAATTATTTTTGAACATATTTCGAACCGACTCCAAAATTCGTACAGTTGTAAGTAGTTAAACAGGGGGGGTTCTGGATCAAAAACTAGCGCCACCACCAGGTGGCAGCACGATCGAGAGAAGGTTCTAGAAGGATGACGTCATCCAGAACATTCTAGAGCCAGATGGCAGCACGGTTGAAGATCGTTCTAGAGGGATGACGTCATCCTGAGTATCTGTGGAGATGACTCATCGTTCCCGAGGGTGGGGATATCTCGTAAATCCTGTTGAGACTTGTGTGTAATGGGATACTGTTGAGTAACTTGAAGAGGGTAGCATGATTGTGAAAAAATATTTTTTTTGCAGCATGATGTCATCGATATTTTTTAGTTTTTCTAGAATATTCTAGTTATTTTAGAATATTCTTCTCATGGTTCGGGGGAGGGGAGTTTCTATAAAAACCGAGGGGCTTCACTGTGATTTCTATAATAATAATATTTATGAGAAGAGGGTGTGTACAACAATAATATCAAAGATTTCTTCAATTAATAAACAAAAAAATTTATTCATTTTTTAATATACATGAGGATGTTCATAAAGCTTGATTGTTTACATTAGTTTCCTAACCCCACCACTGATAGGATTGTATTCGACAATTCGATCATGAAGGATGAGGCAATACGCTGCTGTGTTAGGTGGGAAAGGTACACCTGCTTCAAATTCCAAACGAACATCAACTGGACCATTTTTCAAATACTCATTCTGTTTTGAGCAATCGATAACAATCAATGAAGCATTTTCCAAGAATTCAGATCTATTCAATAATGGTTCCAACTCTTTCCCATAATAAGAATCTTGAAAATTTACAAACATATTGTATAATGTTGAATATTGATTATGATCAATATCAAGATTCAAATTACCATAAGGATAACTCTCTGAATTTAGGAATAGTTTTACATCACGGATTCTACAATGATCAAAGTTGCTAGCATTAGCTGCTGCGGTATTTCTTCGTGCTGTTTGAAATCCTAAAATAACATATCGTGGTTTCTCCAATTGATTAGACGTCTTTATAACCCAAACATGTTTCGAGGCTGCAGGAAGTAGCGGGTATTCATACAACTCCCAAGTGCGGAAACTCATTGTAATGGATGCATCTTTTGCAATGAAATTGAGTAGTTTTATTTTACGTTCATCAGACACTTTGATATAAGGAATTTGCCATTCAATTTTCTGTAATCCAATCTTATATTTCTCCTCAGGATTTGCAGCACTGATGGGTTTTTGAAGGATTGCGTTGACATCAGTTTTAGACCTTGTGATGATGAGCTCATGCTTAGCATTCACTATGATTTTCTGATAATCTTCAGCAAAACCAAGAATGAAACTCAGTGGTATTGAAATATCAAAATACCCAGCAGCATCTGTAATTGTATCAGTACTTTCCATATCATCTTTCTTAAGCCAACCAGCATTTTCCAATAGAAACCATTGATTTGGACTTTGTGATACATAGTTTTTCATAAGACTTGTTAACCCCACATTTTTGGAACGGTCAATTTCAACCCCATTGAGTTCGTATCGTATTTCCTCAAATAGATGACAGATAGTATGAAATTAAATCTTATAACAATAAAATATTTTTTTTCCTCATCTACCCCTCCCTCCAATATAACCACTGTCGGTAAAGGAGTAATCTCAATCGATGGAGAATGAAGGAGTGGATCAGTGTTGAGAGAGACTGAGAGCATCCATGAGTGAAAAAAACAAAAAAATGTTCAAGCAGCTTACATGATTTTTATAAAAATTCAATTACTTTCCATTATAAATCGATGTCATTTTATTTTCACTTTATTCATTGTTCAATTTTACATGCTATGAAATTAAATCTCATAACAATAAAATATTTTTTTTCCTCATCTACCCCTCATCTACCCCTCCCTCCAATATAACCACTGTCGGTAAAGGAGTAATCTCAATCGATGGTTAGGCATCGATAATGATAGAATTTATTCTTGGTTTCTCTGAGAAGAGTCGAAGTAAAATTTTAAAACTGTTGCTAACAACAACTCTACCCCCTTTCCTATCATCATCTATTAGTTGATGGATTGCTTGGATTTTTTTATAGAAGAAATGAAGAATTTTTTGAAAAGAAAAAAAATACCAATGGAATTTGAGTCGATTACTATTATTTGATTCTTTTGTATATAAAATGAGTCATCGCAATAGGTGTCAAGAACTATGACGTCATCATCATTTGAGAATATTCAGAAAGAAGAGTCTGGAACTATCTCTAGACTTCTTAAGTTGCGTTGAGAATGTTCTGGAGTGTTCGAAACGTGAAATCAGAATCCTCCATCTCTTTTGCAAAACAAATGAATCATCATGTTGGGTATATTAAGGTGAGTGAATCATTCAAACCAATCAGTATTCCTCATACCACATATCATGGATGAACAACGGCGGAAATTACTACGAGTTCTGAGAGCTGCATATGAAATGCTTCCTCATGCTCAACCTAATGAGATAGAGAATTTGAAGGACTTAATGATAAAAAATATTAAATTGTTGAACAAATATCTAAAAAATGCAAAATCTAGTGGTGAGAAAAGTGCAATTCAAGCAACAATTGCCCAGTTATTATGGTATATTGAAGTTTTTAAACGTCATATGAAACATGGTGGTGAAGTTATGAAGGAAAAATCAGTGAAAAGAATCTCCAATCGAGTTCAATGGAAGAATCTGCAATCCGCCTTCAACAATCGCATCAAAACAGGCGCTGTAATCAATTTAGTTCATAAAGATATCAAATCATTTCTTCATGATTGTAAAAAACTTGTTACTAATCATTTAAAACACATTCTAACTAATGAAGGAGGTGTGAAAGTTAATTGTGCCCTCTTATGCAAATTTACAATCATAAAATCGGATGAGGTTCAAGAAGAAACGAAGCATTTCACCACAAAAAACGAAGTAATCCTCCCTGCAACAAACTTGAGCGACTGGTTTAATCATTTTGTTATTGATGATCTTACTGTAAAGCTAGAAGATTTCCAAGAGACTGGTTCTGGTTGGGCATTGAGTGAAATAATTAATTTGATGGTTAATATTAACAAATTTGAGCCTCTGATAGGTGGAAACTCGACATTTATTGAGCTAGCAAAGAATATACAAGCTAAGAAAGCTGTGGTTAATATACACAATAGTGATCAATTTTGTTTCTTGTGGGCTGTTACAGCAGCTCTCCATCCAACAAATGTGAACGCCAATCGACCGAGTTCATACCCTGATTTCCGCACTATACTTAAATATGAAGGGCTGAATTTTCCAATGAAACTCAAAAGTATTCCCAAGTTTGAGGAAATGAATGATCTGAAAATTAATGTCTACGGTTTGGAATCAAATGGACGTAGTCACACTGTTTTTCCCATGTATTTGAGTAAGAAGATCACAACTCGGGAAACAATTCACTTGCTGATGGTTGAAAGCAATTCAGAGGAGAATGAATATGAGGAACCAACCTTTCATTTTGCTTGGATTCGTAATTTATCACGTTTGGTTGGTTGTCAAATCTCGAAAAATAAAGTTTTTACATGGATATGTGACCGTTGTCTCTGTCACTTCAAACATCAACATTCCTTTGAAAATCATAAGAAAGATTGTGAGAATTTAAATAAAGTTCGAATGATTATGCCTGATGAGAAACATAAGATATTGAATTTTAAAAATTTCAAACATAGTGAAACTATTCCTTTCACCGTTTATGCGGATTTAGAATGTATGATTGACTCAACACAGGATGATCATCATATCCCTCACAGTTTCGCATTTTATGTAAAATGTTCCTTTGATGATTCGTTATCAGAGTTTAAACTGCACCGAGATCTTGATTGCATCGAGTGGTTTTCGATGGAGATGAAGATGCTTGCATGCAAAGTACATAAACAATTGAAAAGCAATTTGAGAATGGAAAGCTTGTCAGCTCAACAAATTGAAGATTTTCAATCAGCAGTGATATGTCATATATGTAGAAAACCATTGAGTGGAAGTGATAAGGTTCGGGATCATTCACATTTAACAGGGAAATATCGTGGAGCTGCGCATAGAAGTTGTAATCTTTTATACCAAGATTCGCATACAATTCCCATTGTATTCCATAATCTATCGGGTTATGATGCTCATTTCATCATTCGTAGTTTTGCAACTTCATTTGAAGGTACTATAAAAATTCTCCCAGTGAATAAAGAGCGCTATATCTCTTTCACTAAATTCGTTGATGGGACTTGTGTAAATCTACGATTCATTGATTCATTTCGTTTCATGAGTAGCAGTCTTGAACGATTAGCAAGTTATCTTGATGATGAATATAAAGAAATAACAAAAAAATATCAATCAGATCCAGAAAAACTCAGTTTGTTATGTAGAAAAGGGGTTTTTCCTTACGAATATATTGATCACTGGGATAAATTAGATGATACCGAATTGCCAGAGAAAGAGAAATTTTATTCCAAGTTAACAGATGAGCATATATCTAATGAAGATTATCAACATGCTCAAAATGTATGGAGTCGATTCGACATTGAGACATTGGGAGAGTATTCTGATCTCTTATCTCCAAACTGATGTCTTATTGTTAGCCGACATTTTCCAGAATTTTCGTAGTAACTGCATACTTACTTATGAGTTAGACCCATTGCATTATTATACAGCACCCGGATTAGCTTTTGATGCAATGTTAAAGTGTACGGGGGTCAATTTAGAGCTTTTTTCTGATCCAGAAATGATATTATTCATTGAAAAAGGTATTAGAGGTGGAGTATCACAATGTGCAAACAGATATGCTCATGCTAATAACCCATTCATGGGAGAAGCACACTATGATCCATCATTAGAAACATCATATTTGATGTATTATGATGTTAACAATTTGTATGGTGCTGCTATGAGCAATAGTTTACCATCTGATTCATTTGAATGGATTGATATTAATTCAGTAGATATTTTGAATGTTCCTGATGATTCATCAGTGGGGTATATCCTTGAAGTTGATTTGGAATACCCCAGAGAATTACATGAATTACATAAAGATTTTCCTCTTTGTCCAGAACATTTCATCCCTCCAGGGAGCAAACATACGAAATTGGTGACTACACTTTACCCGAAAGAAAAATATGTAATACATTATCGAAACTTGAAACAATATACAGCACTTGGAATGAAGATCAAACATATTCATCGCATTTTGAAATTCAATCAGAGCCCCTGGTTGAAACCCTATATTGATTTAAATACCAGCAAAAGACAGCAATCAAGAAATGAATTTGAGAAAAACTTTTATAAATTGATGAATAATGCTGTCTTTGGAAAAACGATGGAGAATGTTAGAAAGCAAAAAGATATCAAGCTTGTCACCCATTGGGATGGTAGATATGGAGCAAAAGCACTTATAGCAAAATCAAATTTCCATAGCTGTATGGTATTCGATGATGATATGGTCATTATCGAAATGAATCGAACATCTGTATACTTCAAAAAACCCATTTATATTGGGTACACAATCCTCGATTTATCGAAAACGATTGTTTATGATTTTCATTATAACTATATTAAAAATAAGTTTGGAGATTCAGCAAAACTGAAGTATACTGATACAGACAGTTTATTATATTCATTCAAAGTACCCAACATCTATGAGTGCATCAAACAAGATATACAAATGTTTGATACTTCTGACTATAAACATGATAATGAGTATGGGATACCTCTAGCGAACAAAAAAGTATTGGGTCTTATGAAGGATGAAAGTTGTGGGCGGATCATGGTTGAATTTGTGGGTCTCCGAGCGAAAACATATGCATTTAGGATGTTGAATGATGATAGAGCTAAGAAGAAAGCTAAAGGTGTTAAGGCCGCCACAATTAAGAAAATAACATTCGATGATTACAAAAACTGTCTTCTTGATAACGAGCATATTGTGAGGAATCAATACTTAATCAGGAGTAAAAAACATGAGGTACACACGATTTGTCAGACGAAATTGGTGCTGAGCTGGGAGGATGATAAGCGTATGATTTCATCTCATACAACGGATACTTTACCTTGGGGGTACATCAATCCACTTTCATAATTTCATATAAATGTTGTTATATTGTACATATTTAGGGTGAAGGTGAAAATAATAAAAAAAAATTACAAGAAATTTCCTGGTTTTAAATTTTTATTATCAATCGATATATACATTGGATGGGTGAGGAGAAAAAGTTCTATACATATCATACATCAGATCCATCTATCCAACTGTTATGAGAATCATCGAAGCCTAACCATTTAACAAACAATTTGTTCCCTCGTTTTTTCATCACCTTTTCAATGAGATAGATATCAGGATGCTGGACTTTCGCCAATTCTTCCTCATAGAAACTACCTTCAATCGGTTTATGTTGATAATCAATCAATCTGTAAGTAGTTGGTTTAGTATTCCTCACTTGATTTATTTTGAAAATTTCAGTGGTCCAATTCGGTGTGTAACCTTTTTCAAAAACATGCTTATATTTGCTTATTCTCACTTGATCATTGACTTTAAATTTTGCTTTTCTCTTTCCATTAATTTGATATTTTCCATAAATTCGGTGACGAAGGAACTGATCATTCGTATGGTTTACATCCTTCGGTTTCATTTGGATTGTCCTATGTTTTGTATCATTATAAGACAATATAATTCCAGGAAGTATCTCTAACCATTTGTATGATCCTTGGAGCGAAAATCTTTTCCACATTCTTTCTTTCAATGTACGATTAAATCGTTCACAGATCGACGCTTTCAAATTGCTATACGTTGAATACATATTTATGTTGAATTTTTGCATGAGATTCTTGAATTCTTTATTGTAAAATTCTTTCCCTTGATCAACATGTAAATTTCGAGGCACACGACCTTGTTTAAGCACATATTCCATAGCTTCTGCTACATTGAATCCACTTTTGGTTTTAATTGGCATTGCCCAAGCGTATTTGGAGAAGATGTCAATAATTGTGAGAAGAAATTTGTATCCATCATTTTCTTTGGCATATGCTGACATATCCACAAGATCGGCTTGCCAGGTTTCATCAAGAGCGCGTATATCAACATGACGTCTAGGATAATTTCTACGAGCTGGTTTATGAAGTTCCTCAACCACAGCTTCCTTTTCTGTTCTGAATGTTTCTTTTTTTCCTTGAATTTTTCGCTTCATTTCTAGGATGGTGATTAACTTCTTTCTCAAGAATTTTCGGATCTCTTCTGATACGTTTCACTTCTTTTGGAATATTATCTATGATATCTTTTTGTGAGTCTGTACTATTACCTTCAATTGATTCGTTAGAGTGATCTTTACCTAAACGCTTCAATGTCTTCGGTCCGTTAGCTATACCGTGAATGAGTTTACGGTTCCGCGTTATGAGCTTTTGAAGCGAATCAATATGCGATCTGAGAACCTTCAAGGAAATTGCATCATTATCTTCTACAGCATCAGCAATATTGCATAATCGTTTGTTTTTTATATCAAACTGCTCGTCTGGTGTGAATTGAAAACCTACTCCTGGCGGTCCTCGAATATTTTGTGGGCCATATTCATCTCCAGCCAAATGTCGTCCAAACACGTCAACACTCATTTTGATACTAATGGTGTAATGATGTTTACCACTCTTAATATATCAATCCAGCTTCCCTCAATTCTTCAATGATTGAGACGATTTCATTATTATGATTATTATTACCAGCAGCTTGAGATGCATATAGCAATCGGAGTCGGTCTACCAACTCATTCGGATCATCCCAGTACACATAATCCATATTCCGTTTTCTTTTAGCAATCATTTCATTTGGTAATCCTCCCCCTCATTTTATCATAAAATCTTCAAATCTTTTTCTATTATGTCATCTCAAACCTTTCTCTGGATTGTAATATTTCATGTCAAGATTTGTAGCTTTTACAACCTTTGTAAATGCTTGCTTATCTTCATTTGTAATGATCCCTACATTCGGTTCTGCTTTGAAGAGTAATTCGAGAAGTCCTGGAGTTTGTTCATAGTCATCATGACCAATTTGTATTCTTCCTCGCTCGAATGAAATGGGGGTTGTGCCAATGACTAGCCGTTTATTCAGTTTGCGGACTCCAGCTATACTATCCAACTCTTTAGCTTCACTCGGATTGGACAGTAATTGCAAATATCCTTCTGCTAGATCATGCTCGCCATCTTCATTCGTTGAATGGTAGTCTCCATCATCATCATCATCATCCTCATCTATATCTTTCGATTTTATTGCAGGTTCTATTGTAGGCTGTACTGATGTTGCTGCTGTGATATGAGGAATTATTCCACCTGTATCGATCTCCCCAATTTCATCAGTATTCTGTGTGTCTGATCGTTTTCTTTTTCTCGGATTTTCAGGAATAACAGCGAGTTCTTGTGATGGTATTGCTATTGGTTTGAGGAATTCATGATTCCTATATTTTCTTCTTCTTCTTCTAGGAATTTCGGGATCAGCGGTTTGTTCAACAAGTTTCTGTAATGGTGTAACCATTGGTTTGAACACATCATTCAAAGCTTTTTCTGTGTCATCTTTTCCTAATTTCATGAGCTTATGTTTTTGACGAATTGCTTCACTTGCGTGAGCAATTTGCTGCAACACATTTTTCTCTTTGTTAACATTACAACTTGCCATGTTGAAGTTCAAAATGTGACTGTTTAGGAGGCCCAGTATCTTATATATTTATAAAACAATCGAATTCTCTTCGATAACGTCCATCGTCCAGGTCTCTATCTTTATCTATCACTAAAAAACTATATTTATCAATATTCCAGCAAGAGGAGCACAAGCTTTTGAACTGATTATAACTCATATCAGTGTTCACATGATCTTCATAGATATGCTTCAAATTCCGATCATCTTGCTTGAACAATATCAATAAATTAGCATTGTCACGGACAAGATGTTTGGGGATTCGAGCATACGCCTGGCAAAGGTAAAAGCAATCAACATCTCGATGTCGCCCCATGCAGAAAAAGGCTCTCATATTATCTTGTTTCTCACACGCGACATCATCGAAAACAAATATCGAATTGGGTTGAGCATCTTCCGATTTTATCACTTGCTCATGCTCATTGAAAGGGAAATATCCAATGGTCTTTGTTGACTCTAAAACTTTCTTCAGAAACTCATATTTTGGTTGATTTAGAGATTTTGAATATACATAAACATTTTCGAATCTCAAGCCATTAGGATGTATAATGAGTGCTAATAATGCATTTGTTTTGCCACAGTTTGAAGGTCCGCAAAAAATAGCACGTACTGTATTTGGTAACAATTCACCATGACGTTTTTCTCTCATCTCATTATCATCCTGTACCATCTTATCGAAATTTAAGATAGGTAATTTCACGTTCTGTTCTGTGAACTTCATCTTGTATTAGTATTGCTCATGGCATCCACTATTCAACTAAGCCGAAAACATATAAATAGCGGGTATTTATAGGTTCACCATCCAGTTGAGTGAGAGCTATGGATGTGAATAGACGTAAGAAGAAGAGCGGTAAAGGATTAATCAATAGAATCATCAATACGTTACCAATCGAACTCCATATTCCTGGTTATCAATATTGTGGACCAGGTACGAAGTTATCGGAAAGGTTAGCTCGCGGTGATCCTGGTATTAATCCTTTGGACAAAGCGTGTAAGGAGCACGATATTGCGTATTCGAAGAATCGAGAAAATCTCACAGCTAGACACGAGGCTGATAGAATATTGCAAGAGAAAGCGTGGGGGCGTGTATTATCAAAGGACGCAGGTTTCGGTGAAAAAGCTGCTGCTTGGGGAGTAGCTAACATTATGAAAGCTAAAACAAAGCTCGGAGTAGGATTAAAGGAGAAGAAGAAGGGTGGAAAGAAAGTCACTAAACGTGGAAAAAGTCTCGTGAAGAAGAAAAAAACATGTGGTCGTGGTGCTGTTCACAAGAAAGTGCCCTTGAAACAGATAATCCTTGCAGCGAAACAGCTGATGCGACCCGGAGATGCAGTCAAATCAGCTCTTCAAGCGGCACGGGATGCTGTCCGAAAAGCTGGAGGAAAGCGTTTCATAAAATCTCCACGAGTCCTACCAGTTCCAGGAAAAATCGGTGGAATATTACCATTCTTGATTCCATTATTTGCTGGTCTAAGTGCCACGGGAGCTTTAGCTGGAGGCGCCGCAGGAATCGCAAAGGCAGTAAATGATGCAAATGCAGCTAAACGTTCGCTTGAGGAGAGTAAACGTCATAATCAATCAATGGAGGCAATCGCGATGGGAAACGGGTTGTATTTGAAACCTTATAGAAGAGGATTGGGTCTCCATATGAATGCAAAAAACTGATAAAGCTACCACACCGAGCCCTCAGTGATGCTGATCTCATGAAATTTTCTAAACTCATGGAAATTCCATATTTTCGAGGGGTATATATGAGAAATGGGCTACCTAAGAATGGACCCCAAAAGAATGAATCAGCTATAGTTAATTTGGATGATAGAGATGGTCCTGGCACACACTGGGTGGCGTATAGAAAACGAAATGATGTAATTATCTATTTTGATAGTTTTGGAAATTTACATCCACCAAAAGAATTGATGGATTACTTTGGTGTTGGTAGCATTGTGAAATATAATCATCAGAAACATCAAGATTACAATACAATCATCTGTGGTCATTTATGTCTCAAATTTCTCAATGGAGAGCTATAAATTGAGTGCTCATCGATTCATTTAGTTAGTTCAAAGGTGACAACCATGGGTGAATCTTTCACATTAACTTTATCGGGGGCTTCTTCAATCTTAGAAGCAAATTATTTCCCACCAATTGAATTGTCCCCCAATCATCACTATAGTTTAGCTCTCGTTGAATTTTTGACATTTAATACGATTCCGAATATTGATGAGAGAAACAATAAATTCCACTATTTTGATGGTGACAAAGAGCATACAATTATCATTCCATCAGGTAGTTATGAAATCAATGATATACAGAATTATCTGCAAAAGATTCTACAAGAAAGAGGTGCTTTTATCGACTTGAAACCGAATAATAATACTTTATGCAGTGAAATTAAGTGTGATCGAACAATTAATTTCATACCGTCTGATTCTATTGGTAGATTATTGGGGTTTGATAAGAAAATTTTAGCCCCCAATAAAACACATATATCTGATTTACCTGTCAAAATTCTCAAGGTGAATTCTTTGTGTGTGGGGTGTAATATTACTTCTGGGGCCTATGCAAATGCAAAGAAAGTACACGTCATTCATGAATTCTTCCCTGCCGTACCTCCAGGATATAAAATCGTTGAAGTTCCAAAAAACCTCATTTACCTTCCGATCTCCGTGCAAGCAATAGATCATCTGCAGCTCAAAATACTCGATCAAGACGGTGAATTAGTGAACTTTCGAGGAGAGACAATAACAATAAGGCTTCACGTTAAACGAACATAATGGGTATTGTGTTTGAGACCAAAGTTGGGGGAAATTATAAAAGCAGATCGTTGTCTCAACAAACAAACAGTCGTCAAAAATCTAGCAAGCAGTTAACACGTCAGAGCATTCAGTTCTTGAAAAGTTTACACTTGAAGCCAAAACGGCAAAGTAATCATAAAAATTAGTGAATAATGGAAGATATACTGAAAATTCAGAAATCTGTGGTGTTCGATGAGGCGGTTTCCCATTATGAAATGCATGCGCATCAACCTTTTGCATCATCAACATATGGTAATAATGATGAAATTTCAATCACAGTACAACATCAGGATTTATGTTTGTTACCTAGTAAGAGCCATCTACATATTTATGGAAGATTAACAAAAGAAGATGGTAATACAGCAATCGAGAGAACGAGACTTGTTAACAATGCTATCTGTCATCTATTTGAGGAAATCCGATACGAGCTCAATGGGGTTGAAATTGACCGTTCCAAAAATGTGGGGTTAACAAGTCTCATGAAAAACTATGTGTCACAAAGTCCTAATCAATGGTTTCTATTGGAAAATGCTGGTTGGCTTAAGAAAGATGATATGGAAAGTACTAAAACAATTACAGATGCTGCTGGGTATTTTGATATTTCAATACCACTGAGTTTCATTCTTGGTTTTGCTGAAGATTATCAGAAAATCATAGTGAATGCTAAGCATGAGCTCATCATCACAAGGTCTAAAACTGATGTCAACGCAATCTTTCAAAAACCCATCAGTGCTGCAAATCCTGAGGAGAAATATAAGATTGGACTACAGAAAATTGAATGGCAAATTCCTTATATCAAAGTATCTGATGAACGTAAAATAAAACTACACAATTTCATTGCAAAAGATGCACCCATTACAATGAGTTTCCGCACTTGGGAGTTGTATGAATACCCACTACTTCCTGCAGCTTCAAAACATGTTTGGGTTATAAAGACATCTAATCAATTGGAGAAACCACGATATGTTATTTTAGGATTTCAAACAGCACGAAGAAATACCGCAGCAGCTAATGCTAGCAACTTTGATCATTGTAGAATCCGTGATGTAAAACTATTCCTAAATTCAGAGAGTTATCCTTATGGTAATTTGAATCTTGATATTGATCATAATCAATATTCAACATTATACAATATGTTTGTGAATTTTCAAGATTCTTATTATGGGAAAGAGTTGGAACCATTATTGAATAGATCCGAATTCTTGGAAAATGTTCCATTGATTGTTATTGATTGCTCAAAACAGAATGAGTATTTGAAAAATGGTCCAGTTGATGTTCGTTTAGAATTTGAAGCTGGTGTACCTTTCCCACCTAATACAGCAGCATACTGCCTCATCATTCATGATCGAATCATTGAATACAATCCTATCAGCGGTGGAGTGAGGAAACTAATGTAAACAATCAAGCTTTCAGAGTATAAATATAATCATCCAGATGAGATGAGAATCACTTTCATACCAACTTCTCGAGCCACTACTTCAGCAAAAATGGATAAAGGGAAAAACGATAATTCCAAGTATTCGAGTACGAAGCCTTCCTCAGACTATCGGAAGGATACATCTCTCAAAGGAAGTACACCGTATAATGGCTCGGTGAATGCAGGACGTTATGGGGCAGTGGGTGATGGAAGATATAAAAGCAAATGAACATCCTCATGTATATTAAAAGATGAATAAATTTTTTTTGTTTATTAATTAAAGAAATCTTTAATATTATTGTTGTACACACCCTCTTCTTATAAATATTATTATTATAAAAAATCACTTAGAGCTATGTGAAACGAGATTCAAAAACAGTTTGTCTATGTTGCTCTGACAATATAGGGTCCAATATTTTTTCACACAAACTTATTCGACGTGCAAAACGATGATGATCTCGGGCTATCTCTTCCCAGGGACCTCGACGAGCGGATCGATATGCATAATCCCAATGCAAAAGCAAATAAACTCGTGGTTCTAGTTGAAAACTGATGTTCTTAATCTTCTTTCCTTGTTCACTCATCTGTGTGGCAATTCTCTCCATTTTTAAATCAAATTAACCTTTTCATGATCACGAGAACAGAAAAAAACCTCATACTCAAAACTGAGAAGCTCAATCGCGTCTCGCAAATTTTGGAAATTCTCTTTGATAAATGTTAAGGTATGAGATAATTTCTCACAAGGATAACATTTCGATGTTCGAGCAGGTTTGAATTTGGAACATAGATCTTTGAAGCTCTGGCGTATTCGATTGATGAAACCATCTATGGGTGGAAGCTCGGGTGGTGCGTGAATCAATAGTTTTGTAATAACCTCGCTTTCATGGAGACAGTATGGTGGAACTGAGTGTAACCATTGGATTTCATTGACTGTTAATGTTTCTGGCTCATCATCATCCACTTTCGTTATTTGATCTCTCAGCTCGTCACAGAATTTTTTCAATTTTTGTAAATTATCAATACTCTGAATTATGTTAGACAATTCTTCATAACGACTGATGCAATGGAAACAATCAGTTCTTCTTCTCTCATAATGTCGCTCAGATTTCAATGCCTCATAGTTATCCCATAAACAATATAAATCATCAGCAAGATACTTGGCGAATGTATGAGAATTTTCATCGAAATGCTGATGGATTATTTCTTGATCAGTGCTGCTTCCTTCACCATTCGTTGTATGATGATGCTGATTATGATGAGCCATGATTGCAAAAACTTTTTTATCACTCTACGAGCTGAGATTCAATGAATTAAACTGGATTGTGAATTGAGTGTGTGAGTTATATAGGGTAACCCCCCACTCTGCATGAGGATGAATGATTCATCATGGAACATTTGAGAACCTTCGAGAACATTCAAGACCAATCAAATCATCATATGATATCTTCTCTCAAAGTATCATATTCCACACAAGTCCCAACAGGTCTTATAAGATACCCCCACCTAATGAATCAATGAGTCATTAGCATGACTCATCGATGATGTCACCCCCCACCCCCCACCCCACGGACAAATGACTCATCCTTCGAATGTTCTGGATGACGTCATCCATCCAGAACATTCCGCGACCGTGCTGCCACCTGGCGCCATTTGGAATAGAACCCGCTTTGCCTACCTACTGTTGTAATTAGTATTGGATTTGAATGTTTTTTTTTTAATGATCCGAATTCTATTAATATAAAAAGTGGACTAAAGCCAAGACCTGAAATTTGTTTATGAATAAAATATTCCTCAGTACGGACCCTTTCGTTAAGAATATCTTGGAAACTATTGAACTATTGATAAATTATCAAGACATCCAGTAGGAAAAAGTTGCCTAATTTCATGACGAATAAAAATGTTTTCGATTTTTATTTCTGCGACTCATACTTTTTAAGTTATGGCCATTTGTTTGTCAGCGCGTGCCATTTTACGCGCGTAACTACAACTGCAAGAATTTTGGAGTAGGTTCGAACTATGTTAAAAAATCATTTTGATGCTCCAATGAGCTCAACGGGCGAGAAAATTTCCCCTCCCCTTCCCTCCAATTTTGTTTCTCAGTCGCACTCATCGCTTTCATCGGATGACGCATGCGAACGATGACAATAGTCCAGTCGGTGAGGATTTAAAATCGAGTTTGTTGGCCAATGTACTTTATAAGTGGCGGATTTTGATGATTTTTTTTTTTTTAAATACTCGGAACGACATCCGCAAAAAAAGTGCCCTAAAGCCAGGGTGTGCATTTTGTTTATAAACAAAATACCCCTTGGAGCGGTCATTTTCATTTTAAAATATCTCGAAAACTGTTGAGAAGTTATCGAGACATACAGTGAGAAAAAGTTGCGTAATTCAATAACGAATAGAATGGCTTTTGATTTTTGTCTTTACGAACAATATTTTTTGAGTTATGGTCATTTGTTTGTCAGCGCGCGACGATTCGCGCGCTCCACGCTATAAACAAATGGCTGTTAGTCAACCAAAAATTGATATTTCAGTTTAATTTGTTTTCCCCTTGAAGGAGATGTAAAGCGCATACCCCCAGATTTTTTTCTAATTTTTTCCGTTCATTTTCATCAAGTTTTTGATGAAAAATAATTGATTTTCAGAGTAGTCTTCAAACAAGATTATTTTAATAATAACATAGTTTTTTTTTATATACTGGTACGAAAATTATCGAATTATTAACATTGGTTCGGAAAATCTAAAATTTTCACTATATTAGGACAATAAATGTATAAAATGAATTCATTCACTCTCGGTCAGTCCGCTGTAGGAGCGAGAGAGACAGCGCTATTAGAGTCCCTGCGTAAGACAAAGACGCCCGATGTTTTCGAGCGTCGTCGCCATTCAAACATACAAATAAAATGTTTAAACATTGAAATTTTGGATTATAATCATTATGTCTATTGGGAAATCTATTGGTCTTGCATTTCAATCTTTCTTCATTTCATTTCACGATTATGGATGCAGAGGAGCCGTTTATCATAACAAATAGCATTTCTATTGTTGTTAAATTTCTTCAAACATTGAAAAAAAAATTTACAAAAATAAGTCGGAGTGTCAATTCACGTGTGGAATGGAGTGCACGTCAAAGCCTCCAACGGCTATGTCCTCCAATTTTTTGACATCTGGAGCAATTTCAGATGTTTTTAGAACAAAAGAGGGATATTTATGGGAGATAATTCGAGTTAATTGAGAACATATATTTCGTTTTTTAATTTATTCTCTATATTTTTTCTCTCTGTACCTCTAGAGATATTTTGGAGTTTCGTTCATTTTTCTGAAATGGGCCGAACTTTGTCTAGAATTTCCGCCAAGACTTGGAAATGATTCAAAAATTTCTGAGAGAAACTCGGGAGTTTTTTTGTGTCAAAAATTTCTCTAGAGACTTAAAATTTATCGATTTTTAATTAAAAAAATGTCCCAATTTTCTCCCGAGACTCAGAAATAATTATAAAAATATCTACAGACCAACTCGCGAATTTCTGTCTATCTTAAATTTCTCTCGAGACTTGAAATTCATTTTTTCAAAAATTAAAAAAAAAATTGTCTCAACTTTCTCCCTAGATTTAGAAGTACTAGAGAGTTTTTATATGTCTGAAACTTCTCTCCAGACTTGAAAATTATTTTTTAAAAGTAAAAAAATTGTTCGAACTCTCTCCCTAGACTAGAGAAATTTTAAAAATACCTAGACATACTTGAAAGCTTCTGTGCATTTTAAATTTCTCTCGAGACTTAAAAATTATTTTTTAAAGGTGAAAAAATGTCACAATTCCCTCCCGAGATTCAATAATAATTGTAAAAATATCCAGGCGAACTCGAGACTTGAAATTTACTTTTGAAAAATAATTAGCAAGTCTCGACAAAAGTTTCAGACATTTAGGAGCTCTCGAGCATGTCTAGGTATTTTCAAAATGATTTCTCAGTTTTGGTAGTAATCTAAGATAATTTTTTTTACTTTCCAAAAATAAATTTCAAGTTTCAAAAGAAATTCAAGACACACAGAAAGTCTCGAATAATTCTCAAATCCAGGGAGAAATCTAGAACATTCCTTTTACTTTTGAATAATAAATTTCAAGTCTCGAACTCGTCTAGATATTTTCAAAATTATTTTGGAGTCTGGGGAGAAGTTTCAGACATATAAAAACTCTTTAGTATTTCTAAATCTAGGGAGAAAGTTGAGACAATTTTTTTTTTTATTTTTGAAAAAATGAATTTTAACTTTCGAGAGAAATTTAAGATAGACAGAAATTCGCGAATTGGTCTCTAGATATTTTTATAATTATTTCTGACTCTCGGGAGAAAATTGGGACATTTTTTTAGTTAAAAATAGATAAATTTTAAGTCTCTAGAGAAATTTTTGACACAAAAAAACTCCCGAGTTTGTCTCAGAAATTTCTGAATCATTTCCAAGTTTTGGCAGAAATTCTAGACAAAGTTCGATCCATTTCAGAAAAATGAACGAAACTCCAAAATATCTCTAGAGGTACAGAGAGAAAGAATATAGAGAATAAATTAAAAAACGAAATATATGTTCTGAATTAATTCAAATCATCTCCCATAAATATCCCTCTGTTGTTCTAAAAACATCTGAAGTTGCTCCAGATGTCAAAAAATTGGAGGACATTGCCGTTGGAGACTTTGACGTGCACTCCATTCGACACGTGAATTGACACTCCAACTTATTTTTGTAATTTTTTTTTCAATGTTTGAAGAAATTTAACAACAATAGAAATGCTATTTGTTATGATAAACGGCTCCTCTGCATCCATAATCGTGAAATGAAATGAAGAAAGATTGAAATGCAAGACCAATAGATTTCCCAATAGACATAATGATTATAATCCATAATTTCAATGTTTAAACATTTTATTTGTATGTTTGAATGGCGACGACGCTCGAAAAGATCGAGCGTCTTTGTCTTACGCAGGGACTCTAATAGCGCTGTCTTTCTCGCTCCTACAGCGGACTGACTGAGAGTGAATGAATTCAGTTTATATATTTATTGTCCTAATATAGTGAAAATTTTAGATTTTCCGAACGAATGTTAATAATTTTACAATTTTCGAACCAGTGTATATGAAAAAAAAAAACTATGTTATTATTAAAATAATCTTGTTTGAAGACTACTCTGAAAATTAATTATTTTTCATCAAAAACTTGATGAAAATGAACGGGAAAAATTAGAAAAAAATCTGGAGGTATGCGCTTTAAATCTTCTTCAAGGGGAAAAAAATTAAATTGAAATATCAATTTTTGGTTGACTGACAGCCATTTGTTTATAGCGTGAAGCGCGCGGATCGTCGCGCGCTGACAAACAAATGACCATAACTCAAAAATTATTGTTCGTAAAGACAAAAATCAAAAGCCATTTTATTCGTTATTGAATTACGCAACTTTTTCTCACTGTATGTCTCGATAACTTCTCAACAGTTTTCGAGATATTTTAAAATGAAAATGACCGCTCCAAGGGGTATTTTGTTTATAAACAAAATGCACACCCTGGCTTTAGGGCACTTTTTTTGCGGATGTCGTTCCGGGTATTTAAAAAAAAAATCATCGCAATCCGACCCTTATAAAGTAAATTGGCCAACAAACTCGATTTTAAATCCTCACCGACTGGACTAAAGGGAGATGGCAATAAGTGGGAACAAGTGCGAGTGTATACATTTGTCCCTCTCCATGCGAGCGGCGTAGCGCAAAGGACACTTGTCTATCGTGTCAAAGGTGGTCATTTTATGAAAAATTCTACCTTGTAAAATAACCAAGATGAGATAAAAATCATAGGACCTTTTTTAAGTAGAATTTTACTCTCCATATTTAAAATTCGAAACTTTTTGCGATGACATTTTTCGTTTCCGAGTTAGACCAAAAAAGTGTTTTTAGGGGGTGTTTTGCTTTTTTATTCCACATGATCCCCGGGAGTGAGTGGTGCAAATTCACACAAAATTTAATGGGCTTCCAATACGACTTTCCTCAAATTTGCACCTTTTTTCTTCAAGATGCGATTTCATGGCTATGTTTACCGGATAATTTCTCTGATACGGAACAGTTAAACTGGAGGTTTTTTCTATATTCTTGTGGGAAGTGCAATAGATATGTACCTCTAGGGGATTAAGAACTTTAACACATTCCTAATTTTCGAATTCTCACCTTTATAAATTTGCCATGACAGGGGGGTAAAAATGGAAATTGTAGGCGTAGTGAACTGTCCAATCATCCTTCAATTTTCGTAATATTTTGTCACTTTGAAAAAATCATATATACTGAGGTGATCCTCCGTCAATCAGGGGGTCGATTCAGGGGGCCTATTCTTTTGACGAGAGCCGCCATCGGTTTTCACGCGAACGTCGCTTCGTGGCAGATCTTGGGAGCGAATGAATGTTCACGTGAAAGATTGCGAGTTACGCGCGAATCGAATTTGTGTTCTTGGTCATTTCACATGTCATTCACTTGTGAAAAATATCCGCACGTGAACACTCAACCTGCAATAATATTCACATTTATTAAAAATTGGATAATTTTCGGAGGTATTTCTATCTTGTAATGACCGACACATAAATTCAATCCACGCGTAACTCGAGATCATCTACGTGACCACACATTCGCTCCTAAAATCCGCCACGGAGCCACGTTCACGTGAAAATCGACGGCGGATCTCGTTGAGAACAGGCCCCCAGGTTGAATTGTCACGGTGAGAAATGAGATGACTATCATTTGTTTCCCATGTTCAACCTAGGAAACAAATGATTGGCATCTCACTTCTCATCGTCACATTTCGACCTAAATCGATCCCCTGTATGGTATCTCCTTACTCGTTTTCAAACGTAAATATTCGATGACTCTCATGCTATAAACCTATGTATGATTCAGACGATCTATTCTCCTTCCAATAAGTCGGCGGTTCAATTAAGAAATGCCATGACTGTGACGATGTGATTTTCTCATTTGTATTTTACTACGTGCAATTCAAGTGTTTAAAACATCGAAAAACATGTTCCACTTTGACCAAGCCCATTTTCTGTCTCTCGGTATTAGACGTAAAAGCATATCACAAATCGATTGCAACAGACCGCGAATAGATAACTGAATCATTTCTGTAGTTATTGAATAAAAAATGCCGCATTATGAATGAATTTTAAAAATTTTGACCCGTTCCTCAGTAGTAAAGTGATGAAAATGTAGAACATTCATGAATATTGTGCGCTACAGCGCTCAAGGAAGGGTACCCCGTGCGTCACAGCATGTCTGATGACGCGTAGGTTGATTAATCAGAAACAATTATGTGAATTTTTCGTGTTTCATAACCAGTTTCTGTCATTTCCTCTAATCACATTCTGACGCTCAATTATTTCATCCTTTCAATAGAGATTATTTATGTCACGACGAATTAAGCAATACGGTCTCAAATCGCAGTATACCCTAGTAGAAATTCAATGACGCGTGTACCTTGCTGCGGTACTGCTGCGCGACATCGCCTGCCGCGGCGGAGTACCCAGTGAGCGGCTCAGCGAGCTCACCAAGAGTCCTCCCCGCCGTCCACGCGAGATTGACGTTACTGTATCCGTCCTAACCTCAAATTCTATCAATCTACATTTACTCAATCAATTCATGGAGCACCGAACCTTCTCGAACAAATGACAATCATTTGCGACTCATGATCAATGCACATTATTACTAACGACAAAATAAGAGCACATCGCGCCTGTACTCCATGATCCACTACCCGCGACGTGGCTGCGCCGTACGCCAGCGAGCTCCAGAACAAGTGTCGCCGCGATGGCTAATGTCGCAGTGCCTCTCACAATATCTACTAGGAATATATTGTTCTTAATTCTCTGTTTCATTTCTGAAAATTAATAAAAGATGGTTCCCTTCTACTTTCAGTAAGCATGAATGGAAGACTCGAAGAGAATGAGAATATGAGTGACGACGAGCCGCTATATAACCCAGACGAAGACGATGAGATGCCTCACGTCGATAACCAACCAAATAATAGGCTAAACCTAGTAGACGACTCAGATGAGGGTCTTTGTGTACGATTCAGGAGAGGAATTACCCAATGATAATGATCAACCCCCTATTGATGAGGATAACGACGAAGATGCCGACATGATTTTTGACTCTGGAGCGAGTGATGATGAAGAAGTAGAAGTATACGATTCCGATGAAGATCGCGAAGAAACGTCTGAGGAAGGTAACGAACTTGATCCAGGTCCAAACACCAACGAAGATTTTTTTCATTTCAATGTCGATGGAGAAGGATTAGATGAAGTTCTCCAAGTCCCAGGGAATGTTGAAAGAATCGAAAAAATTCTTATGGAAATCGCTAAAGCTCTTCGGTATAAAATGACATATGTCATAATGTTGGCATGCTTCAAACAGGGAAACCTGGAATGGGATGATGGTAAGTTCCCCATCAACATGGCGGTTTTCTGGAAACTAGTGCATCGTAATCTCAAAAACTTCAAGCGCTCCATCAATTGCACACTATGTTGGGACAACTTAGGCGTTGGTAAAAAACCCAATAGAGTCTGCCGATGTGGTGAAACTGGTCCAACAAACACAACAAACCTAGGAACTTTCCTCTACTTGAATCTTCCAGCTCAGCTCTAAATACTTCTAGCTAGAAGAGGCATGGCAAACGCTTTGGAATACCCTTGGACGAGAGTCAAACGTAACCCAGCTGCTATGGAAGACGTGTACGATGGAAGTATCTATCGGGAGCTGTCCGCAGACGGCGGATTTTTATGTAGAGGCAGCAATAACTATTCTCTGGCCATATGGACCGATGGTGTTCGACCCAGTGGTCTCAGCTTCGGTAACAATATGGCCAATTTTTGTTCAGGTCCTCGAATTGTCTCCTCGAGCTCGACAGCGCAATTCTTTATTGGCGGCCTTATATGTCGGGCCGCGGAAGCCACACATGGCGAAATTTCTCACACCTTTCACGAAACAATTACGTAACCTCTATTTGAATGGAATTACCTGGCGTCCTGACAGAGTTGCGGAAGTGAGAAGTCGATTCACTACTTTGATTGTTGCTGCCGATTCGGAAGCCAGATACTTAATTCTTGGGATGATGCGTCACAATGCTTATGAGGGCTGTACTTTTTGCTATGCTCCAGGTGAAAGATGTGGAGACTTGAACCAATTGCATATGTACAGATACCATGATGGCGGTCCTGACCATAATGAGGGTTTCGCAGCAGATCGTACTGATGCAGAAATCAGGCGAGATGCCGAGATAGCAAGTGCAAGGGCAAATCATGAACCGGAACACGGTGTTCGAGCTCTTTCAGCTCTAAGCATAGTCCCAGGAGTAGATCTCCGTAGTTGTCAACTTGTAGAAGCTTTGCATTGTGTTTGGGAAAGAAATATGACTCGCTTGTATACAATTCTGACAAGCGCAGATACGGAAAATTATCTCACCCCAGGTAACATTCGAGGCATTAGCGGACGCATAGAGCAGGTGAAACCACCAACCAAATTGGTACGACTCCCCCGACCACTGGAAAACTTTGCCAAATACAAAGGCACGGAATACAGAAATCTGGCCTGGTATTACTGGCTGCCATGCGCTCATGATTACATGACACATCAACAAATTGAACATTGTTCACTCTTTATCGACGCTACATACATTTTAAACAAGGATTCCATTTCCCCCGAAGAGTTGGACGATGCTGAGCATAAAATTGATGAGTTTCGCAGGCAATCTGAAAATCTGTTTCCAGCTCGTTATCTGACATATAGTCTCCACCTTCTCAAACACATTGTTCGCTGTGTCAGAGAACTCGGTCCATTATGGGTGGCTTCAGGATTCTGGTTTGAATCTTTGAATAGACAAATAAAAAACTACATGACTAGTCCAACTGATCGCCCAATGCAAATTGCCTGTCGTATCCTGTTGGCCCAAACGATCGAAAGATCCCTTGATTGGGATATATCACCTGACGTTAAAAATCTGCTAAGAGAATGGCTTCAGAAAGCGCAGTGGGTGGCGGCTCCAGAAAATGCAATTGGGCGATTCTACGTTACGGTCAAGACACATGACTCCCAAGTTAGGTACAATCCACATGCAGAGATAAAGTGCGGGGTGTACACCGACGCGGCGATAGTAGAGCCTGAGGGAGGAATAACCTTCATGCACACGTGTAACACTTTAAATACCGAGGAAAAATTAAAAAGTCCGTTAGTCGAGCACGAAGAAATTTTTAGTGTCGCGACACGAAAGAAAATGAAGGCCCGTGTGAATCTGACTAAATCAGAAGGAGAATCGACAAAGTACAAACCGGGAGAAATGAATCTCAACGCTGATGTCTTATCTCATAATCCGATACCTAATGAGAAGGACGTAGAGACTCGGGAACAAAACGTCACCATGTTCAATGCCATCAATCCATAGATAAAAAACGTAGAAATCGGAGACGCAACATGCTATACCGTCATACCAAGCGGGCAGAGAGTAGGCCCAGGCGTCGTCGAAATAATGGGACCTAATAACGAAGCACAGGTCATGCGAGGAACAAAACCGGACATGACAAGTGCTGAATGCATAGTAGCGGTAAATAATCCCCTTCCAGATTGGGATTCGACCCAATTAGCGATAGATCCATCAAAAAATTATTTGGAGATGAACGTTGGCGATCTGGTGTGGCATAAAGATGTATCACCATATCAAACAGTGGGACCGCACGTAATTACCGGTGTGATATCCCCTGACGTCATCAGAATAATAAGAGGAAATGCCGATACACACGTATCCAAATGCCGAGTAGTGTCGGTAAATCAGGAACCACAAAAGATAGTAGCGCGGCAAACCCCGAAAATCCCAAGTCTCAACCCCCAGGGAAATCTAGTAAGTCCTCGAAGAATTCCTATTCTAGAGACAAGTGATGAAGAGGAGGAACAAAAGTCCAAAAAATACTTTGAGAAAAAAGTGAAAGAATCTCCTCTCGAAATAGGAAATTATGTTTGGCTTATTAAAAAGAGAATTAGAAAAGAAGAGAGAGATGATGATTGGAAGGGACCTTACCGTATCGTTAAAATTCTAGAAAAAAATAATGTCCGAATTCGTACGGAAAAAGGGCCTAGAGTAGTTCGCCGGGACAAGTTGAAAAAAGTCCGATTACGCGCAAAAGAGCCTCCAACCGATCAATCAGAATAAAAATAATTTTTCCTATCCTCCAAATTTTCTCTCCAAGAATGATGATGAAGGAGGAAAATTTTAAAGGATAAATGGGTAAATATAATAGATAAAATATAGAAAATTAACCTAGAAATAAGCATTAAAGAATAAATAATAAAGTAGAGAAATTCGCGCGCACATCACCCGACTTCCGGTTGATTCTCGCCTTCCCAGTCACTGGGGCAAAGGAGAGAGAAGCAGCGGAGCGAGCGGGTAGGGGAGAGCACGCGACAATACCACCATGTATGGCTACGAAAAGGCAGCCGCGCAATACAGCATCGACGCGACGGGCGCGCCTACAGCTGATGCAAGCGAGGCATACGCCACCCAGACCCAAGTGGTGATAAGAATTAATACGGCAATGTATGCCGAGCGCGGGAAATAAAGTGGGGGGCAGTTAAAAATTTAAAATAAGTATCTTTTATTGCTCTCTTTATAATGTTCTTATTTTCAGTTGACTCTTCAAAATTAATAGAGGATTCAACAGTAAATAAGAAGGGGAGTGAAAAGTGAGACAATAAAGGATATATAAACATGAGGAAATGTAAATAGTAATCCGTGATAATAAATTTTTTTTTTAAATCACACTCTCTTTGGGGTGTGACTACCCTCACGTCAAGTAATCCTTACCCCGTGGGCAAAAATGACATCTGAACTCAAAAATAATTTTGCAAATAAACCCATCAAAGGCAAACTAGCCTTGATAATCGAGATTTTACGCAAATCTAGGGAAGGAAATCTGTCAGAAAAATTAGATGACGTAAGCGCCTCACGTTCAACATAGACTGGACTGAACGACGAAAAAAAAATAAATAAAAAAAAAAAATAAAAATAAAAAAAAATAATAAGACAATTTAGGACTACAGGTCATTAGCCGGGATAATTTTGCTTTTTTTTTTAGTATGGTCAAAGGTCGCTATGTTGTGTGGGGGAGTTACGAGATTTTTCAGGTATCAGAGTCCGAACTGAGACATCTCGCAGACGGGCGACCAGGCAGCTTGGGCGAGCCATTCAGCAAGGATGGCACTTGGTCGAGCCATATTGGTGTGAGCAGAGAACTGCTCCCAATTACCCAGCACGAAGAGGCCTGAACGTGTGGTAACCCAGAAGGTCCAAACTCAGGAGAAGGGCTACGACCAGGATCAGGAGTACAGGTTCAGTTCAAATAATAATGTATCGAGTCAATTACCATTCAGATGATTCATATGTATAGAAAATTTTAAGAACTTTTGTACGGGTTGGTCGATAGGGCTAGAATAGGTCAAGATGATGGAATGAACTAATTAAGTCAATGCAACCTAATTGCATAAGCAAAAACGAATTATATTTTACATTGCTCATAAAGCAGGGATTACAGCTCATAAGGCAGGGAAGTTGATAGCCCATCTGGCATAAGATCAGGCCCATCAGGCAAGAACTTTGAGGAAAAGTTTTAATAATATTGTTACTATTGTATCCCAAGGGATAACAATAGTTTTATCAGGGGAGTGTGACGTATTGGGATTGGCCAATACGTCGATTTAGTTTATAATTTTAGAGAATGTTCATAAGAGACCGGATGAAGGGACGGACAAATGTGATTTCTCTTTCCTGTCATCCAGGCTTCGATCAGCGATTCCACGGTGTCATTTGGACATCGTGGTAAGCAGTCCCACGGTTTGTGTAAGTTCAGCTCAGGTGGGCTGAACTGTTTGATTGTATTGGTGTGTGTCATTGATGGCACAAGGTAGTGTTAGTGAAGAAAACCGTGGGATTGCTTAGATCAGCAACTTGGAACTTTGGCGAGCTTTGGCGGGTCCCCGGGACTCACCACAAGAGCAGAATACGATAGAGAGCAGAACAGAGCAGACCTCTGAGCTCAGGCCTTAAGCCATACTAGACAGATTCGAGTCAAAGTTCCAAGCTCGCTTTAACATCCTTAATTACGCGCTATACCAACTCACTCATACCATCCGAGTGTATTTGAACATTTAAACGAACAATATATAAGCAGCTTTTACCGATTAATACGCGAGTGTTTATTGGAAAGCTAACTTAACCCTTCCAAGATCCTTCTAGCCGACATCCGCCGAGTGAGCGAACCCCCCGTGAGCTCACCGCCGAAGTTAGCCGAGGCGGAGTGAATAAAGGGTTATCATTACAACAACGCAGAAAGGGAGCTTTAGAGTTCCCAATCCAATAGTACCACCAACCACTATAAACAAGAACAAATCCTTTAACCTTGAGTTTTACCTCCGGGTAAAACTCATAACGTCACAACATGAAATATGATGTAAAAACTTAGAAATTTAATGACGAAACATTTATAGGGAAAACTCGGAAAATTAAATTTCATAAAAAATCGGAATCTATTAATTTATTTATATGAAAATTTTTTTTTAGAAAAAATCTCCAATAAAAACCAGCGAAAAGATGATGAAATTCGCGATAGAAAATCAATAAAATTGCTTAGCAAATTTGTCAGCATTTTCTCTTGAATTATTCCACATATGAAAAGGCCTTTACGTTTGTTCTACGAATTGTTATATATACTCACATGGAGGACATTTAGGAATTGCAATTGGTTCTAGATGATAGAGCTCCCCATCTCTGCTCTGCTTGGGCTCTTCTCCATCAAAGCTCTTTAACTGCAAAATAAGATCGTAGACACCTCCAATGTAAGATCTAGTCAGAGCAAAATCGTAAGTGCATACTCCTTGCTCCTGTAGAAGTTCCATGATGGGTATCTTGATGCGATATTTTGCACTTCGAAGGAGACTTTTAGTAAGAGAGTGAATCTCCTTGATGGGACAATTGACGACACCTGGAAAAGTGGAAATGAATTAGAGATGAGGAAAATAATAATAAACTTAATTTTAAAAAAATAATAATAATCGTGAATCCTCTCTTTCTCTCTTCAAATCTCGGATTGTCCCTGCTCGGTCCAAGGGTTATTCATTGATAAAAAAATGTAATTAAAATTCACAAGAATTTTGCACTTTTCCCGATCACGGTTTTTTCTTTCCTCTTTAATCATGTCCCTCGCAATTTATAAATTAAAATTCAATAAAAGAAAAATTGGAAAATCATGGATCATTAATTACCTTGCTCTTCAAATGCCCCATTAACAACAGCCACTTTTATTGCAGAATTTTGCATTTTATTGATATTTTAATTAGAAAACTGAGAACAGTATGAGGCGAACAATCCGCTACGGTGTCTGAGTAAAAAGTGAGGGAGAAACAATGCTGGAACGGCACAACGACGCCACAAATGACGAATGTATGAGACGAAAATACCCAAAAACAGGGCTTGTCTCACTCACGTAGTGGACTGACGCCTTGACATCACAGAGGCTACCGACCAATCGCAAGTTACCGGGTTAATGGCGATTGGTGGAGGAAGAGATCGTCGTATTATTTTTCAGCTGAATGAAATTCGACACCTTGCGATCGATATTTTCTAGGAATGAGGAAGAGAAAATGACGAAATATTCGCTCTTTCAAGTATATCGAAAATAAATGTCTTGGTAATCTTCATTAATTTCTCCTGAGTATCATCTATTCTTTCAATTCTTTAATCAATTACATGCAACAATTCATTGCAGAGTCGAAAATCTAATACTATTTATATATTTAAAAATGGCAATTGGTTGTTAAATTTTTCAACATTCTAATCACTCGGTAAATCAATAGAATTATCAATTCATCAGTGAAGTATGATAAAAACTCGAATTTAACATTTTATCATTGTTATGCGTTTATCTCTAAAACCATCAGTTTTTTCAAAAAAAGTCAAAAAACGTTTCGTGTAGCTGACAAAATTCTCCGGAAAAAGTGTCTTTTCTAATTTTCTCTCAAAATCAATTGTTAAAAATGTGGGTGATTTTCGGTGAGGATCAGGGTGGTCGAGAGGTGGGTGGAGGAAAAGTTTTTAGAGGAAACACAATGTGAACACAGAGAATTTTAGGCCGAAGCCAAGTCAATATATATTTAACACAATAAATAAGTTGATGTACAGATTAGATAAATTTCACTGATAAAGTTCACTGATAACGTTCGATGTAGTTCACTGATAATGTTCGATAAAGTTCACTGAGTTGATTTGCTAATTTTCCGGGTGAATTTACTGATAATAAACCACTAAAGATGAATTTCAATGATAATAATGATACGATACGATACGTTGAGATGCTACGTACTAACAGCAAAATTAGAGGCACAATGGGCCCCCTCGGAGAGATTCGGTGATGCTCGGGTTAAATTTGAATATGGCCGTCGGTACGGACCGTAGAACCCTCAATTTTGGGTAAGATTTCTAACATTCCGCCCGCCCTCGTCATCCCCTGATGACGAAGCGTTTCCTGGTGGTTGTCCTCTGGTGGTTGAATTTCTGGCTGACCTTCAAGCCAGTTAGCGTCGATAGGCAGTAGCACCAGCCGATGCACTGCTCGTGAGGTGATGCGGTGGGCAGGTCTACTACCCTCTGGATTAGCAACTCTCAGGTCAACGACTCGGGTGAGCTCGTCTCTTCCTGGGTGAATTGCGATGACTCTAGCGAGTGGCCACTTTGATGGAGGTAGCACCTCATCAGTGATGAGAACCAGGGCCCCTGGTTCGAGATTCTGACCTGGTTGACGCCATCGATAAATGGCTTTATATCGATGGAGGCATTCCTTTGACCATCGATCCCAGAAATATTGAAATTTTCTGGTGATGAGTTGCCATCGATCCAATCTTCCCAAGTTGAGTTGCAACAGTGATGGTTCGGGCACAGCTGTCAGGCTGTCACCGATGAGAAAGTGCCCTGGTGTCAAGGCTGATGTGTCTTCTGGATCGTTGGTGAGTGGGCACAGAGGTCTGGAGTTGAGGACCGCCTCAATCTGGCTCAGAAGAGTTGTAAGTTCTTCGTAAGTCAGAGTTGAGGATCCGATGGCTCGATGTAGGTGATATTTCACAGATTTCACTGCTGCTTCCCACTTTCCACCCATATGTGGAGAATGTGGGGGGATGAGTTTCCATCTCACTCCATCGGACGTGAGTAATGCGTTGATTTTCTCGGATTCACTTGACGCCCTGTCAAATAATTCCCTCAATTCTCGTTGAGCTCCGATAAAATTCAATCCTCTGTCAATAGACATGGTAGCACATTTGCTACGTCTCCCTGTGAATCTCTTGAAGGCTGCGATGAATCCCTCGGCCGAGAGATTAGTCACCACTTCCAGGTGAACTGCTGATGTCACCATGCATACAAACACACTGATGTAACCCTTATACATCCTGGCATTTGCTCCTGATCCTCTCCATCTGAGTAGATTAAATGGCCCTGCAAAATCTACCCCAGAATGGAGAAATGGCCTGGCAGGTGTCACTCGTCGAGCTGGCAGCTGCCCCATAAGTTGCTGAGCCCTCTCTGCTCGATACCTTGCACAGATTACACACTTCCTGATGTGTGAGGTGACTGGAGCTCGTCCTCCGATAATCCAATATTTTTGTCGGATATAAGCCAATGTAAGTTGAGTTCCCCCGTGCAGACTGCGTTGATGAGCATCTGCAATAACCAATGATGATAATGTTGAGTATCTGGGCAAGATTGTCGGGTGAATTTCATCAGGATCCAAGGTGGTATTCTTCAATCTGCCACCAAGGCGTAAAATTCCATCTCCATCGACAAATGGAGTAAAGGTAGCCATTCGGTGATTATCTGGTAATGTTCCTCCGTGTTGCCGTTCCTTGAGCTCAGCCTCGACATGGAAAAGGCGTAAATTTTCCCAGTCGACAGTAGACTCGATAAGTTCGATAAAAATGGCCTGGAGAGAACAATGGATGAGCGCCATATCATTTCCAAGATTGATAAATAACGGAAAATGATACTTAACTCTCGGTCCAGTTGTTCTCTGCTTCCCCAGCTTCGTTGGTGAAGTCGATGGCAGCTCCGCTGTTGGCCATCGATACCCAAAATGTGGCTCCGATGATGTTCTCTCAATGGCTCCGTCTAGCCAAGTTAAATCCCAATGTTGATGACTCATGAACAATCTGATATTGTTCCCGATGAAGACTTGACCCATAGTCGATATTGGTGGGTGCCCCAGTTGATTGATGATTGGACAGAGATAGTTGGTGAGTTGGAGGCCACCTCAAACTGGCTCAGAGGAGTCGTAAATTCCTCTCAAGTCAGTGCTGAGTGCCTGATGATGTACGTGATTGCTACTGATATCCTTCCGAGATAAATTTTCATGTTTCCAGTGTTCTATAACGAACATTTCCCCCAGCCGTCCTGATCGGGGGTTGGTGATCTTTCGTAAGCGACTTACTCTGGATTTGACACTACCCAGAACAACGGTCCATGTTGAATACGACCTTGAGATAAGTTGAGGTGCTGCGATGTCGATGAAGAATCCGATGCGACAGCAAGTCATGCAAGTGTAGACATGAGGCTTGCTAGGTGAGGTGAGGCTCTGTGAAATTGCCAATTTGTTGAGCTGTTGACGTTCTTCCCTGATGATTTGCTAAGATTTACTGCGCTCCAAGGACATGAGTTTTTCCAACTAACCTTGGATAGCCACAGCTCTCCGAGTATCTTTCTCTGATGATTACTTTCCCATTTAACCCCCATGGGTTGTAGATACACCCGGTGATGTTGCTCAGTTGAAAGTCTCAGACTGGTAGTGCAAAGTGTCTACCTGATGCTGCCCATGCAGCCCCAACACTTTCACTATCGATGAATCGTATTCCCAAGAGATGAATTCTCCGTTGATGTACCCAGATGATTATAAAGTTGTGGTGATTTACTGCGGCATTTCTGAAGGTGGATGCCGCCCGCCATTCAGGAATCGATTAATAAATTATTTCTTGGTTGATTTGCCGATGAAGTACCCCTGTTGATAGCCCCAATGCGCATGTTGTGCTGTAGATTACTGTGGTGAGTTGATGGGTAATGAGAATTTTCTCATCCATCCACAGAATTCGTTGACGATTCCAATAGTTTGGTGAAGCTTGATCTGTCGAGACATTCCAATAATGCCTGTGTCAAGTCCCAAGTGATGATGTCGCTCAAATTCCCCTTGAACTCTCGGGTGAGTCGAGAGAGGCGTAAATTCTCCCAGTCGCCGTCGAGTTCGGTGATATTGATTGGTGAAGAGTCTTCCCAGACTCATAACTCCCCTTTTCTGTCGCAACAGAAGGTGATGACTGTGTTGATGACCCCGAGATCTAGTCAGTGCACTTAACTAGAGTCGAGATGATGAGTGTCTCAACAATTAGATGATTACTCTGTTGATTCTGGTGATGTGGACTGCAATATTTTCCAGTCAAGTCCACTCAGATGTTGATGTTCCTGAGGTATGGCTTGGTCTACTCAGGGTTCACCTCGAGCTAAAAGAGTCATGAATTCTATCAGTCGAGCATGAGATCCAAAGATGTGATCAACTCCCAATGATGATTGCCTCGAAGCATGGCTCCACCCTGCACTCATCCCGAACTGAAGGAGTCATGAGTTCTTCCAGTCAAGAGTGACACACAAAGATGTTACCAACTTCTGATGATGTAGTCGAATGAATGTTGGATTCGATCAAGTTGAAGTTCGATTGTAGATTATCAAATGTTGAAGATCGTGAAGATTACTAGCTAATTAAGTTGATTACTAGCGATTGAAGTTGAATTCCTTCATGTTGATGGTCGATCAAATAATTGAAGGCTTCACCACTCAATTGTTGAATGTCATTTGAATTGAAGGTGAGTATCGATTGTGTTGAGATTCTTGACGATGAATTTGGATTATAGAGTTTCAAATGTAGAGTTTCGATTAAGATGATGTCAACTGGTTTGAATGACCATGACGTTGACTGGCGTTGATTTCACATGAAGATAAAATCCATAACAGTTGGAGCTCGATGTAGCTGCCTCCAATGACATTAGTACATGTCAAAGGTGTCGGTCCGATGAAATAGAATTCAGATAATGATTGAGAATTCTAATAAGATGATGATGAGTCTGATGAAACCCAATTACTCGATGATCTTGAAAGGTTACATTTTTTTTTTTTCCCGTGGAGCAACTGTTGAATACCTCGACGCTGCTGATCACTGTTGAGTTACGATTGAACGGTTCTCATTGCCGTCAGTTTTTCCATGTTGTGTGGCACTGATGTTGAGCTGAACAGCTGGATCGCCCTTTGGTTGTAAGGCAAATGACGACGTCATGCATGCTCCCAAATTGTAATGCCGATGATGATGTTCCCTGTTGATTGACCTCGAGATCAGCTGACCCTTCAGCTATCTCTACCGTTGAGGATGGTTCTTTCTGATGGTGATTCTCGATGATATTAGTGAGGACTCTCACTGGTGATTATCTGTGTTGTTGAAAGTTCCTTATGAATACGTAGATGGTTCAAAAGTTGAAGGTGAGGTAGACTGTTGATTCGGAGTGTCGCTTCGACACTTATCCATGTTGAAGGCTACTGAATTGCGTTGACATGAAATTACTCTCGTCGACTGACGTTGTAAGTGTCTGATTGACGATGATCTCCATGATGATTGACCTGGTATTTTCCTGATTGTCGATGATCTCCAACTGGCCATTCAATTGTATGGCCATTGGAATCCAGTTGGTACGTTTCTGATTGTCGTTGATCTCCAATATGATCAACGTGGTACAGTTCTGATTGTGGATTGTTTTCAAGTTGAGTTCCGTTGACTATTGCAATGAGATGATTCCAAAAAGAGATGGTTTCAATTGAGATGTTGTGTTGATGTTCGATGATGGACCAGATGATCTGCTGACTGATTTCTTGCTGATGAATTTCGATGATAATTTCAAGATCAAGAGTTGACCGTTATTGATTTCACTGGTTTCGTGACCCAGTGCTTGCTGCTTTCGATGACTACCTTGATGATGTGCTGGGGTTGATGTTCTTGTAGATGACTTCCCATTGTTAACTGTCGATGTTGATTCTCCGAATGATGTTGATGGTGGTAGTTCCTACTCGATCCAAAACCGTTTTAATTGGTCTAACAGACCGCTCTTGAAGATGATTGACGATATTCGTGTCTGTTGATACTCATGGGTTCCAAATATTCTTGGAGACTGCTTTCCATAGTTGATTGTCGTAGACGATGTTGTCCAACTCCTTGGTAACCTCCTGAAGGACCTTCTCATGATAGGTAGGGACACTCTTTCAAAATGTGTCCACTACACGTTGATGTGCCTCAATATCCTCAATTGAGAAGACTCCGATTTTCTCCTCGTTGATTTGCCCTTCATGGTGAGTGTCCCGTTGATAGTGCGAGTGCGAGTGAGACAGCACTAGCGCGACAGAGAGAGGGGGATACACTCTCAGCTGTGTGCGGTGAGTGACCTGGTAACGCGTCGTATAGTCAGAGGCAGTACACTGGCGACTAACCACGACGTCGTCCGAACACTTCCGATGATTTTCTCGTTGATCTCCGATACTGTGCACGTGCCTTAAGCCGACTGTGTACGTGATTTATAAGTGACCCGGCGAAATGTAAACAATTCCCGGAATCACAGCACCAAATATTCACAATAGGGTTTTGCTGCTAACTGTCCGTGGGCTTACCCTTGAAAACCCCGAATTAAGGCGTGGCACTTTTGCGTCCCCAACACGTGGATTATTTATTCACACGCGATAAATGTTTATTGCACTCACGCACCCAAGTCAATTAATGTTGATTTTCCCCTGAATTTATTCACTAAGTTCTCACTCATGATAACTGTCCGATGCACTCTCACGTTGATTATCCAATGCACAAATGTTAACTCACAATTCACTACACCACTTGTTGACCTCTCAAATCTGGCTCGAAGGACCAATGTTAAAAATGTGGGTGATTTTCGGTGAGGATCAGGGTGGTCGAGAGGTGGGTGGAGGAAAAGTTTTTAGAGGAAACACGATGTGAACACAGAGAATTTTAGGCCGAAGCCAAGTCAATATATATTTAACACAATAAATAAGTTGATGTACAGATTAGATAAATTTCACTGATAAAGTTCACTGATAACGTTCGATGTAGTTCACTGATAATGTTCGATAAAGTTCACTGAGTTGATTTGCTAATTTTCCGGGTGAATTTACTGATAATAAAACACTAAAGATGAATTTCAATGATAATAACGATACGATACGATACGTTGAGATGCTACGTACTAACAGCAAAATTAGAGGCACAATGGGCCCCCTCAGAGAGATTCGGTGATGCTCGGGTTAAATTTGAATATGGCCGTCGGTACGGACCGTAGAACCCTCAATTTCGGGTAAGATTTCTAACATCAATAATGCTCGAGATAATCAAATTATTCATCTTTACGCTTCAAAAACTCAAATGAGATATATAATGCAAATCCATCCGTATTCAATAATTATCCATTATCTCGAAAACTATCAGTTTTTTCAAAAAAAGTCAAAAGACGTTTCGTGTAGCTGACAAAATTTTACAGAAAAAGTGTCTCTTCTAATTTTCTCTCAAAATCAATAATTCTCGAGATAATAAAATTATTCATCCTTACGCTTCAGAAACTCAAATGAGATATATGTTACGGCCACTCACCAGAATTTATAGATAATTATTGATAAAAAATGAAATATTTGAATTGTTTGATTTTTGTGTTACGGTTGCGATCGTAAATTTTCTTTATTATATTTTTCGGAATCGTTCTGTCTAGATAAAACACTAAAGTATACCGATATCAGGAAAGGATAATTGGGAACCTCGTGGAGAAGATAAAAAAATTGTATTAATTGAATATCCGATTTAATTCTTCATGTAACTTAATTTTTGACCACTGAGTATTCTTTACAAATATGAGGGGAAGGGGATCTGATAAAAGAAATGGCAAGGAAATAATCGTCAACTTACAGCGTCCTTGAGTTTGAGGCGTTGACGTGATGGAATCAGCCGCCTGGTAGAAGCAGATACAGGGAGTACGCCCTGATAATGAAGTCCTTGATACGAGCTGTTGGCGGATAGTTGACTGGGGAATGTTGCCAGGATCGACCCCTTTGATGTTGGATTGAAGATAAAGGGTCACTCAGAGCCCCTCAGTGATTTTTGTAGTTGAACACTGAATTTATCGATTGAATGTACTCGATTGATTTTTTTTTCTAATAGCAAGATGTATAAGTTTCGTTGCAATATGGATTTTTAGCAAGACTTTAATCTGAGTATGATTGACTGAGGTTACTGGTCAAGAGCTCCCGCTAGACTGAAGGTAATGATGTCTGGTTCAGGGGGTTTTTATACTCTGTGCTTCCCATCTTCAACAAAGGGAAAGAGTTAGGAATTTGAGCTTTGCATCATCTCGTCTCATACGTTTCCTTATATGGAGGTTTTCATTTTAGTGGAGGTGTCTGCTAGTATTTTTGGTTTCGGAGCTCCTTTGTTACGCCTGAGCATGTCGAGTTATCCCCTTTGTTCTTCTCACTTTTTGCCGCCTAAGCGGGTCCCTTGATGTTAAAGTTTCGGTTAGAAAACGCGCTTATGAGGGGAGATAAAGCCAGCTCAACGTTTCCAGCTCCAACGTCCTTGCTCTGTGTCTGCTCTCAGGCGAGTTGCTTGGTGTCGGGACGTTTGATCTGAGCCATGTGCATGAGGAAAGCGTAAGGCAACTCACTGCGTCCAACTCTTACGTCATTCCGTTGTGTTCAGCATCAGCCGAGTCGCTTGGCATCCTGCGTCCAACTCCTGTGTCATTCCGTCGTGCTCAGCGTCAGGCGAGTCGCTTGGCATCAGAGTTATTTGATTCCCCCTTTGTTTGTGAGGGAAGCGAAAGCCGACTCGCTGTGTCCAATTCTTGCGTCGTTCCGTTGTGCTCAGCCACACGCAGGTCCCCTAGCATTTTTTTAAAGGGACACTGAGACGACGCTGCTTGCTTATTTCGACTTCGCCCTTTCTTTCCGTTTACAGTTAGCTGTCAGGTGATGCCCATCTCCCATATTTGATCACTCGAAGTATCTCTGTCTTAGCCATGGCATTGTTTGGGGGAACCCACATTCCTGAATTGCGGCGTAGTAATCCTGTGACTTCTGTACGCTTTGTTTAGAGGTGCCAAACGACCTTCCTTGCTATTTCTCAGAGAATCGAATTCTCTATCGCTTTTTTTCTTTTTTTTTTTTATAAACGGAAATGAACAGATAACTCATCGGATTTTTCTGGGTCCGTAACATATATAATGCAAATCCATCAGTATTCAATAATTGTCCGTTATATCTCGAAAACCATCAGTTTTTCCAAAAAAAGTCGTTTCGTATAGCTGACAAAATTCTCCGGAAAATGTGTCGTATCGAATTTTCTCTCAAAATCAATAATTCTCGAAAAAATTAAATTATTCATCACTCGGTTTTTTAAAATTTTGATTGGATTTTCTCAGATGCTTTGAAGCAATTGCAATATCTCCGTGCTCATTGAATACATTTGTTAATTTATTCAATTATAAAAATCTTTTGAAGTTTTATATCTCAATTACTCATTATCAAGGTAATGAGGCAATTAATTAGTAATAAAAAGCCTCAAATGAAGGAGTTTGGGGTATTCCATCGCGTCTTTCCGTGCATGGTCATGGCTCAAGATTCTAGGAATAAATCTCTTCGGTAAAATCCCCCCGGAAAAAATCCCCCCACAAAAATGTCCCCGGAAAAAATCTCCCCAAACAAAAATCTCCCCGGAAAAACTAAAATAACACGACAATAAATATATCCACTCAGAAATTTTATTCAAATTGAACATCATCAATATAAACAAATACTCACCAGGAGGTCGAAAAAAATAAAATAAATGTGCTGTGACGTCCGTCGAAGAATGCATCAAAATACATTTTTCCAGCACAGAAATACTAAATAATTGATCATTTCCACAATGACTCATTAGTCATAAGAATCAAGTTAACAAAGGCCTAAATATCTAAATGGCGTAAATACCTGAGAGTCGAATTAGACAAGGGTCTATTTAATTTTCGAACAAATAATTCTATGAATTAATTCAGAAGGTCTAAATGCAAAATAATAAATCTGAAAGCAAATAGAATGAAACAAAGAGACGACACCCGTAATTTTCAATCTAATAGAATTAAGTTAAAATTAAAATATTTGTATTTATTTAACATATGTATGTTCAGAATTATGAAAACAATTCAAGTCAATTATCATGGTTTAAATTTCCATCAATGATAGAAAACTCTGTTCAAAATTATCGAAATTACAAATGAAGTGGACTTTATTAAAAAGTCAACCCAAGTTGGAAATGTCGCGGATCCCGCGGATAATTAAAAATAAGATGTAATTAAATATTTAAAAACCCACGCTAAGGGAAAAATCAATACAATTTCACGGGTTGTGTTGAGTATGGTGAAAACCACTAACCGACTCTCAAGTGCATGGACAAAAGAGAAGGGACCACGAGGGAGAGTTAAGCTGGGATGCATTTGGAAACACCTGCCCAGGTTACTCCTCCTGATTTCACCCTATTTTGAAATATCGAGAAGGTACGGTGATTTCTGGTCTC
This sequence comes from Coelinius sp. EB29, assembly GCA_035578325.1. Lineage (NCBI taxonomy): Eukaryota > Metazoa > Arthropoda > Insecta > Hymenoptera > Braconidae > Coelinius > Coelinius sp. EB29. Next base: position 1,341,610 of record JAOZGT010000006.1, read on the forward strand.
TCGACTAGAGAAGGACAGAAGAGAACACGTGGCTGACGATTTGTCAGATGTCAGCTCTGGTGATGCCACAAATCTATGAGCTTATGATGGAAATTCATAACAACCCTTGGAACACCTGCCTAAAACCTATTAAGGTTTGAGGAAAAAAAGTAAGAGATGTATTTAAAATGACTTAGCCAGAACCAACCCGCACCTATCTCATGCGCGCTCATAAGCTAAACACCTCACGAGAAGTTTGAACGAACCCACGAAAGGAAGCTTCCAACTTTCCAATTAAGAAACGAGGGAAAAATAGCCGTTAGAGGGTACCAAGAATATAAAAAGAGGACGCACCCCTTCTCAGCATCTCAGTGTTACACCGAATTTCTAACCGTGCAGTTCCAGTTCAGTATGTCAGTAGAGTCAGTGAAGAGACGCCTGTTCTCTGAAAATTCTTAGTCCTACAGTTTGGACTTATACATTCGATCTCAATTCGAATTTATGTAGAGTTTTTCATAACTTCATTTTTATAAAAGTCTTACTAGACTTATTCTCAAGAATGGGATCTTTCATGATTCCTATTTCAATTGAGAAAAATCTTCCATGATTTTACTTGAATCGTAATCAAATATTAAAATGATAAATTGTCATAACAATTATTGTAATCAATTAAAATCTCGAAGTAATTGTCAAAACAAAACAGCGTAAGTCAAACCAATCAACGAAATTGGTCACGTAAGTTACAACCATAACCATTTTTGTAAACTCATTTCATTTTGTTAAAAATATAGAAAGTAGCTTCATCAGTGATTCTTTTTATTAATTAAATCCTTGTGAATCCTATCAAAATTATCTTCCCGTCCATGCTATTGACCGCAAGGTTAGGCTAAAAAGGGAATGAGTTAGTTAATGGGTATTTGTGGTAAATTAAATTCATGATTTATTAATCAACCTTCAATTAATTGGGTTCTAAATTTCAGCTTTGAATCTAGTGAAATAAGACATTTTCCTGTCATTTAAACATTTGATTTATGAAGGTTATTTCTGGGAAAGTTATCACACTTTTCGTCAGATTCACCCATTTCTGACATAACAGTACAATCCATATGTCAATATCACAAAAATGAAAGAAAATCAATACTTCCATTAAACGTAAAAGAAAAACGTGAGACATCCAGGAATAGTGACAACCTAATGAACAAAAAAATTAATCTTTTTACAATATTGTAATGTTAGCAACGTTCTTTAAATATCGAATAATAACACATGTCAGGTACAACCAACGAATTGTTCGGCAGTATTGATGTTGACATCACTTTTCTCAGAATTTCAACACTAATATTGAATTCAAAAGAAAACTAGTGGAGCGGCACGTATACGCGATATTGTTGGTCGCTCGCAAGCTCGCTCCCATAGGTGGATGCGTTACTAGTTGTGAGTTTCAGTGGGTGTGACCCGCTAAGGGGGTCGCAGCAACAACTTCCCGGTTCTTTTATATGCAATGTGCCTTTTGACATGGAGAACATTTTTTATTTCAAACTTTTCCTCCTAACTGTAACCATTGTTGCAAGAAACCGTTTTAAACAAATAAATTGTTATAAACAAATAGATGGCTCGGGCTTTCGCAAAAACGGTTATCATATTCATTATCAGCGACCCCGAAAACATGAAATCTAATAAAAAAAAGTGAGTGCGCCCGGGCCACACAACAGAAGTGAAACTTCTCGAAAGATCCTCGCTTATTGCAAACTAGATCGATAAAACAGGACCGCGTCAGGTAGATCAAACAGGGCCGTCACGCTTGAGCAACGTTCGTGACGTGCTCAGGCATTTCACTCCCAATAACAGAAAGAGATGTCTAATGAAAGAAAGGGTATAGGAGAGACAGAGAGGGATCAATACATTCGTCTCGTTGATTGCGTCATTTCCGTCCCCAATTTTCGTGACGATTTTTCATTTCACTACCCCTGCTAAAGAAGTTTGACTTAAAAAAAAATCATCTTATGTTTTCCTGGAAAAACTGGAGAACGACGGGACCAATTTCTTCCAAAATCTTTTCAGGTCTAAGTTGAATGGAGACGCTTCGATTACGTCATTAATGACGTCGATCGCATCATCCACCCACATCCACACACACACACACACACACACACACACACACACACACACACACACACACACACACACACACACACATCATCTTGAAAATAGTCGGAAAATGTTGTGGTGACCTTGAAACGTGGAGATGTGATGAAAATTCAGATTCCGATTTTCGGGGTGATTACAATAACTTCCCTAGCTCGGGAAGTTAAAAAAATTGGAATTTATTAGGGGGATTTTATCCGGGAAATTTCTCAGGGGAAATTTTTTTCGGGAGATTTTTTCCAAGGAGATTTTTAATTAGGGAAATTCTTTCCGAGGAGATTTTTGATTGGGGAGATTCTTTCCGGGGGGATTTTTGTTTGGGGAGATTTCTTCCGGGAGATTTCTTCCGGGAGATTTTTTGCAGGGAGATTTTTTTCCGGTTACCATGGCTTAATAATACGTGGGAGCACCGTTTCTAACAACAACTTCTTGTAAACGATTGGGCATGCTTTGTACAAGATTGAGAAAAAAATTCCTATCGTCTCTCATGTCCTCCCATTGCTGCAAAACGCAATCGATCAAAGCCTGTCGATCTCGTCGGAGGTCGACACGGTTCCAGTTCCGTTGCATACGAGCCCATAAGTTTTCGATGGGATTGAGATCAGGAGAGATCGCAGGCCAAGGGAGACGGTGCAGTCTCTCCTGCTGTGTCATCCAATTCTGGACAATCCAACCGTTATGAGGTCCAGCATTATCCTGAACCAAGTAAATCATCCCTTCTGGGAACCACTCTTGTGCGTGCGGAAACATGACATTTTGCAAAATTTCCAACCAACTTTGAGAATTCATTCTCTCGTCTATTATCACCAAGTCTCCCAGTGCATGTGTGGTCATGGAACCCCAAACAGAAACTGTGACTCGGCCTTGTGCCTGAACCTGAAGTAGATTCTCCTCATCGTAACGAGTCCCTCGTAGTCGCCACAATGTATTCTTGCCAGTTTCTGTTGTGGTAAAAATCTTCTTATCAACGAAGATTGTAGAATTCCATTGCTCACCCCAGTTAAGATGCTCCTGAGCAAACAGTATTCGTCGTTCTTTATGTTGTTGTGTCATTCCCGGTTTTTTGACAGGTTTTCGGGAGTGATAGCCAGCTTCATAGAGACGATTACGGACGGTTTGCACCGAGTATTCCACACGGAGGTTTCTCTTTATTATTCCAGCAGTGGTGAAACCCGACTGCCGAACAGTATTGACAATTGCTTCGGTTGCTGCTTGATCCAATTTGCAAGGACGTCCTGAACGGGGTTTGGTCGCTACATTCCCTTCTCTTTCATATCGGGAGATATATTTTTTCACTGTGGCAGGCTAGAGATGAGGAGAAGAATAACAAAAAAATGAAAGAGAATCGAAAAAATGAAGCGAACTAGCAATGGTAGAGATTAAAACTCACAGAGATGTCTAGCTGTCTTGCAATCTCACTCTTTATCGTGCCTCCTCGCCACATCCCCATGATCTGACCCTTAGTCTCTGAGGATAGGTCCCGAAAGCCCAACTTTCCCATGGTTAGTTAGCAAGATGTCGAGTGTCATGAACTAGACAACTGACTATTAACAACAGAATTAAACTATAACAAAAATCTCACAGTCGACTTCCCTCTTATGAATAATTCAAATTAAGGATATCAGTTTTTTTTTTCATTACGAATATTACTGTTATGTCAGAAATGGGTGAATCTGACGAAAAGTGTGATAACTTTCCTAGAAATAACCTTCTTAATATAGATGATTTTCAACCGTCTTCAATATATAATATGATGACTAACTCCTCTCTTAAGGCCATTAACGGTCATAAATAAGCAAAAAACTACTTTTTACTATTCATTTTGCCAACGTTTCGAGCACTCTGTGTGCTCCTCATCAGGGCAATATTTATTTCTGTTGGAAAATTTAACAAAAACATTAGAATCAAAATATACTATTACAAAAAACGATTTACAATATTCTCTTTTATAAAAAACCAAATTAAACTGTTCAAAACAATTTCTCTAGTCAACAAAAATTATTCAACGCCAGTCAAAAATAACAAAAATAGGTCATTCCAACCTCAAAAAAGAAAAATACATGGAAAATTAGTTTTAACCTGTTCAAACCTGAGAATTCAACGAGACAAACTTGAAAACTAAAAAATCATACGATAAAAATAGATTATGTGGTACAAAATTCCAAAAAATCGAGTGAATCAAATTTTTAAGAAAAAATATTCAAATAAATACCTGTTGCACATCATGTGAGCCAGACAGAAAGTGACATGAATTGTTCTGAAACCATGTGATTAAGACCTAATGGCGCCAACTCAATTCATTTTTGAAAAATTGAACAAACAAAAAATGAGATTCAATCAATTCCTATACAAACTAATCAATCTGTCATATGAATTACCTAACTTTTTACAATCATTCAAGAAATTTACAGTCCTGTTATTAAACTTTTTAATGTAAAACATTTCTAAGATATCTAAATTGTCCTTTCCATGAGTAGTTCCTAAAATTTTTGATCTGTCAAAATTAAATTTATGTTTCGTACTCTCGACATGAGCAGAAAGACCTGTACGATATGTTTTTGGTTTATCTTCACTATACTTATGGATTCTAACTCTATCTTTAAAATATTTAATTGTTTGACCAATATACATTTTATCACAGTTATTACAAGGTATTTGATAGACAACATGTGATTTCAAATTTATATCAATTTTGTCCTTCGTTGTGCCAAACTTCCTTCCTAACTTATTCTTATTAGTTGAAATAACATTAACATCAAACTCTGAGCAACAAGATTTGAGATTACCAGTCAATTCGGAGGAAAAAGGAACAATTAAAGTTTTTTTGAAATTAATTGGATTACTAGTTCTATTGTTAATGCCATCGTGTAGTAAAAAATGAAGTCTATTATCAATCACGTCATTAATAAATCTAATCGGATAATCATTAAATACAAGTAATTTTTTAATGTAGGAGAAATTTGAATTCCAAAAACGTCTATCAGAAATTTTAATTATTCTATCAGTCAAGCCAGTAATAACGTTCCTTTTTAAGTACATTGGATGCATTGAATTATAATTCAGTATTCTACCAGAATATGTGGGCTTTCTGTACCAGTCAAAAATTAAACTGTTATTTTCTCTAATAATTAAAACATCAAGAAAAGGTAATTTGCAATTTTGTTCAGTTTCATACGTAAATTGAAGTCTGGGATGAAATTTATTAAATTTATGTAGTGTTTGTAATATCATGTTTTTCGGGATGCAAGTCACAATATCATCCACGTAACGAAGGAAACAAGTAGGCGGTCACTGCCATGCGGCTGGTATTAAGCGGTCAAAGAAATGCGGTATTATATTATGCTTGTTTTTTTTTCTACCAATTTCATTGGTAGTTAGCTTCCGAACGGATCTAGAATTGATTCTGCCCAGAAAAAAATATAGAAACTTTATGAATTACATTTCCTCAAGGGAAATCCCACTGGAATAAAGAAAATCAGTGAAATAAATTTATGAATTACTCTTCAATCAGTGTTGGAAGAAAATCCAAAATGGTTGAGTTCTGCTGGAATTTCCTACTTGATCCCATTTTCATCCCATTTGAAAGGGAAATAGAATAGAATAATGATTATTTATTCCGTGAGCTGTCCCATCGTATTCAACGAAAATAAAAAAAAAAATTAAATAAATTTATGAATTACTTTTCGATTAATCCTCAAGGAAAATCTAAATCGATTGAAATTTTGCTGAAATTTTGCACTCAACACCAACTTCCATCCTCTTTGAAGAGGGAAACAAGTAGGCGGCTGCGATATGCGGCTGGAGATTTGCAACTACAGATTTGCGGTTGTGGAGTTTATTAATTTCACGTGTGCGTTTTTTTTCGCCATCAATCAATTGATGGAGCGCTTCCGAATGGTCCTTTCGATCCTTTTCGCGTATCATTATTGTAAATGTGTTTCATCCAATATCTCGAGAACTTTGTATGAACTAAGTAAGTAAATGATTCAAACTAGATATATAAAAGACATCAAGACGAAGATTTTGATAGAAAAGAAAACCAGTTGAGTCGGTGTCGAGATTAATAAAAAGATCGATAGACAAAGCTGAATATCTCCGGAACCAATTGTCCGATTAAGCTGATTTTTAATAGGAAACATCGCAATCGTAACAGACACCTTCATGCATAATTTCAAGTTAATATCATCATTTTTGCGCAAGTTAAAGAAATTACAAGGATTTTCTCTGAAAAACAGAAAAATTGCCATATCTCGAAAACTTTCTATGAACGGGTATACATATTTTGATTGATTAAGATAGAAAACGTCAAGACGAACATTTTAGAAAAAAAAATAATTCAATCGGTTTAGTCGTTTTTGAGATATTGAATAAAACAGATTTCCATACAAACTTGAATATCTCCGGAACCGATTGTCCGATTAAGCTGATTTTTAATAGCAAACATTGCATCTATAAGAGACACCTTCATACCGAATTTCAAGTTAATATCTCCATTTTTGCGCAAGTTAGAGAGATTACAGGGATTTTTTCTGAAAAACAGAAAAATAGCCATATCTCGAAAACTTTCCATGAACGGGTATACATATTTTGATTGATTAAGATAGAAAACGTCGCGACGAACATTTTAGAAAAAAAAATAATTCAATCGGTTTAGTCGTTTTTGAGATATTGAATAAAACAGATTTCCATACAAACTTGAATATCTCCGGAACCGATTGTCCGATTGAGCTGATTTTTAATAGCAAACATTGCATCTATAAGAGACACCTTCATACCGAATTTCAAGTTAATATCTCCATTTTTGCGCAAGTTAGAGAGATTACAAGGATTTTCTCTGAAAAACAGAAAAATAGCCATATCTCAAAAACTAAGCATGAATACGTTGACATATATGGGGTGATTAAGATAGAAGACATCGAGACGAACATAATAAAAAAAAAAATAATCCGATCGGTTGAGTACTTTTCGAGATATTCACGAAAAACGGTTTAAAAAGAAATCGTTATTTCTCGGAAACTAATGGACCGATCGTGCTGAAATTTGGCACAGAACTAGCCCTAACTAAGACCAACTTTTTACCAAAATTTCATATTTTTTGAAATTTTTTTACCCGTTTAATTATTAAATTTTCAAAAAAATGGCTTCGATTAAACCCCCGATTAGCATGCGCACATGCCGATATGAGCTAAAAACATCATTTTTTTTAGTTTCAGACCATTCTACATCATTTCCAAGCAAAATTAGAAAATGTGAAAATTGAACGATTGCAATGCTTCCATTCGGAAGCAAAAAAATAATAATTGGCTTTATCTTGGAAAGTAGAGGACATATCGACTTCAAATTTTACACAGAATTGTAACCTGACTATACCAACTAGTAGCCCAAATTTCAGATCCAGGCACCAACTCTTAGTTGCATAATAGCTCATTGGGACTAATTCCGAGAATAAAAATAGAAAATCGACAATATCTCGAAAACTTTCAATAGGGCGGTATACATATTTTGATTGTATTAGATAGAGGCCACCGTGACGAATATTTTGAAAAAAAAAAAAAAACCAATCGGTCAAGTAGTTTCTGAGATATCAGAGAAACGAGTTTTACACATAAAATGCAATATCTCCGAAACTAATCGGTCAATTGCGCCCATCCAAAATAGCAACCTTTATTTTCATAAGACCTACAATCATACCAAATTTGAACTTTTTTTATAGATTATTTTTTATGTTATCACGCGTACAAGGATTTTAGCGAAGAAAATAGAAAAAGGGCCATAACTATGTGACTTCTCGGGGGTCGGAGTGAATATTTTTATCAAAATCGATAGATATTTTTATGACGAATATTTTGAAAAAAAAAAAAAATTGATCGCTTAAACTGTTCCCGAGATATTGAAGAAAAACGATTTTCCGATAAATGACGATATCTCGAGAACTAATCGGTCGATCAAGCTGAAATTTTGCCTGAAGTTGAACATAAAAGATAACAAATATGTGTAAAAATTTTAGATTTTTTTGAACAAATTTTGCCGTTTTATTATCCCAATTTCAAAAAAGAAATCAAAAATCTGCACACACACTCATACACACATACGGACAGGCGCTAAAAAATCATATCTTGACGTTTCATAACACTCCACATCATTTCCACACAAAATTGGACAATATCAAAAATCTTGTAAAAACAAAGCTTCCGTCCGGAAGCAAAAAGGCACATTGAATTCTAGACTACTAATTACAGACTCTTCTAATTTAGCCATTACAATGTCTGCACACACAGGAGCCAATGGAAAGCCCATTGGGAGACCAAAAATTTGTTTGAAAAAAATTTTGTTAAATGAAAAATAGGTATTGTTCATTATAATATCTATTGCTTTAATAATCTCAGTATATGGTAAATTAAGTTTCAATTCATTCCTCCTTTCAATAATGACATCTGTGACCAATTGAAGTGGGACATTTGTATATAAAGAAGTGACATCAAACGAGATTAAAATATAATCATCCGGAATTATTACTGATTCTACCTTTTTTCTAAACTCAAAACTATTCTTAATACGTGAAGTGTGCGACAATTGTAATGGTGCTAAAATTTTACTAATGAATTTCGCTAAATTATATAACGGGCTGTTTATTGAAGATACAATAGGACGAAAACTTAATTGCGGTTTATGAATTTTTGGTAGAATATAAAGCTTTGAAATCACAGCAGTCTTTGATACCAGACCTTCATGAGTTAATTTTCCAATATATTTCTTTAATAGCCAATTATTTACTAAATTATTATTTACTTTTTACGTAGTCTCTGTATTATCACAAGGAGCTTCCAAATATGTACTATTATCATTTAACATCTGCAATCCTGCATCAATATAGTCTGTTTTATCTAACAACACTTTTATCTGACCTTTATCAGCTCTGGTTATCACAACATTACTGTTATTTTTAATGAAATTATCCAAATTAGAAACTTTTTTATCCTGCTTTTTTGAAGTTAATATATTCATATGATCATATACACAATTAACGACAGATTTTTTAAATTTTTCTGAATTATCACCATCAATATTTTTCGAAACTCTCTCTATTTCCATTATGTAATCTTGTAAGCAAAAAGTATTTAGATCTTCCTTAATCGCAAAGCCATGGCCAGCTTGTACCAAATCCAACAATTCATCAGGTATTTGTACTGATGAAAGATTTTTAACCCATTTTTCTTTGAACTGTGATTTCTCTTTCATTAAATTAACAATTTTAACATTACTCAATGGACGACCATTATTGAAGCTATTATCTGTGTATTTGGCTCTAAATTTATTAACAAGAAGATTATTTAACTTATGATTTAATCTATTACTTTCATTCTCATGATACTTGTTAAGTGTTATCAATTGAGTTGTATAAAAATTCTGTATCAACCATGGAGGTAAAAATTCTTTGAGTTTATTCTTTAAAAATTTAATTCTGTTTCTTACGACATTAAGACATCTAACCTGGTCATTAATTGAAACAAGCAGCGTAGACACCTATGCGACAGAAGCCGTGTGACCGTTACTTTACGCGTTGATATTTTTTTTTTTCATTTTATTCTACCAATTCCATTGGTAGTAAGCTTCCGAATGGATCCCTATCAACTCCCTGTTCCGGTGACAGGCATAAACGCAGTCACATTCTATGGAGAGTGACTGAACAGAAGTAGATATTCAATCTTTTAATAGGAAACATATTTACATAAAGGTTCAATAACTCCGAATTCAACTCTTAGATATTCAACTCTTTGATGAAATTTATTTATATAAAAACTTGAATATTTCCCGAACCACTGAGTCATTTGAGCCCATCCAAAGTACAAACCTTCAATATTATGAGAGCTATAATCATACCAAATTTCAACTTCCTATGTTCGTTTTTTTTCAAGTTATGGCGCGTGCAAGAATGGAAGAAGAAAAAAAACGGAAAAACTGCAATATCTCGAAAACTTTCTATGAACAGGTATACATATTTTGATTGATCTAGTTAGTGGCTGTTGAGACGAGTATTTTGAAAAAAAACAAGTAGTCCGTAGGCTCCTATGTGGCAGGAGTTAATATGGCAGAAGTCAATGCGACTGTAGCTGAACGTTTAACAAAATATGTAATTATAACTCGCGTTTCTTTTCGTTTCTACCAATTTAATTTATTTATCACAACCATGCGGAATACTATGCATTCGTCGAATGCATTAACTGTTTTTTTTTCTAGGAAAAATAAAAAAAACATTGAATTCAGTCCACCAGTTTTAATTTAGGTATTGAAAGTTGAATATCTTCGAAATCTATCAGTCGATTTGGTCCATCCACAATACAGACCTTCATTATCATAAGACCTAAAATTGTACCAAGTTTGAACTTTTTTTTTCTGTTATTTCTCTTTTTTCTACCAATACCATTGGTAGTGAGCTTCCCGAGGGGAAGCACAATTATCATGTATCATGTCAATTCATAAATAATTCGTAAGTTAAATGCAATTAACCAAATCCTTTTATTACATTGCGTAAGTAAAAACAATTATGAATGACTATCAGAGTATAAAAGTACATTAGTTAGTCTTTAAATTATGGATAATTACACTAAACAATTGAGCATTTCTATCTGGTACGTATTGTCAAGCCATTCAAATTCAAAGATCTGGCCCTCAAAGAGGTCGAATGCTTGAAGGATGATACCAAACGCCAGCCATTGACACATTCTCACGCCGACTCGAAGGTAAATCCACTCAAAAATCACTAATTGCTAATCCAAATCATAAAATAATTAATCTCAACCGTGAAATCTTCCTCAATAATGTATTTAACTCTGGAATTATTCATTTTAGGAGAAAATATCAAAAGACCTTTTTTGAGGCTGACAAAATTTCCCACAAAAAATGTCTTTTGATAAATTCTCTTAGAACCTCACGTTTCCCAGATAATTCAATAATTAATCAGAGAGAACTCCAAAAGGATCAATTCCTAAATTACTCTCACTTAATTATCTCAATTTATCTCCTAAACGAGTGACTTAATCCAAAAATCTCAGAAAACCTTTTTTGTAGCCTACAAAATTTCCTACAAAAAAGGTCTCTTGATATTTTCTCTTAAAATCCTCAGTTTCTCAGATAATCGTTACAAAAGTGACGAAAATGAAAGAGAGAAAATAATTAATTAGTGGTTTATTTTAATTGTTCAGGAATAATTGGTTATTCGAAACAAAGATGTAAACACTCGTCAAATAATCTTCGACTGTATTTAAACAATTAACTAATTGGATAAAAAAGATATCTGGGCCTCAAAAATGTCGAATGCTTGAAGGATGACACCAAACGCCAGCTATTGACACATTCTCACACCGACTCGAAGGTAAATCCACTCAAAAATCACGAATTACTGATTAAAATCATAAAATAATTAACCTCAACCATGAAATCTTCCTCAATAATGCATTTAACTCTGGAATTATTCATTTTAGGAGAAAATATCGAAAGACCTTTTTTGATGCTGACAGAATTTCCCACAAAAAATGTCTTTTGATAAATTCTCTTAGAACCTCACGTTTCCCAGATAATTCAATAATTAATCAGAGAGAATTCCAACAGGACCAATTCCTAAATTACTCTCACTTAATTATCAATTTATCTCCTAATCAAGTGACTTAATCCGAAAATCTTAGAAGACCTTTTTTGTAGCCTACAAAATTTTCTACAAAAAAGGTCCTTTTATATCCCCCTAAACCCCCTCCTTCTCCAGATAATCTCCCCCCAAACTGAAGGAACCCATCTAACTGCTTTGAAAATCTTTCAGAACCTCATCAACATCTCTATCATCACCACCACCAACACCATCATCATGCCCCGTACAAGCAGCCTCGTAAACGCAACTCATCCCTCTCCACCCATGAGGAGAGTGACATGCTGATAAAAGACTTTCAATCAACGTCAAGCAAAAGCTCGTCTTCGTAAAATGGACTCAGACTTCGACATGATGTTCAAAAGTTTTTCAAACCAAATGAGTAACTCTCTAAAATTCCCCCAGAGGCTCATAAATTGACACTTGGAGTTCTATCAAGATTCCTGGAGGATCAGGACCAGGACTACGACGATGTCTCATCAACCAGTGAAGACATTCCACCCTTAATTCCCCCCTCAACAGTCAAGAATTCAAAATCTCTGAAGAGACACACAGCAGCTTCTGTGGACGATGGATATGTTACAGAAAGTGGGATTGGTCAGGAGAGGGTCTCAAGGGCTGACAAGGTCACATCAATGACCCAAAAGCCCAGAAATTCAAAATCATCATCCAGAACAACTGGGAGAGTCCAAAAATCGAGTGCATCGAGTGATAGAAGATCAAATTCACACTCGAGAGGGGTTTCCTCTAATATTCCTCAGTTGGATGCTGAGGCTCTCAGGCAACTGCAGATGTTGAAGGGACATATTGATAGGGTCATTGATACGCAGTAGTTTAGTTAATCAGTTTTAATTTGATTCGATGATGATAAATGGATTATTGATAGGTTTATGGATTTTTAGGAGATAAATTGATATTTTCTAAGAGTTTTGAGGATTGTAGGGGAGAGAAGAGTGAAGATGAGTGATGACTAATTATTTTTCAATTTTGTATTTTGTATTTTTGTCATTGTAAAAAAGATGAATTCATTTTATAAATTTTTTGTTGGGTTTTTCATTTATTATTTAACAAATATCTCAGCGAAAATTGAATTTAAAGAAAAATCTCAAAAGACCTTTTTTGTAGAGAATGAAATTTAAACAAAAAAGGTCTGTTAACATTTTCATGTAAAGCCACTAGTTCTCGAAATAATCGCAAAATAATGAATACGAAATTACAATTTTAGGATAATTTTTTTCAATTAAAAGGATTAAAATGATAAAACGATTGCAAAAACTCATAATCTATTGATTCATTTTTCCGATGAGTATTTATACGGAAATACAAAAATAAAGAACGCAGACTTCTCGAAAATTCACAAAAATCGTATGACACAAAAAAAAAATATTTTCCTCTCCAACGCGGCCCACTAACTCCCCATGAGTAAAAAATCTTCTAACCTCATAACGACGGCCCAGGCAACATTTTTCCGTAATAATTCGCGCTTTGCCGAAGAGCAGTACGGAAAAAAGGATTCTCTTTATGGACTCATTTTGAAAAAACTACTGAAATCTTGAAAAAAAAAACGAAAACGAAGTTTTCTTTTAAAAAAACGCCAAGTAACCATTTTTACGCGTATTTGATTATCTTCTGGGCATTTGAAAAAAAAAAAACAAATGGACTAAAAAGCGCCAAGTCAGATATACTTACGAGAAAAAAATTAGTAGAGGCAGGACCAAGGTACTTGGCGCGGTTGACAAGATGAAGACGACGAGGCTCTCAGTAAGTACTGCTAAAATTGAATTGATCGAATGATGCTCAGCAGTGATTTTGACAATAGAAAAAAACTGCGCCAAGTCCCTTGGTCCTGCCTCTACTAATTTTTTTCTCGTAAGTATATCTGACTTGGCGCTTTTTAGTCCATTTGTTTTTTTTTTTTTCAAATGCCCAGAAGATAATCAAATACGCGTAAAAATGGTTACTTGGCGTTTTTTTAAAAGAAAACTTCGTTTTCGTTTTTTTTTCAAGATATAATATTCATCACATTCTCATTGATAATTACCTTGTATATCGTTTCGATGCATTTTTTTCTTCATTGATTTTCTCTCTCTTCTCATAGTCGTCTAATGCTTTGATGAGAGCTTCATCCCACTCGTCATTGAGGACTGTATGGATAACACGTACGAGATTAGTTTACTCTTACAATGATAGAAAACAATATGTTACTTAGAGACATGAGAATTGGAAATAATTGATTTTATATATTTGTTTTATTGATAAGAGTATACTTACTTTTCATTAATTCCTCCATTATTCCTCCAAGTTTTTATCCACAGGAATAATGATGATAGTACAATATTCTTGTTATTTTTGTAACCTTACAAAGATCACAATGACAATTGTTTTTTTTAAATTCATATTTTTTTCTGTTGGTTCAACTTCACACTGATTGCCATCTGTCAATTCTACTCAATTGATCACAAATTCATTGGAAATATTATATTTTATGAATAATTTGATGGTCGTCACTGATGCACAATTTCATAGTGAATTGATTTTTCCATTTTAGTATTTCATCAATTTTCCGTGAGTATTTCAGTCAATGAAATATGTAGACTGCATATATTTAGACTGACATATATTTAGACTGCATAGAAATATCAAATATTGTTGTCTAGACGCAAACGCTCCTTAAACATGCGGTGAGATTCGTGAATTTAAAAATCCCGCTCCATTCATGAATGCAATTATCCACGCAATTCTTATTCTTTTCGAATTGCAGTCATGATTAACCCTCGTTAGAAATTATCGACCGAATATTGTTACATAAAATGTGAAAAAAATCCAAAAATTAAAAACACGCCAAGTCAACCAAGCTAGACTGAAAAATTTGACTGGAGAAAATAATTGGAAAAGTAGTCTTTATGGGGAAAAAATCAGTAAAGGCAGGACCAACGTCCTTGGCGCGGTTTTCTTCTCAACTTATGCACGGAGAAAAAATTCAGTAAAAATTTCGAGTTAGTTTCGTAATTGTGAGAAGTTAAAATAAATGAATAAACAAAACGTAAAAATTAATAAATTATTTATTTTATGATGAAAGTATCAGTCGGTAAAATCACCCGGTGATTATACCAGAGTAAGTCGAGAAGTCACCGGTAGGGTACGCATGAGCGCCAGTCTCTCTCGCAAGTCAAATGTGGGCTCAGTGGTATTAAATTCGGATGAGGAGAGCGAAAGAATTAATTCACCAGTGCACAGCACCAGTGCACTTCGACTGTAAGGTCGTAGCGAAATATTCTGGTACACTTTTTGGGTGAGTAATTCTGAAAAGGATTAATCACGATCTTTGCAAGACGCCATTTAGCGTTGGTCGAGTCAATATTGTAAGACGCCTAACAGCGTTGGTCGAGTCAATTTTGCAAGACGCCTGCTGGCGTTGGTTGAGTCATTTTGCAAGACGCCTGCTGGCGTTGGTAGAATCGATTTTGCAAGACACCTGCTGGTGTTGGTTGAGCCACGGAAAAGGGGTAAAATCGCGGATGTAGTTTCGAGGTTAGAATCACTCTTTTGGGTGAAATCTCGTCATTGCTATTCGAGTGGTTGGATTGGTAAACAGTTGAGACCGCCGTGGGGAAAGAATGAGAGTACCGATTAGAGAAATAATTATTTTCATATCTTGTGGGGGAGTAATAACCGCGGGATTGATGTTAATTTATTCAATGAGATTCATAATCTTCATTTGTTTAATTTTGATGATATTATTGGATTGGAGTATTCCAAAGAATAGGGTCCCGATGCGTAAAAGCAGTGGCCCTCTCTGAGGAATTATTTCAAGATTATCTCTAATTGAGTAGTTGGGGAAAATTTACCGGAAATGCTATAGATCTAGAAACAAGTTAACTAAGAATTGAACCGATATTTAATTGGAGAGTAAACCGATACAAATGGTCACGAGTGTAGATTAATTTGTATCGGCCACCGGAAAAGGTAATCTCTCTCTCTCTACAACTGAGCAAACTCCTGTTTTACCGATCGAACCGTACCGAAATAAACCTGAGAAGTAGGAGGGGAGAGATTACTGAGAGATAAACCGAAAACTGACAATTGTCAGGTGATTAATGATTGTAACTAAATGTGATGAATTATTTTCTTTTGTTTAAATAAAATACACGGAGACTTATCTGTAATTGACCTGAGTTAGTGTTTCATTTCTGAACCCTGGCACTGAAGCACCGCGGCAAATAAATTAATAAATTAAGTAATAAATGAGCACTAAAGAAACCTTGAATAATTATTTCTATTCTATCAATTAACTCAGTATCATTAGAGGAGGAAAAGGTCCATTACAGATTGGCGCCCGAACATAAGACTCTGAAATGAAAGTGCTAGAAAAATAAGGATTAAAAACAAGTGCGCGAGTGAAAATTAAAACTAAGTGCGATAAAATAAAGTGAATTCAAGATGGCTCCTAAAGAGAAAAGACTCACGTGGATCTATAATCTTAATAAAGCTCAGCTGGTGGCTGAACTTCAGCAGAGGGGTTTAGATACGGGAGGTAATGTTCCAGAACTCAAGGCTAGATTGAGGGAAGCAGTGATGGGGGATGGTCGAAAGAGTGAAAGTGATAATGAATCAAATAAAAACAAAAGCAAAAGAGTGAGTGAGAATAATAGTAAAGAAACGAGTCGAGTAAATAGTAAACAAGCGAGCAAAGGGAATAGTCAAGAAGCGAGTAAGAGACATTCAAGGACTCCTAGTACGGAGAGAGTGCCTCTAAAAGACTTAAAGGATGCTGGGACAAGTGATGGTCGTAGAGCAGACTTTTATGATAATATAGAGGGTAACAGTGAAATTAACAAAGACAGTGAACCGACCCAAGGGGTTGATGCTGCACAATTAAAAGAGGCTTTACGAAGGGTACAGTCACAGACAGGGAGCAATGATAAGGAGCAGATGTTGCCTCCACAGAATAGTGAGGTACCTAAAGTTGTTAGTGTATCATCAGTGCAACATTTGGTACCTAATGACCCACTCACTAAGGAAATAATCCAGAGGTACAGAGCAGAGAAGAAGAAGTATGACGAAGGAATTCGATCGGGTAATGTCACGCCAGGTCGTAGAACACCTCGGGACTTATCAGGGTCAAGGAAAAAGGAGGATCTGAGGGCTAGTAGATTCCCTGGTACAGCCATGCCTTCTGGTTACAGTACACCCAGAAATATGGAGCCAATGGGATCATCAAAGAGGTATCACGATTATGATAGGAATAATTATCATGATGGTAATTATAGAGGAGAAGAGACATCTTGTGGTGAGTCAAGGATGAGAGAGAGAGAGGATTATTGGTTAAGGGGGTCTAGAGGTCCATCACCAAGGAAAATGGATCATGAGGAGATGGGTCGGAGGACATTGGATATAATGGAAGAACAAGAAGTCAGAAGGATTCGAGAGAAGTTAAAATTAGAAGAAGAGAAACTGAGGTTAAAGGAAGAACAATTACAGGAAGAATACAGGCGTCTGGCACAGTTAGAAAGAAAGAAGCAAGAAGATGAAAGACAATTAGAGAGGACCAGACGTCCAGAAAGGTCTGGGTATGATTATCCATGGCATAACAGAGATGGTAGCCCAATGAGGAAGAAGTCTGACAGATTTGAAGAAGATATTAGTTGGGATCGTAATCGTGGGTATCGTGAACCACCATGGAGGGATTATTACGAGGAACGAAGGCGTCCTTATGATTATTATGGTCGGCGTTATCGTCCAAGTTATGATGACGAGGCCAGAAACCCAGCAGAAATTGTGAGAAAGTGGAATATTTCTTTCAATGGACAAGAGAACTTACAAAGTTTTATTGAACGAGTTGAGGAAGTGACGTTAAGTGCTCATATCAGCCGTGAACAATTGGTAGAAGTGATTCCGATGATGCTGAAAGAAGAAGCATTAGAGTGGTACAGAAACAATAAGAAAGTTTTTCATGATTGGGAGGAATTTGTGAAGGCATTGAAGGCTAATTATCTAGTAACAGATTATCAATTCTTACTTGAACAAGAGATTAATCAGAGGAAACAAAGAGAGGGTGAAACAATTCGTTCATATGTGACTGCTCTATCAACCATGATGAGAAGACACGAGGGAATGTCTGAGGCACAGAAATTAGATAAGCTGTATCGTAATCTCAGACCTGATTATAAAAATTACATCAGACGATCTGCTGCAACAAGTGTCGAGGCTCTTCTAAAAGAGGGACAACATTTCGAACATGATGTATTGGAATTAAAAATTGGGCAGAATCAGCAGGTGGAGAAGGAAAAGAAGAAAGATAAAAAGAAGGTGAAGAGTAAAGAGGAAGAA
Source organism: Coelinius sp. EB29 (assembly GCA_035578325.1). Taxonomy (NCBI): domain Eukaryota; kingdom Metazoa; phylum Arthropoda; class Insecta; order Hymenoptera; family Braconidae; genus Coelinius; species Coelinius sp. EB29. Next base: position 1,359,704 of record JAOZGT010000006.1, read on the forward strand.
AAGAAGGAAAACCTGGACACCGGGTTATCCCAGATCTCTGAGAATTATGACCGGAGAGAGTGTTGTTGGAAATGTGGACAAAGAGGTCATCAGACAGCTGATTGTAAAAATCCTTGGGTGAAGTTCTGTTCTGCATGTGGTAAAGTGGGAGTGTTTTCTAAGGATTGTCAGTGTCCCAAACCAGAGTGGTTGAAAAATAAACTGAAAAATACTAGGCCAGAACGGTTTAGGCAGAATCCTAGTACAACAGGTGCAGTGTCGCAACAGCCAACGAGTAATACGATCCCTGACAACAGAAGTGCCTCAGTATCGGCTCAAGGCCGTGCACCAGGTCCCCGGATACCTGATATTCCTGATCAAAGATTATTACCAAGTGCTCCACCTTACCCTCCACTGAGTATGACACAACAGATACCTGGTAGTGTACAGCAACAACCTGGTAACGTGTCCCAACAACCAGGCAACTCACAACCACTTCAACATGCACCAACAATCATGGCCGTGGATACTAGAATCTATGTGGATGTGCAGATTGGTGGTAATGTTTTTCATGGATTAATTGATAGTGGTGCTGTCCAGTCGTACATTTCTAGAAACACGTTGCACAGAATACTGGTCAGTAACCCTTATGTGAAGTTATTAGAGACGAATCATTCGGTAAGAGTAGCTGATGGAAGACACTCTCCAATCAGTGGTAGAATTGAAGTGATAACGAGGATAGAAGGGTTGCAGGAGAAGTGCGCATTCTTTGTAATGGATGAGTTGAAAGCAGAGGTAATTATCGGGGTGGACATCCTAAGACAATTGGGATTATCAATCCGCTTTGATCCATTTGAAGATGATGTTACCGATGATGAAGAAGGTTCAGAACGGAAACTGGTAGAATTAGGAACAATATCGAGTGATGATAATGTCCTTCATTGTGGTAACGAGAGTGATGATGAGAAGGAGGAGATTAATACCCATCTCATAGAGACAGAAGAAGAGTTAGAGAATGTGAATAAAGATGAGGATGCAGTAGAACCGGAAGTAGGAAAAGTTAGCGAGAGTAAAGAGTTGGAAGACAATTCAGAAATAATGTTTGTGTTGGAGGGGATAGAAGAGAAACCTTCCAAATTGACATACCAAGAGGCTCTGGAAGAGATAAAGAAAGAGTTAACTGGATTCCAAGGGGTTAAAGGTCCCACACATCTAATTAAACATAAAATTCGATTGAAAGAGGGCACAGAACCTATAAAATTTCGATATGCACCTAAAAATCCTGCAATGCTGAAGTTAATGCAGGATGCGGTGGATAAAATGGAGGAGGATGGAATAATCGAGGACTCAGACAGTCCATGGAACTCACCAGTTGTGATGGTGAAAAAGGCTAATTCTACGTATCGATTTTGTGAAGATCTTCGAAAAGTTAATGAAGTGACAGTAAAAGATGCTTACCCATTGCCACACATTAATGCTATGTTGGACAAGTTACGTAACGCTCAATATGTATCAGTGATTGATCTAAAGAATGGGTACTGGCAAGTACCATTAGAAGAAGAGAGTAAGCAAATAACCGCCTTCACAGTGCCAGGTAGGGGTTTAAAACAATTCAAGGTCATGCCCTTTGGGTTGACCTCAGCACCTGCTACCTTTCAACGATTACTTGATAGGGTAATTAAACCAGAGTTAGAAGATAAAGTGGGGGCGTACCTGGATGATATTTACGTCATTGGATCTACCCTAGAGGAAAGTGTAAAGAACTTAAAAACAGTGTTTAGATGGTTAATTGAGGCAAAGCTACAGATAAACATTGAAAAGAGTAAGTTTCTGCAACCGGAAACGCGTTATCTCGGTCATATCGTGGGACGTAATGGAGTAAGACCAGACCCAGAAAAGGTCGCAGCCATTACTCAGATACCAGAACCCAATTGTGTAAAGGATTTGAGACGTTTTATTGGGATGGTGTCTTGGTACAGACGCTTTATTCCCAATTGCTCGACAGTAATGACTCCAATGACTCTTTTGTTAAAGAAGGGAGTGAAATGGAGGTGGGGTGAGGAACAGAAGAAAGCATTCGTGGAATTAAGGGAGAGGTTAACAGAAGCTCCAGTATTGGTACCACCAGACTTTAATCGACAGTTTGTGCTCCAGACAGACGCGAGTAATGAGGGTCTGGGTGTCGTGTTGACACAGAGAAGTGAAGAAGGTGAAAGGGTAATTGCGTATGCAAGTCGCACCCTAAACAAACCAGAGAAGAATTATACGACGACAGAAAAAGAGTGTCTGGCGGTAGTATGGGGTATCAAGAAAATGAGGATGTATCTAGAAGGTTATAAGTTTCTAGTGATCACTGATCATCAATCGTTGAAGTGGATAAAGAAGCTGGAAAATCCTTCAGGGCGGGTAGCTCGTTGGAATCTGTTTCTTCAACAGTTTGACTTTGAAATCGAGTATAGAAAAGGAATTTTCAATACGGTAGCAGATGCTCTGTCACGAGATCCAATTGATGTGGGTAATTCTTCTGATGAGGATGAAGAAGAAGAAGGTTATGTAGTGGCTATTGAGCCAGAAGATCTTTGTGATTGGTATATGGACAAAATGGCCAAAGTTAGGGAAAACCCAGAGAAATATCCTGATTTTAGGATCCAAGATGGATTGTTATATAAACATCAATACCATCAACACGATTATACGTCCAGGCAAGGGGAAGCATGGAAATTATGCGTACCTGAGTCGAAACGTGCTGAAGTCTTGAGAGAAAATCATGATGAACCGACTGCAGGTCACCTTGGAATGGGAAAAACAATGGCTCGTATTGCTCAACGTTATTATTGGCCAGGATTACAACGCAGCGTCAAGGATTACGTTCGTCGTTGCATTAACTGCCAAAGCTTCAAAGTACCGCAACAACAACCAGCGGGAAAAATGGGCACCCGACACGTTTCCCGTCCATGGGAGATGGTGTCAATCGACCTTGTTGGACCCTTACCAAGATCCCTGCAGGGAAATGTTTTTATTGTCGTGGCACAAGATCTATTCACAAAATGGGTAGAGCTTAGACCCTTGAAGAAAGCAACAGCTGATCTAGTAGTGAAGATGGTTAAGGAGCAAATAATCTTGAGATTTGGTTGTCCAAAAGTAATGATTAGTGATAATGGAACTCAGTTTACAGGGAAAGTATTTAGAGAACTCATGGAAGAATATGGGATCGAGCACGAGCGTACTCCTCCTTATTCTCCCCAGTGTAATCCTGTAGAAAGAACAAACAGAGTGGTGAAAACAATGATTGCTCAATTCGTGGAAGGAGATCATCGTAAATGGGATCAGTTTCTGACAGAGTTAACATTTGCAATCAATACAGCAAAGCATGAAAGTACACAATGCACTCCAGCATTTTTAAACTTTGGACGTGAATTAGACTAACCAAGGTCATTGTTGAGATCAGTGGAAACTGGTGAATTGAACGAGCAAACAGATGAAACAGAACGATTGGAAAAGTTGGCAGAGGCTCGTGAAATAGTGAAACTTAATCTCGCGAAAGCCTTCAATGATCAAAGCTTTTATTATAATAGAAGACGTGGGGATTGGGTTCCAAAAGTTGGGGATCGAGTGTGTAAAAAAGAATATCCTCTTTCTTCGGCAGTGGACAAATTTGGTGCAAAATTAGCTCCTAAATTTACCCCAGGTTTTACAGTAAAGAGCGAGATTTCACCGGCAGAATTTGAGATTGTAGATGAGCAGGGACAGGGGTGCTTAGTTCACATCAAAGATCTTAAACCGTATCATGAGTAATCCGTTGCATGAAAATTTGATGGGAAAAGAGGAAAAAGGGAGATGAGTTAATTACATATTCTGTTTTTTTATGTACAGTTAATGTTGATGAAAAAAAAAAAAAAATGGCGGACAAGAACTACCAAAGTGACGAGTTCGAAGAGTTATGGAAGGATCCTAAACTTACAGAAGAAGAAGAACAGCTATATCCAGCTACCTTTCTTCCAAATCCATTTCCACAGAATGTGGATATTCCAGTGACAGTCCAAGATCCAATAATTGATCAAATCGAACAAGAATTGAGTTCTAGAGTAGAGGAAAGGGTTGACAGAATCAGTGATAATTACCCAAAGCGTCGTCCTCGTACTCAGCCAGAAACCAGAAAAATTTCCCACCATCCCACCCTGAAACCTCCTCCCAAACCAACAAATCCAGTTATCCCCGAGTCAAGATCATCCCAAAAACGAAAATTTGATCTCAGCCAGAATCCTGTTAGAAAACCTGATGATTATCCACAAAAACAAGCTTGCATGAAACCATTCCCTAATCCTCCAGAAACACAGAGACCGTGGATTTTGAAACCCATCGAGAATATTGAATCACTCAACCATGATCAATTAATGAAAAGAAGAGTTGAATCCAGAAGGGTAAATCCAGGAAAATCTGATCTTGTACCTTCTGATCCTAGAGTTAGGAAAGATTGGCCTGAACTCATAAACATTGAACATGTTGTACCATATCCTGAGTTACCTTCAGCACCTTATCCTGTACAATATCACATTCATTACCCTTTACCTCACTCATTGATTAATCAGAAATATCCTCCAGAATCAGATACCAGCACAAACCCCTCACAAACGAACAAACAACACTATATTCCTCTTGATAAATCCTGGAAAGAAGTTAAAAGGCCAAGGCCTGGAAGAGTACAGAAGTTTATGAAGGAAACACCCCAGGGTATCGAGGTACACACTAAAAGTAGAGCTGGAATTCGATACAAATTGATCCCACATGCAGAAGTGGGCAATCAATTTGCAAATTGGAAAAGAACACAGGAAGAGAAGTTGAGGAAAGAAGCTGAGAATGAAGCTAAATTAAGTGTACTGAGAGGATTGAGAAATAGAGGAAAATTGAAGAGGCCAGAGGAGTGGAAAGAGTTACAGAGATTAGAGGAGTGGCAGAAATCGAGGGTCCAGAGTTCGAGTGCCTTTAAGGGTTAAATGTGCAGTGATAAAAAGTGATCGATAATTTAGAAAAAGTGTAGAATTAAGGAGGTGTGAAGTAAGACAAGAATACAAAGAGACAGAGTTATCGAGACTTTAAGAAGCAAGATTATTACTTTTGATATTTACTGATTTATGTGAAACCATTAGGCCAGAAAGGCCCAATCATTGATTGTTTTTCTTTTTTTTTCTTTTTTTTGCTACTATTATTATTTTCTTTTTTTTATTATATATATATTATTGTTTACGGTGAAACCAAGTATTAGATGGAATGCTTGTGATAAAGTCTTAATGGGAATCAGCTCAATTAGCAACCGATAAGACTGATAAAGATAATACAGAAGGTACCTAAAGGTCCAAAGAATAGAATAAAAGAAAAGAAATGTATTCTGGAAGAACACATTCTTTTTGTAAGAAGGGGGAGAGTGTGAGAAGTTAAAATAAATGAATAAACAAAACGTAAAAATTAATAAATTATTTATTTTATGATGAAAGTATCAGTCGGTAAAATCACCCGGTGATTATACCAGAGTAAGTCGAGAAGTCACCGGTAGGGTACGCATGAGCGCCAGTCTCTCTCGCAAGTCAAATGTGGGCTCAGTGGTATTAAATTCGGGTGAGGAGAGCGAAAGAATTAATTCACCAGTGCACAGCACCAGTGCACTTCGACTGTAAGGTCGTAGCGAAATATTCTGGTACACTTTTTGGGTGAGTAATTCTGAAAAGGATTAATCACGATCTTTGCAAGACGCCATTTAGCGTTGGTCGAGTCAATATTGTAAGACGCCTAACAGCGTTGGTCGAGTCAATTTTGCAAGACGCCTGCTGGCGTTGGTTGAGTCATTTTGCAAGACGCCTGCTGGCGTTGGTAGAATCGATTTTGCAAGACACCTGCTGGTGTTGGTTGAGCCACGGAAAAGGGGTAAAATCGCGGATGTAGTTTCGAGGTTAGAATCACTCTTTTGGGTGAAATCTCGTCATTGCTATTCGAGTGGTTGGATTGGTAAACAGTTGAGACCGCCGTGGGGAAAGAATGAGAGTACCGATTAGAGAAATAATTATTTTCATATCTTGTGGGGGAGTAATAACCGCGGGATTGATGTTAATTTATTCAATGAGATTCATAATCTTCATTTGTTTAATTTTGATGATATTATTGGATTGGAGTATTCCAAAGAATAGGGTCCCGATGCGTAAAAGCAGTGGCCCTCTCTGAGGAATTATTTCAAGATTATCTCTAATTGAGTAGTTGGGGAAAATTTACCGGAAATGCTATAGATCTAGAAACAAGTTAACTAAGAATTGAACCGATATTTAATTGGAGAGTAAACCGATACAAATGGTCACGAGTGTAGATTAATTTGTATCGGCCACCGGAAAAGGTAATCTCTCTCTCTCTACAACTGAGCAAACTCCTGTTTTACCGATCGAACCGTACCGAAATAAACCTGAGAAGTAGGAGGGGAGAGATTACTGAGAGATAAACCGAAAACTGACAATTGTCAGGTGATTAATGATTGTAACTAAATGTGATGAATTATTTTCTTTTGTTTAAATAAAATACACGGAGACTTATCTGTAATTGACCTGAGTTAGTGTTTCATTTCTGAACCCTGGCACTGAAGCACCGCGGCAAATAAATTAATAAATTAAGTAATAAATGAGCACTAAAGAAACCTTGAATAATTATTTCTATTCTATCAATTAACTCAGTATCATTAGAGGAGGAAAAGGTCCATTACATAATCGTGGGGCGACCTTGAAGTATGGGGACAAATTACATGACTTTCTGTAATTTTTACTTCAAGTGAACGTAGTCTTTCCGTGCTTTTAAGTAAAAAATTATGGAATTCCACGTAATTTTTCCCACACTTTAAGGTCGCTTCACGATTACGGAACTGATTCGAAATTTTTACTGAATTTTTTGCTCCGTTTATACTGTTTAAAATTAACCAAATCCATTATCCTGTCAATCGCGCCTAGCACGTAGGGACTACGTCCCTACTCACGGGGATAAATGGATTTCAGTTGAAATGATTTTTTTCATTTTTTTGTATCAAAAAATATTCATTATTATGAGCTATATTTGACCAAATTGACTCAACTTCATTCACAATCATCTGTATTTATTTTGTTCGTCTTTATTGCACTTTGATCCATATTTTTTCCTTACTTCAAACAGATCTTTCTATAATGCCAAGATTGAAGAAAAAAAGTAGTGGGGTTAAAAGAAATGAAACTAAACGACGTGTAAATCGATTACGAGATGGTAAAACCTAGATTCAAGACGTGGGAAAGAAAAATAAGTCGCGGAAAACCAATGGTGACGAATTAAGAAGAAATGATGCATCATACGAAGAGGAGGCCAAAGAAACAATGAATGGAAACGAAAAGAAAGAAACCGCACTGCATGTAAATTGCCTGAAAACACAAGTTAGACATAATGCTCCTCAGTCCTCTTCTAAAACTAACATTGCTCATCGACTACGAATGCGACGCCTAAGACAAAATGAAGATTATCATCTTAAAGAAAAACTATCGAATCAAATAAGAATAAAAAACATTCGCGCAACAGACAGTGACTATTCTACCAGAGAAAAAGAGTTGAATCGAAGTCGAATCCAAAAAGTTCGTCGGGAAAATCATATTTTTTCTGCTAATCAAACTCAATCGAATGCCATACGAATGCGAGATAAACGTCAACAACAAGATTATACTGATAAAGAGAAAGCATCTAATTGTGAACGAATGAAAGATATCAGGACAAATCCCGAATATAAAATCAAAGAGTCAATGTCCAATATTTTGAGAATGCAATTCACTCGCGATAATACTCGTAATTATCTGACTCGTAAAAAAATTCAATCAATATCAAAAAAAAAATCAATTAAAAGAGAAATTGATGATTATGAACCTCCAGAAAAGATTTTCAAATTGAACAACGGAGTAAAAACCAAAAATATTGGATACTCTTCACGGGAGCGGGTCAAAAACTGAGAGCGGATAAAGATTCTCCGTCAGAATAAAAATTTTTCCGTTTGCGAACGGGAAAAAAATTCTAAAAGACTCAAAGAATTAAGAAAAAAGCCAAATTTTAGAGCAAAAGAAAACATAACAGATATTAAAAATAAGAAATCATCTCGGGCAATTGATATACTCAGATTTCGGGAGAATTATAGAAATATGATAAACTTACAATTTAAACAAAATGACGAATCGAAAGGAGAATGTTCTTTAATCAAAACCTTCTTAGAAAATCGTAAAAATACTCCAGACGTTGTGTGTATTTGTTGTGACAATCTATTTTTCCGGAAATCAATGATAATATATAGTCGATCGCGTGTTCTCTCGAAGTTCACTTGCAAACCAAAAAACTTGGAATCCTTTTTCGAGAAAATTGAAAATAATTCATCGAATTACATATGCAAAATTTGTCATAAACGCGTACTGAAAGGCGAAATTCCAAAGACATGTGCATATGACTTGAAATTTCCGGACATACCAGATGAAATAAAAAATCTATCTCCACTCGAAGAACGTATGATATCACCATACGTACCATTCATGCAAATACGAGCTTTGAAACCCCATTGCTTTAAAAATCCACAATTATCCATTCACGGTAGTGTAGTAAATGTTCATGCAGAAATTAATGATATGATTGATGTACTCCCTCGAAAATTCAATGATATGTCGACACTACAAATCCAACTCAAACGGCATTTGGATCATCAATCATATTATATGTATGAAACGATAAAACCTTCAAAAGTATGTGTTGCATTGCAGTTTCTTATGTCTACACCATTATATGTTCAAAATGAGATAACAATCGATGAAAATTTCTTTGATAAATATGATAAAAATGATAATTTTCGTTTGAATTTCATCGTTGATGATGATCTTTACGACAATAACATTAAAAATGATGAAGAAAAGAATACTCATGTAAATGACGATAGTGAATCGAATTTTTCGAAAGATTCGGAAAGTGATGACCTATATGATTCTGATTTACAAGATGAATCCGACGGCGATGAGTTCATATCACCTACATATAAAGACGACGTATTGATTATTGACGAAAATTATGAATTATCTGCTGAGACACGGGTTATTGCACCATGTCAAAATAATTACCCAGTACCTTGGCATATGACTGATAATATTGACGAATTATGTTTTCCAAAAATTTTCGTAGGTGATATTTTTGATAAAAATAAGAAATTACATTATTCTGAACGGGTCAAATTCGAAGCGAGAAATAAGGATCGAAGATCATGTGAAACAACTCGAATATTGTTTATGGCTAAACGGAAACTCGAACAGATTGTTATGTCTAATATTAACACATGTTTGAGAAGAATTAAACAAAACCATCAAATAACAGTCAGGAATGTCAAAGATAAAAATTATATCAATGATATTATTAGCCATGATGACGGTTATTCTTTTTTAAAACAAGTGCGACCATCTCCGGCATTTTGGGAGGCAAAAAAGAAAAATCTTCGCGCAATGATTCGCCAATTAGGTACACCAACATTATTCTTAACTCTCTCTACATCAGAAACTAATAATCCCGAATTAATTCAGTTTCTTTATGGAATGAAACACAGTAATAAAAAAATAAGCTTGAAAGAAGCTTTAATGCTTGATGAAGATATGAAAAATAAATTAGTTCGTGATGATCCTGTCTCTGTAGTTCGTTACATAGACAATCGATTTGCAGAGATTATGGGACTATTGAAAAAACCTGATGGTCCATTTAAGAAACATTTCGTGATTGACTATTTCAATAGGAGGGAATTCCAGGGTAGAGGCACTGTTCACATTCATATGCTGTTATGGTGTAATAATGCGCCAAATTATGATCCAGATAACAATGACTCTATTAAAGAAATTATTAATTTTATCGATACTTACATATCTTGTGAGTTTAATTCCACAAATCCATTTCTTAATTTCCAGAGACATCAACATACAGTTACTTGTCATAAAGGCAGAAAAAATAAAAAGAAATGTCGATTTCATTATCCTCAATTTGTAATGAAATCCACTCAAATTTTGAAACCATTAACTCCAAGTGAGAAAAAAGGTGACGAAGAAAAAAATTTGGAGAGGATAAAAACATTGCTGGCAGTTTATTTCAAGAGTAACCTAACGATAAATTTTGATGACATGCTCAATGAATTAAAATTAACTGAGCAAGAATATCTGAACGCTATACGGAGTACTTTAGATAAGGACAAACTTTTCATCAAAAGACGAACGTGCGACGTCGCAATAAATAACTACAACAAAACAATTTTGACACTCTTAGAAGCCAATATGGACATTCAATTTGTTCTAGACCCGTATGCTTGTGCACAGTATATAATTAACTACATTTCAAAAATTGACGCAGGATTATCCAAACTATTACGTGAGGCTGCTAATGATTTGAGTAATAATAATCAAAATCTTCGAGATAAATTTCGGAAATATGGTAATATATTCATCAACGGCAATGTCATGTCAGCTCAAGAAGCAGTGTATCATGTCTTAGGATCACCCCTTTGTCAATCTAGTAGGGGAGTCACTTTCATCAATACTTCCCCTAAGAACGAAAGAGTACGAATGCTTAAATCATGTAAAAAATTATCTTCTCTGGATGGAAATTCTACTGATATTTATTGTGAAAATATCTTCGAGAAATATGAACGAAGATCATCTGAATTAGACAAAATTTGCCTTGCCGATTTCGCAGCATGTTATACGACATCTTCAAAATCATCTCGTAAGGGGGAACATGATGATGATCATGATGATGAAAATCTTGATGGAATTTCCGATGAAGAGAATTCTGGTGATGATAATGAACCAAACACTCAATCAACCACTGGAGTTACGGCAAGAAACAAGATGAAGGTTATTAGATATCGCAGGTACAAATTAAAACAAGATGAATACAATTATTATCGAGAACAAGTACTATTGTTTTACCCTTGGAAAAATGAAGAAAAAGATATTGAAAACCTTCATTGTAAAAATCTATATCATCAAAATATCACAATCATCAAACATAATCGAGCGAAGTATTCCATAGTTGGTGATGAAGTAATTGACAAAGCTATAGAAGATGCAATGAACGAAAATAGACAAAAACATGAAGATGAATGTAATGATTTCAATAAACATAAAGTTCTTAAGCATCAAGAAGTCGATATTTTCAATCAATCAGGTGTCGAAAACATCGCCAAAACGACGCAGAAACGATACACTAAACCATCAACATTATCAAAGCAAGAAACATTTGATTTGGTGGATACTCTCAATGTTTTGCAAAAACGAATCGTAATGCATATCTTGAAATGTTTCAAAATTAACAATTTACCTCTGAGAATATTTATGACTGGTTCGGCCGGTGTTGGCAAAACAAGAGTTATTCATTGCATTTATCAATTGCTATCTTTATATTTTAATGAAATGCCAGGTGAAAAAAATGACTTACTGCAGATTCTATTGTGTGCGCCGAGTGGGAAGGCAGCACATTTAATTGGAGGAGTAACATTACATACTGCATTCGCTTTACCCTTGGTAGAATATGGAGGGCCTATGGCTGAATTATCAGCCGCTGTAGCGAATACAATTCGCAGTGATTTAGTTGACATAAAGTTATTGATCATAGATGAGGTATCAATGGTTGGATCAAATACACTAACGCGAATAGATACTCGATTACGGCAGATTATGGGCACTAACCGCAGTTTTGGGGGGATTTCAGTTCTTTTGATAGGAGATTTGCATCAATTACCACCGGTTAGAGATAGACCAATCTTTGCTCCACCAACTTCTGGAGCGTTAAGTTTATTGTCAGATACAATGTTATGGGTTGAATTTCAATTCTTTGAATTAACAGAAATAATGAGGCAGAAAGACGATAGGATGTTTATCAACGCTTTAAATAATCTAGCAATAGGAATGATGACAGATGAGGATATAGCGTTGATTAAAACTAGAGAAGTATCAACAAAAGAAGTTCCAGAGAATGCTATCAGATTATTCTATGCTAATGTACATGTTGATAAATGCAATCAGTCTAAAATTGATAAAAGTCCTGGAGATTGCTATACTGCTACCGCCAACGATGATTTTTTAGGGACAGGATCAGATCAATTCAAGAACCGAGTACTCAAACCCTTACGAAATGATAATACTCAGAATAAAAAACTAAAAATATTGAAATACAAAATTAAACTGAAATGTGGAATTCGTTACATGGTTACATCGAACATAAATCTCTCAGACGGTCTTGTGAATGGTTCATGGGGAATTTTAGAGCATATAACGTTTTCCCCAAATACACAGAAACCAGAAAAATTATGGATAAATTTTGACAGTCCATGTATTGGTGTCAAACAAAGAGAACCATTCCTACGCTATATGTTGGAGAATAATATCGATAAAAATTTGGTTCCCATTTCAAGAATTTGTTTACCAATGGCAAATGCGAAAGATAATACATATCAAGTCATGAGAACACAATTCCCAGTCGCTCCTGCGGAAGCAATAACTATTCACAAAAGTCAAGGTCAGACATACAAGGAAGTTTGCATAGATCTTGGACCTAATACTATGTCATTATCTAGGGCATTACTCTATGTAGCTCTGAGTAGAGTATGTAGTCTGAACAACCTCTATATTTTGGGAAATTTCAAACCACCAAAAAAACCTCCAATTGATGATCCGTTGATTTGTGAATATGAGAAATTGCATAAGAGGCGTTTGAAACTCTCGTTCATCGACGAAATCGATACCAACGGCATAAAAATTATTTACCAAAATGTGCGATCTTTCAACAAAAATATTCGGCACATACAATGTGATAGATGGTATAAACAAGCAGATTGTCTTATATTTTCAGAATCATTCACTAAGCTCAATGACGATGTTATACTTGATAATTTCAGTTTGATATTCAGAACTGATTCCAATATTAGAGAGCACTCAAGAGGTATTTTGATATTTATAAAACATGATGCAAATATTCAATATTCTGTACTGCAACATATACTATTGGAAGGTAAAAACCGATCTCATTTGGACTTGATCCTTTTCAAATGTAATAATGTAGAAATAATAACAGGATACAAATCACCCTCATTTCGAAACTCAAAATTCTTAGAAAATTTATACAATCTTTTCAAAGCAACTAACTCGAATACAAGACGAATATTAATTGGTGATTTCAATAATGATGTATTTCACTCAAATAATACTCTGGAGATGAGTTTAAAAATTCATAATTTCGTACGCGGGATACCACTGGGAACCTCGACAACTAATTTGAACACTCAAATCGATGTTGTATTTGTCAGTAATGTACTATATTATGTGGCTGGAGTATATGAAACGTTTTTCTCAGATCATAAGCCAATATTCATAGGACTGCATGATGCTATTGACGGAGAAATTCTTCTCAAGCAACGAAATACAGACGAAACCTCCAATATTATTAATGTCAATGAAAAAACATTCGGAACGAATTCACCAAAGCGTCAAACATCGAAGGGACCTCAAGTGATTTCAGATATAATGTTACCAGAATTAAAGAGATATAGAACGTATAAATCCAGTACACATCATGACATCAAAAATAATGAAATGAATAAAGTAAAAATACTCAGAAATGGTAATATATCCGACATCAATAGACGTGGAAATGTTTCATTCCATTTACAAAACACTTGCGGCTTTGATAGCATCATGCAGATATTAATAGCAGCATATGAATCAAACTCTCTTTGCAAAAATCATGTGGATGTTTCAGAAAGTGACGAATTGAGATTTATAAAAGAGATTTGCCTCAATAGTAATGATAGTTCAAGTATTGATGAAATGAGATTGAACATTTTCTTAAAACACCGAGAATATTTCATTGACAAAACAAAATCATACGGAAATTATGTTGTTCTCGACGCTGCTAAGAATATTATTCCTTTATGTAAGAGAATATTAGGCGGATATCATAGCTATTCGGTACATGCAAACTGTCCTATATGTGGTAAAATGACTAGGAATGAAATCATAATCACTCTGGACATTGAAGCAATATTTGAATACGGTTACAACGATTTTCTCACTGTGATTAATATAACAGTTGAAAAAATTCTAACTACTATGCAATGTGTAAATCATAATGATGCTGATCAATCAGTTGTATTTCATGGACATCTTTTTATTGAATGTCCTTCAGATCATAATTTAGAGGTATCATTAGATGCTTTCTCAAAAATATTGAATGTGAACAACATAACATATCATTTACTTGGAGTCGTGAATTATATTAATCCAGAAACTCTTAGTGATGAGTCTATTGGCCATTACAATGCTTGCATTTTAAACAGAAACAAAAAATGGCATAAGATTGATGATCTGAAGCCGGATGAAATTATTGAGATGGATGATAAGCAGATGATTTCTCCACATTTATGTGTGTATGTAAAATCTGATAATTAACCACTAACCACTAACCATTAACCATTAACCATTAACCACTAATTAATGATTTTCTCTCTTAATTTTCGTCACTTTTGTAACGATTATTTGATAAACTGAGGATTTTAAGAGAAAATGTCAAGAGACCTTTTTTGTAGGAAATTTCATAATCTACAGGAAAGGTCTCTTGAAATTTTCGCTTCAGATGATCCATTACAGAGATAATTCGATTATTAATACAGTAGTTACCTTTTTGGATGGTATTTCAGCCTGTGAATGGCACGTAGAAATTCCAGTGATCCAGTGATTCGTAAATCAATTCCTCTGGCTTACGTGTATCAATTCAAAGCACATATCCATCCTCTTAACCCATAGCATCTTCATGGGAATTTACTGAATTCTAGGCAACTGCTGTTGTATTATAACACTCACCGTTTGATTGACAAGTTGACAAGTAAATTACAAGGGAAAATAACCTCAATATCACTCGCCACTCAGCGCATGCGCAGCGCTGTATTTTCAACGCAAACATTTTTGGCTAATTCCACGCCACTACCAACTTGCAAACTTGATTCTGAGACGAAATAATCTCAATTGATTATTTTCGAGAAATCCGCGTTGTTTATTTTTGTATCTCCGTAAATACTCATCGGAAAAATATGATAAATATATTAATCGCAAGACGATAGGCGATTTATATAATGAAAGTGACGTTAGTTTCCGCGTAATCAGTGCCATTCTCATTTTATGGAGATATTAATATACGGAGGTAGTGGAGGGGGTAGTTGTCTCGTGTATAGATACGCGGTAGCTGTCGGCCACTTT
This sequence comes from Coelinius sp. EB29, assembly GCA_035578325.1. Classification (NCBI taxonomy): domain Eukaryota; kingdom Metazoa; phylum Arthropoda; class Insecta; order Hymenoptera; family Braconidae; genus Coelinius; species Coelinius sp. EB29. The sequence goes on from JAOZGT010000006.1 coordinate 1,374,982, forward strand.
TATTTAAGTCGAGTCGAGTTGAGTCGAGCGGGAAATTTAAAAAATGGTTACTTGGCCGATACGCTACCGCGTATCTCGATCCAATGTCAATAATTGCTGGTTTTTTCACAGAAGTCATACAGCTGCTAATTATAAGGATGGTGCAAAGAAATAATCAATGGGAGGAGAATTGGACCGAAAAGTGAAATATGTGGAGTGATAAAAATTGGAAGTTGATCAGAAAAAAATTTGTGATATTTGAAAAAAAAAAATATATGGATATTATATTTAAATTTTTAAACTGGGAAAATCAAGATTTATTGATTTATTTATCCATTCATACAAATCAAAATAGGTGTTTGTGGAAAAAGATGATGCTTCAGTCATTTTTTTCTAAATTTTTTTTTCTCGACATTTTGGAGACTTTTTCTTTAGTTGTTTGGGAATTTCATATTTTATTTGTCATTTTTCCAACTTGTTAATTAGTCATCGTATGTGAAATGTCAATAGATACATTTTATTGGATATTTGACCCTCTACGAAGAATCTTCTTTGATATTTTCTCATGAAATGACTAGTTTCTGAAATAATTACATAGTTAACGAAAACAATGAATTAAACGAGATGTTTCAAAAGTTAGAGTTGTTATCATGTATCGGATTATCTTGTGAATGAGTAAATCTATGATAAATTATCAGAAGATAATTTTTGTTGACAATTTTCTCTTGCAAAACAGGTCTCTTGATATTTTTCTCTGAATCCATTTGTTCTCGAGATAAACCCCCAATCACCACGCAATGTTCCTGTGGTCTTGAATGCAAACAGTCTAACAAAAAAATTTAATTCACGTCGTTACATCTCGTTAATGAGTAATTTTATCCACAAATATGAAAATACTTTTTTGGACAGAAAAAATTTGTAACAAAATACTCTCATTCTCAAAAAAAACTCCCAATAACTAGGAAATATTCATTTACTCCTGAATTCAAATGATTTACCAAAGAGATTTAATCCATACCCTCGTATCTCGTTAACTAATTATTTTATCCAAAAATGTTAAAAAACTTTTTTTGTAGAAAAGAAAACTTGTGACAAGAAAGTTCTATTGCTTTTTCCCCTAAATCCACTGCCTCTCAAAATAAACCGCTAAAATAAAAAATGTCAGAATACCCAATCACAAAAATATCAGAATGAATTCGATAGTCAGAGTAGAAGAATTCACGCTCTTGGACTCCTCGAAATTCATATCCACCGATAACAAAACTCGAAATGTTGGATCCAAATGTGAACTCTGATATGAATAAACTCCGTGCTCATGATTGTCGACAAAAATCACTATTCTACTCTGCTAACAAACAGAATAATTCAATTATCGGTAATCACGAAGACAAATTAGTAAGTAATTTATAAGTGAAAGACTCATCTACAGGTGCCTAGAACAACCGTTGACCGTGGAAAAATGGAATATTCTCTAACATTCGACAGAATTAAGATTAACCAGCTTAACCAGCAATCCGATTAAGGGGAAACGGATCTCCTGTGTCTACACGAAATTTCAGAATTGTATTTTCTTCTTCAATTGTTCATTTTCCTGACTGAAACTACTTCATTAACTGCACAATGAAGTGATCGAGTCAATGAAGTAGTTTCATAAATAAAAACCAACGATTTTAGGAGCAATTACAATTCTATAAGTTCATATAGACACAGGAGGTCTGTCTCCCCTTAACTCAATGATCAATTATGATAATCATCACGAGGAGAACCAGCTGAGGACAATCAGACGAGTTGGATACCTTATCAGGAGAATAAAAAACGATGTTGATGTTAGGGACGAAACGTACAAACAAAATCTCAAAATGAAGCTAAAAAGTGAATATTTTGGTAGGAAAATTATCACAGATTTAATAATAATGATTTTCCGACGATATCCTCTGTAATTTTTAAATATCAATCTTCTTCTGATTCAATCACTACTATCTGTTGAGTTCGTATCTGCCCATGGTAACTGATTTGGTCATTTCCATATACGTGCCAGACAAATTGAATTGGATCACGATCTTCATATAACTCTGCCCGCCAGTTTTCTTTTTCTGATGGTTTCTCTGGTACAGCATTGCGAATGTACATTAACTGTTGATTCAATGGTAAGTAAAATTTAAAAATCATTATTACATATGAATTATTATAGATTAATTGTTGATTCAAATTGATTCAACTAACTTGATGAATATTAGAATTGGTCAGTCTTGCTATGGCTTCTCGGTTGTGAAATTTCACCTTCAAAAATCTTTTGTTACTATCTTTGAATCCATTAAACAGGAATATACCAGTCAATAGAGTCCCCTCCATCAACCGTAGTGGACGTATTCCGGCCATTACACCTGTCAAACTGTTTCATAATTTTTCTTTATAAGTTGAGATTTTTCCTAAATAAATTGAGAATGTTACGGTGGAATGAGCATGTAGGGGATGCAGGGAAATTTCTTCTCCGGCAGAAAATTAATCCATAAACAGGAAAATTGCCTTCGTATCTCCGGTGTTCCGTCCCATATGATTCTATCTCAAATTTTCATGTTGCCCAAGCCAGAATTACATTTTACGATTTTCCACAAGCATAAATTTTTAACCAAACAATAACCTCAGACTTATTATATGTATCATATGATAAATTGATTTAAATTTTTGGCATTGGCTAACTTTTTCTTTCAATCTAATAAAATTCATGATATTTCATGCGTTGTTGAGAAAAATATAGAATTTCATAATCAACCTCTCAATACGATCCATTTCTTGGAAAAAGTATCTACATTTTTCTAACCCATCATCATCGTCGTATTAATTTATTGGTAGCTACTCAAATGTTAAAAAATTTACTTTTGAGGTACTCCTTCTTGGATATTTTCGATGGCGCAAGGATATCGCAAATGCATTCCCATGATGTAAATTCGATATTTCCCTTAAATTCTTCGAAATTACTTGTGTTTATATGTCGATAACAAAATCGATATGTGAACAACAGAAAAAGAGTGCATACAACTTCATGCGCTAACCTTGATTTTGATATGGATGGTTCAGATTTGTGTACACAAGTATATGTACATGAATTGAATTAAATTCCATTGAAATGGAATTGATATATCCCTGTCTAGTACAAAATATCCAAGAAAGTGTTCCCCGAACGTGAGTAATTAAAAAAAAATGAATAAAAACGATAGTTTGGAGATATGATATTAATAATCAACATTTTTCATAGTTTCTCTGGGGTTTCTCTCGATTCTGTTGGCTTAAGGATAATAAATGGTGAATCCCTCTTCTGTTTTATCATTTACAATGGATACAATGGAAGACAATCAGTGTTTTCGAAAATCCTAGTGCATGACCTCCATCTAACCAGATCACTCACTCATCGCTTGCCAATGCATGAAGTCAGTATGAAAATTATAAATGATAATAATTTTATTATTAATCATTATTATATTCACCAACAGTTAATATATGTATATAAGAGACGCAATACCACGAAGGGGACATAGTGTAATGTTGGTGGATGAGATATTGGGAAATGATGATGTTTGCGAGTTTGAGTGGCATGTATACTCGAGGACACAGATCTCTTTCCATGGAAGGATGGGTTTGCTAAGCAGAGTTATCATTGAATCCGAGTGATTCAAAATTTTCAACAAGTAATTCGAAACCCACGAAAATTTATCGACAAAAATCAACATTTTACTCAACTCTAGATCATACTCATCCAAACTCGTGAAATACTGAGGATTCATTGATGAAGAATCGACAAATACAAGAGTCCTCTACCCTTACAACCACAGAAGACAGGAATTCACGGAAAATTCTCTGAAAATTTACAAATAACAATCATTACCATCATCATAAGATAGTCGACAATAATCAGAAAAGCGTGAAACATGACTGCAAGTATGAAAGATAAACTCACGATCCCGGAAATTAACAAACGAAATTCCCAAATCAAACCTGAAGAGTCATTCTTCAAATGAAACAATCAGGACTGATTTATACATATTGATCATTTGTTCGAAAAAAAATTTAGGAAATTTCCATAAAAAAAAAGAAAACTAATTTATTTTTTATTTCTTCTCAAGAAAATGAGAAACCTCTGAATCATCCATATTCTTATCAAAAATTAATCGTAACGTCTTCTGAATGATAATCACTTCAAAATACACAGATAAAAAATTACTATTGAATTTTTAATAAAAAATGATCATAATCTCTTAAAAAATTTACATTTTCTCATTTGCGTTTTCTCATTTTTTTTTTCTAATATCACAAATCTATGGCTTCTGTGAACTGTAGAATAAAATTAATAGTATTTTGTCCTCTTTATGATTCTCATCGAGCGTCGCCTTCTTATTCCTCGTTTTCCTTTCCTACTGGAAAACGAAAAATTAACACATGAATTTAAAATTTTATTGACTACTACCGACGATATTATTTTTGTCTGGTTATCTACTGAATAATTTGTTGAATTTAAAAACTTATTCATTGTTTTCAATCATCTGAATCATTGTGAGTTTTTAAGTACCAAAATATTTCAATTTTTTATAATAAAAAAGTTCTACCTATTAACTCTCTTCTTTTTCTGTTCACTGGTTGGTGAAACATTTCCATCATAAATTGACAAATTATTCTCGACTAATGAGGTTGGGGCGGGTGCAATGGGGTCGGCAGAATTGTTTGTGTCCATTTCATTCAGTAATTCCCTTGGATACCAAATTTCTTCACCAAAATTGTAATCGATAGGAACGATTTGTAATCGGTTAACGATTTGTTGATCCATTTTCGTTATCCTGTATTAAGTCTTCTCTTTGACGTTACGCTCACTTTTTTTTCCATCGAATAGAAATTCGTTATTCGTTTTTTTATTTAAATTATTTCCCTTGCCCGTCAATTATATGCGTGGTGACTCACAATCTAATCCACGCTGCAATATTATTATACCTTTTTCAGGCTTTGGAAAATATATTTAAGCAATTGAAGAATTAATTAAAATTAATTTGATTAGGAAATAAGAACGGAAAAGGAAAGAAAAAGAAATTGAATTTTTCACACAACAAACTTCAGACGGCATGGGAATTTTTTGAAATAATAAATCGTTTGATACAACGGAGAGTGTATAAAGAAAGGATTATAGGAGCACTAATTGAGAGAGATAAGGTAACGAAATAACAAAGAAAGGATAGTGATAAGTATTCAATTTATTAATAATCATTGAAAATAAAAATTATCTGGAAAGGGATACAATGGCGAAGAATGGACATGATAGTGACCTCTATGCTGGCCTCATCTATACAGCGAATGATGCCTTCAAAAAAATAGGATGGACTCATGAGATCGTAGAACAAAAAATTGGTAATTAAAGATTATAAATCAAATAATGATTATTCAAATAACATGATAATCAACTAATTGCATTTATAAATTATTTATAGACTTTGAAGAGGAGAAAAATGATAAATTTATAGTAGGCTGCTCAACAGTAGTGAAAATTGCTCTGAAGAATGGCACATACCACTCGGATTTCGGATATTTCGAGAGCAGCGAAACAGCAAAAGGAGAAGCTTTTTTCAGGGCTAGAATGGTAAATGAATTTAAAAAAAATGGAAATAAAATGGGGGTACATGACTACACCCAAAAAAAAGTTATGAAACAATTCGAATTTCTCGACTTGACCGATTTCAACTTGAATCAGGTAGAATTCGCCTCGATTCGAGGCGAAAGCGACTTGAATTACCTAGGGTGACGACTTGATTCGGGGATTTTCGGACTTAATTGGGGTCGGGGGATTGGATTAATCGGGGCAGAAGCATCTTACTTTAATGAAGTAAATTATCTACTCAAATCAGAATTTTTCTGTGGGTATACGAAGGAATCTGATGAAATTTCGGGAATTATTGCATAGAATTAAGAATAGAAGAGAAATTAATTATGAAATGTTTACAGATATCAACCACCAATGCCTTCAGAAAAGTTCTCTATTTTTTTGAAGAATGCAGAGAAATAATTACGAAGAAATGGTCAAGAGCATACTGTTTTGAGACGAATTGCACAGAAGAACAGAGAGAAAAAAATAAGAAAAAAAAATACAAGGAGAAGGAGAAAGACGGAGAAAGAATGCAGAGTTGGTGAATTCCAGTCAAAAACGGAAGAATGCATATTGCGAAGAAGATGAAGGACCGAAACGAGAGAGACTAAGAAGAGCACAGGAAATGAAGCAACAATGGAAGTTGGAGTATGAAGAGAAATTAAAACGCGAAGAAAATACAGAAAAAAAGGAATAAAAAAGTTTCAAAATAATTACTGAAATCGAAAAAATTAAAATGAATCAGACACAGGCATGCACACATACAAATACAGATACATAATACAAGGATGAGAAAATTTAGAAAAAAAGAGAAACGTCAATCTCATTTGAATACTATTTCTTCCATTCCTTCTTTTCTTCTCAATATTTTATATAGATGTTTGAATTGGCGATATTAACTACTAGCCCAAATTTCGGATGTTTAGTCCAAACTTAAGTCGTATCATAGTTCGTATGAGCGACCGTGAGAGATGAAAATAGAAGAAAACGACAATATCTTGAAAAGTTTCAATGGGAGGATATATATATTTTGATCAAACTAGATAGAAAACATCGTGACGAATATTTTGAAAAAAAATAAAATAAAATCGTTCCGGTAGTTTTCGAGATATTGCATAAAATAGTTTGCCACATAAAATCGAATATCTCCGAAACCAACAGTCCGATTGCGCTCATACAAAATACCAACCTTTATTATAAAAAGACCTACAATCATACCAAATTTGAACATTTTATCTCAAATATTTTTCAAATTATCATGCGTACACTGATTTGAAGAAAAAAAACTCATAAATTTGATGAATTGATGAAAAAGACCATTATGAATCGTTGTATCTCAGTGAAAAATGGGCAGATCGGTCTAAAATTTTGCACAGATATTGAAATTGATGATATTAACTACTAGCCCAAATTTCGAAACTGTAGCCCAAACTCAAGTGGCATTAGAGAGCGTTTGAGCGAGTTTTAGAGGTAAAAATAGAAAAACGCCAATATCTCGAAAACTTCCAATGGGAGGGTATGCATATTTTGATTGAACTGGATAGAAAACATGGTGACGAATATTTTGAAAAAAAAAAAATTGAAATCGGCCCAATAGGCCTAGAATGATACCAAATTTCAACTTTTTATCTTGAATATTTCTCAAGTTATCGTGCGTACAAGGATTTCAGTTAAAAAACAGAAAAAGCGCAATAACTATGTTAATTCTACATCCCCGAAAAAAATTCTATGGTTAAAAAAGATAGATATTTTTATGACAAATATTTTGAAAAAAAAAAAAGTCGATACCTTGTATCGTTTTCGAGATATTGAAGAAAAACGATTTTTTGAAAAACGGCTATATCTCAGGAAGTAATGAACCGATTAAGCTGAAATTTTGCACAGACTTTCACCTAACTAATATCTATCAATGGCCAAAATTTCAAATTTTTATCGATGATCTTCGTGCAGTTATTAACATAATTCGGAAAAAAAAGCGCACATACATACACACACACACACATACATACAGACATTTTCTAAAAATATCATATCTTCACGTTTCATAACATTCTAGAACATTTCCAAGCAAAATTGGAAAAAGTCGAAAAAGTGCGATCACAATGCTTCCATTCGGAAGCAAAAACTAAAATTTTGTTTTGAACTTGTAAAGACAGTCGTAGGTATTTCTGTCTAATCCTATGGTTTTTAAAGAAAATACTAGGAGAGTGATTCAATTTAATAAAATTAGGTATTACACCTTCCTTCTGGCAAGATTGTAGAAAATTCATCGATGTCATAAGTTTTACCTCATTCCTCAATGATGCCTTCAAGTCACTCAGTAGAGTAACAGGAATTTGCCCAAAGTGGAATCCTATCCACTTGAAGAAAGAATAACCTTGTGCTCGGCCTGCACGATTCATAATATAGATGATTTTCAACCGTCTTCAATATATAACATGATGACTAACTCCTCTCTTAAGGCCATTAACGGTCATAAATAAGCAAAAAACTACTTTTTACTATTCATTTTGCCAACGTTTCGAGCACTCTGTGTGCTCCTCATCAGGGCAATATTTATTTCTGTTGGAAAATTTAACAAAAACATTAGAATCCTTGTAATAACTGTGATAAAATGTATATTGGTCAAACAATTAAATATTTTAAAGATAGAGTTAGAATCCATAAGTATAGTGAAGATAAACCAAAAACATATCGTACAGGTCTTTCTGCTCATGTCGAGAGTACGAAACATAAATTTAATTTTGACAGATCAAAAATTTTAGGAACTACTCATGGAAAGGACAATTTAGATATCTTAGAAATGTTTTACATTAAAAAGTTTAATAACAGGACTGTAAATTTCTTGAATGATTGTAAAAAGTTAGGTAATTCATATGACAGATTGATTAGTTTGTATAGGAATTGATTGAATCTCATTTTTTGTTTGTTCAATTTTTCAAAAATGAATTGAGTTGGCGCCATTAGGTCTTAATCACATGGTTTCAGAACAATTCATGTCACTTTCTGTCTGGCTCACATGATGTGCAACAGGTATTTATTTGAATATTTTTTCTTAAAAATTTGATTCACTCGATTTTTTGGAATTTTGTACCACATAATCTATTTTTATCGTATGATTTTTTAGTTTTCAAGTTTGTCTCGTTGAATTCTCAGGTTTGAACAGGTTAAAACTAATTTTCCATGTATTTTTCTTTTTTGAGGTTGGAATGACCTATTTTTGTTATTTTTGACTGGCGTTGAATAATTTTTGTTGACTAGAGAAATTGTTTTGAACAGTTTAATTTGGTTTTTTATAAAAGAGAATATTGTAAATCGATTTTTGTAATAGTATATTTTGATTCTAATGTTTTTGTTAAATTTTCCAACAGAAATAAATATTGCCCTGATGAGGAGCACACAGAGTGCTCGAAACGTTGGCAAAATGAATAGTAAAAAGTAGTTTTTTGCTTATTTATGACCGTTAATGGCCTTAAGAGAGGAGTTAGTCATCATGTTAGAAATAACCTTCATAAATCAAATGTTTAAATGACAGGAAAATGTCTCAGATTACTAGATTCAAAGCTGAAATTTAGAACCCAATTAATTGAAGGTTGATTACTAAATAATTAATAGAATTCCACAAATACCCATTAACCAACTCGTTCCCTTTTTAGCCTAACCTTGCGGTCGATAGCATGGACGGGAAGATAATTTCAATAGGATGCACAAGGATTTTATTAATAAAAAGATGATTTAAATTTCTTTTTATATTTTTGAAAAATGAAATGAGTTTACAAGAATGGTTATGGTTGTAACTTACGTGACCAATTTCATGGATTGGTTTGACTTACGATGTTTTGTTTTGACAATTAATTCGAGATTTTAATTAATTACAATAATTGTTATGACAATTTATCGTTTTAAAATTTGATTACAATTCAAGTAAAATCATGAAAGATTTTCCTCAATTGAAATAGGAATCATGAAAGATCCCATTCGTGAAAATAAGTCTAGTAAGACTTTTATCAAAATGAAATTATGAAAAACTCTATATAAATTCGAATTGAAATTGAATGTATAAGTCCAAACTGTAGGACTAAAAATTTTCAGAGAACAGGTGTCTCTCTACTGACTGAACTGGAACTGCACGGTTAGAAATTCGGTGTAACACTGAGATGATGAGAAGGGGTGCGTCCTCTTTTTATATTCTTGGTACCCTCTAACGGCTATTTTCCCTCGTTTCTTAATTGGAAAGTTGGAAGCTTCCTTTCGTGGGTTTGTTCAAACTTCTCGTGAGGTGTTTATGAGCGCTCATGAGATGGGTGCGGGTTGCTTCTGGCTAAGTCATTTTAGATACATCTCTTACTTTGTTTCCTCAAACCTCAATGGGTTTTAGGCAGGTGTTCCAAGGGTTGTTATGAATTTCCATCACAAGCTCATAGATTTGTGGCATCACCAGGGCTGACATCTGACAAATCGTCGGCCACGTGTTCTCTTCTGTCCTTCTCTAGTCAAGAGACCAGAAATCACCGTACCTTCTCGATATTTCAAAATAGGGTGAAAATGAGGAGGAGTAACCTGGGCAGGTGTTTCCAAATGCATCCCAGCTTAACTCTCCCTCGTGGTCCCTTCTCTTTTTGTCCATGCACTTGAGAGTCGTTTAGTGGTTTTTACCATACTCAACACAACCCGTGAAATTGTATTGACTTTTCCCTTAGCGTGGGTTTTTAAATATTTAATTACATCTCATTTTTAATTATCCGTGGGATCCACGACATTTCCAACTTGGGTTGACTTTTTAATAAAGTCCACTTCATTTCTAATTTCGATAATTTTGAACAGAGTTTCCTATCATTGATGGAAATTTAAACCATGATATTTGACTTGAATTGTTTTCATAATTCTGAACATAGATATGTTAAACAAATACAAATATTTTAATTTTAACTTAATTCTATTAGATTGAAAATTATGGGTGTCGTCTCTTTGTTTCATTCTATTTGCTTTCAGATTTATTATTTTGCATTTAGACCTTCTGAATTAATTATAGAATTATTTGTTCGGAAAATAAATAGACCCTTGTCTAATTCGACTCTCAGGTATTTACGCCATTTAGATATTTAGGCCTTCGTTAACTTGATTCTTATGACTAATGAGTCATTGTGGAAATGATCAATTATTTAGTATTTCTGTGTTGGAAAAATGTATTTTAATGCATTTTTCGACGGACGTCACATTACTTTCTGTATGAAAATATTATTTTTTCTTCTCATCTTGTCGTAATATTGAAGAGTGAGATAAATTAATAGCGAAGGGATGAAAAATCGATCTCCCAGCAATCGCAACTAACTCTCTAATGACTCTCATTGACCATGCAATTATTTTAGGAACAAGCTTAATGCGGGCGCAAGCGCCCGCCATTTACGCTTCATGGTCTGGTCACAGTAGAGTACCAGGGCCCCTAACGACAATCGATATTAATTGTTAATTAATCGCGCCCTCCACACTTAGTCATGCTTCCAAGACCACGGCGGGGACGTGGTGGAGGTATTGGTCTCAAAAATGTTTGGTGGCCAATGCATGTTGAGTGCCATTGACCACCAAATAACGAAAAAATCATATATCGATTCTCGTTGTTAATTACTCTATTTCTTTATTATCCCGTCTTTTTTCCATAAGATATCACCCAATTCTTGAACTTCAACAACCTGCACCCACCTTCTTTGGGCAAAAAATTAATGAAATGAAAAAAATTCAAAATTCAGTGACATCGTTCATTTTTTCTTCTTTTTTTCTTTTTCCCGTAATTAACACGTTATTGTAAATACCTCGATTAATTATGATGTTGAGTTAATACCGACTTGTTCTGTTTTTATTTTTAACTTTAATTTTGACTTTAACAATTAATGTTCAAATTCACTTTCCTTTATTAGATGGTGTAAGTCTTTATTATTTCACTGGGATGGGGCTAGAGATATTTCTGGTATTCTTGAGCATTAGTGTGACCCAATTTATCAAAGAAGTCGATGATGATGGTATCTTCATTTTGCTTTTCCGATTTTTCACTTTTCTCTTTCTTTTTTATTCTTAATTTAATTTTTCACCACGTTTTTACAACTCAACACTCAGTGCACATGTTCTCACAACCGTCCAAAGTCCATTCTCACCATCTGCCGCGCACGCATCACCCTAGACTATCTACCTGTCCGTGTCATACACACACACTCACTCCCTCATATATAACACCTTCGAACCTTATTTTTCTTGATACATCAGCACTCCATTATGATCCAGGGACGGTCTCAATCAGAAAAATTACGAATTTCCATTAATCATATCTTGGGGTCCCTGTTCTCTACTGTGACCCATGGTCTTATTACAAATTATCGAGATTAATTAATTAATTGATGTTCAATAGATTAAAGATTCAATAATCAATATCAATACAAAATTAATATTAAAAAATTCGATTGATGAATTGATTGATCCATCAACTCAATTTAATATCAAATTAATTTATTCAATTTTTTTAATGATATAAAACTGTATTAATTTTTTTTTCTATTCGAATTGTGTTGTTCGATGTACATGGGTGTTGAATTTATCTGCAAACAAAACAAAATTCGTATAAAATAATTCTATTCTATTGTTTTCATGATTTTATATTGACATTTTCTGCATTTTGTTACGCCATCTTTCACTTAATTTCCATGATGGATCTCCCAAATAACGAGTCAAAAAATGCCCAATCTGCTAAAATATCAAGTGATACACAAAAAGGTGAAGAATTTTTTCTTACACCATCAGAAGTGATAAATTCTTTCTCAGCATTTTCCACAAGATTGGCGTGAGTATTCATTTTTCCTCCATTACATCTTTTTTATTCTCAAATCATTTCCTGATTATTTATTTTTTAGTGAATTCTGCCTCATTGTGGATAAGATTTATACACCAATTGTTGTAAAATGTCGGAATGGAGATTCGAAAAAAGTGTTTAAATTTCGTGCGAACAACAACGACAATGAACGCATGCAATTTATTATTTGGGAGCCACTAATCGAAAGTTTTATAGAGAACATCAAGATTCAACACGTAAATTTGATAATATTTAAATGTTCATGACATCATCCGTTTTCATTTTTTTTTTTCATCATAGGTTATTCATATTGATGGTGTTTATCCAAAAGCAGTCAGTGATGCTTTCAACTCTGGCTCGATTCCTTTTGAATTTGTTTTTCAAAAAAATACGACCATCACTGATCATGGGATATTTTCAAATCTGAAACCTGAAGGGGAACTAGTCAATACCTCTAACGTAGAATTTGTTCCTCTAATTAAGCTGAATGCCCAAAAACATATTATCAGTTAGTTTTCCCATTTTTCACAACATATGTAGTCAATCCCTGCAAAAATTTGTTTTTATCCTTTTAATTGTTTTTATCATTTAGAAATTCATGGATTTATCAAAACGAAATGGAGTATTGTTGAGTCTGCTACTGTGAATCAAGAGAATCCTTGTTTAGGATCGATTTGTAATGATGGGTATTTTATTGATGTCAGTATATCTGAATATTCCTCTAGTTTTGTTTGTCCTTTCGAAAAAGGAGAATTTGTTGAGTGTATTGGTTCTCTTCGTAGGACAGGTATCGCCATTTTCGTTAGTTTTATTCACAATGTCATTTTGTTAATGTTTTAATTCAGTATTTCTATTTTCTAGGAAATTCTCTTTTTTTTCTGTGACATCTTTGGCATATATCACCAAAGCTGATTCACCAAAAGCTGCCCTGAAAGATCTTATTCGATGTAAGCCTTTGAATTCTTTGAGAATTAAATCCGATGCTGAGCCTTTGAAAAAAATGAAATTATTCAATCATGCAAAATAATAATATAACATGTTTTATATTCTCTTATATTTTCATCTAATATTGATTATATTTTTGGTTGAATAAATTAATCAGTCATAATTAGGGCCGTGCAGTTCCGTTTCGGTTTTGCTTAAGCTGAAGTTATCTGTCTATGTATTGTAACGTGTTATTTTTATTGTCGACCGTTCAGCGAGTGGAATATGTCTCCAGACGAGAAGTCAATCCAAGCGAGAGCGAGAGTCATCTGTATTATATATTTTCTTTAGGCCCAATAATTAATTTGTATGATTTTATTTTGTTTTGTATCAAGTCTGATCTTTCTGCTCACCAATCATCACGTTTCTGGAGACTGGACATCGAGGGAGATTGAATTTGGAGCTAAATGAGTGGTCACGGAATTTGAATGGTCCCGCAGATGATTGAGTGGAGAGAGAGTTGTGAATAGAGACCGATTGGCGGCGCTGGAGATCTCCGAGTCAAGAGTTTGGGATTCAGATAAACTCCTCCGACGGAATTGCTGAGAGAAATTGGACTGATGTTAGACGTCCAGGAATGTTTGGAAAATGATGGGAAAATGTTTGGAAGGATTTTCCGGATAAATCTAATTGATTTATTTATTTGTTGGTTGACGCTGCTTGATAAATTGTGCAGACGTCATTTGAATTATTTCCGGTCGGTTACGGTTGGGTTGATTTCAGCAGCCAATCGAAACAGAGGAGTTTGGGGGAGCGCATCAATATTTAAAGGTGTTAAAATCGTATTATTCCATATATCCATATCATTCTTAGCAATTGTATTCCCATAAATTTCAGAAATAATATTACCTCGACATAAATGTTGTTGTGGTATTTCAATTGCTGTCTTTTGTTGTTCAAATTCATTTTTAAATTCACCATTCCCTACATCTAATAGCCAATTTTTAAATTTCTTCTGCGATTCGATGATTCTAAAGTTTGTTTTCAGCGATATTTGTTCGAAAAATTTCCATAAATAACTATTTTTTACACAACTTTCGATAGTTGCAGTTTGAGTACCATGTGTGACTATCGGAAGAATTTGTCTAAAATCTCCTGATAATACCATAACTTTCGCGCCAAAAGGTTTTTTGAAGTGAAACTTCTTACGGGAGGGTCTTGAAATCCGGATCGGCAACCTTTTTCGGTGACGGAAATAGGTGGGGGTAATACGTAGTGTTGAGAGAGTGGGGGCCGTGTCTCGCTTGCCTCCGTGTATCGGGGAAGAGTGAGACGTACGACCTTCTCTCTCTCTAGCAGCCCGTAGTCATATTTACTATACGTTCAGGCGAAAAGCGATTAATTAGTTTTGAAAATTCTCCCTCTCCCGTCAACGAGAAAAAGAAAATTATCCTATCAAATGCACCCATGAAGTTTCATTTCTGTCGCGTGTCTTCACGACACACCATATTTTTTTATTTTTCATGAGATCTTTAAGTAATAAGTCGATTGCTTGTAATGCGTATTTTGGAGCCATCGTCACTTCATCCCATATGATTAATTTTGCGCTCTTTATCGAATCTCCCATTTTAGAAAGGTGTTTGACATTACATACTGAAGATTCGTCTAAGGATAGAGGCAATTTGAATACAGAATGTACTGTTCTTCCATTTATCAATAAATTTGCTGCAATTCCTGTCCATGCTACAGAGATGACTAATAGATTTTTATACATCATTTTTTTAATCATTCCATTTAGTAAATAACTCTTGCCGGTCCCCCCTGGTCCATCCACGAAGAAATATCGTTTATCAATGGATTCATTCTCTACAGTGTTAATTACCATGTTATAAACTCTCCTTTGTTCTATACTAAAATTTCCTTCAATAATGCATATTTCCTTTTTCAATTGATCAATGTTTATTTTTCCATAAAGACGATTCGCCTCATTTGTGACTGTTTTGTCTGAAGCCAGTATATTCTCATCTACTTCGGGTAAATTGAAATCATTCAATTGATAACCATGATCATTTAAAATACCTTTTATGATGTTTAATGCTAGTGATTCTTCTCTTTCATGATTTTTCCTTGCATCAATCATGTATTCTTTATAGTTATTCCATAAATCAAAAGCATTATTAGGGCAGCAAAATACACATATGTAACCAAATAATTTACACATCTCTTTTGGTAATTTAAATGTTTTTGCTTCGTCAAGACATAGTTCTATTTCATTATCATTTTCAATTAGATTTCTCATTTTCGCTGCCTCAGTGAACGTTTCATATGTGATTTCTTCAAAGGATCGTAACTCCATAAAATTCTTCGCTCCCCTAACATGGAGTAATAATAATCTGAGACTA
The DNA here is from genome assembly GCA_035578325.1 of Coelinius sp. EB29. Lineage (NCBI taxonomy): Eukaryota > Metazoa > Arthropoda > Insecta > Hymenoptera > Braconidae > Coelinius > Coelinius sp. EB29. The sequence continues at coordinate 1,390,748 of JAOZGT010000006.1, forward strand.
TATCGCTCTATTTCTCTTGGACTGACAAAATATATTCTGCTAATAACTGGCTTGGTCATTCTTTTTCTTTTTGTCCATTTTTTGTTATTCGTATCAAATACGTAATGTGTAGGTATTTCTGAATACAGGTAATTTCTTGCGTCAGCACTATTTGTATTTAACTTGAACCATGCCGTTAACGTTGTGTCTTTGTATGCTTCCACAGCTCTTTTCTCTAATCCTTCTTTGAAGTAAATTGTCTGCTGGTTTTCTAAATGCACTGCTAATCTAAAAACAGCATGTGATTGTTCATGCATTATAAATTCATTTATTCTATGCATCGCTTCTGGTGGACAAACGTATCTTGTTGATAAGTATTGTAATATTTCATCATACTTGTATTCACTTTCATTCTTGTTATTAACCAATTCTATTAAAGCAGAATCGTGTCCTTTATAGCAATATTTGAATAAATACTTTATCCAAAGTATCGTTGAACATACTTCAACATTAATATGGCAATTTAATACAATTAATAGGTACGGATTGTAAGGTACCACAAATCTATTATCTGCTACTCTCATAGTATTTTTAGTCTGATATATAATTGTTCGTCCGTTATTACATCTTCGGTATATGGGATATGAATTGTCACCCATGATTGTTGTCTCAGAGAATTCTTTTGGGAAATGTTTCGTGCATTTTTTCGTTTGAGTATCCATGCAGGGTGCTGATAAATTTTGTTGCCCACATGGACCATGTATCATGAACTGTTTTACTATTTGATACAGTTTTGGTTGTACAGTTTCATCCGGAATTTCCGCAGAAATAATTTTATCAACAGTATCTGAATCCCGAATGATGTATTCGGTTTCGAAAAAAATCAGTAAATGTATGTGCGGTAAACCTCTCTTTTGAAATTCAACTACATAAAGATGTGCCGTTTTGCGTCCAAAAATTTGTTCATGAAATAATAATTGTTTTAGTTTGTCTACTTTCATTTTAAATACTCTGGCAATTAAATCAGGTCTATCTGAAGCTGTTTCACCGTCTTCTAAATTTTCTTGAATTTCAGGCCATTTGGTGTTACATGTCATAGTTATGAACAATTGTGGTTTTCCAAATTTTTGAGTTATACTCAAGGCATCCATATAGAGCTGCTGGTATGCGCGAGGGCTACTTTGGAAAGATGATGGTAAAATGACAATTTTTCCTGGTATTGCACATTGATTATCATCCGATTTTTTCTTCACATAATCCATAAGTCCGCTATACATCTCTGAGCGAAGTTTATGTTGATCTTGTCTTATATATTTCAATCTTTCACTTTCAATTTTCGTCCATACATCAACAATATATTGTTGTGTGAGTTTTCCGGCTTTTAAACATGGATTAAAATTCTTCCTTACTGACAAACGATAACTGTAAAATTGTAATGGCGTGATAAATCTTTTTCCATATTCATGATATATATTTATGGTCCACCCATGTTCTCCTCTTGGAAATAGTAAAGGGTAAGTCATAAGATCCAGATTTGGACTCAACGTTGAAATTTGAATACTTGTGTTAGCTTTCGGATGTATGCAGATGTCCCTCTCGATGGGGGGTTGACCATCGACTGAGGAAAAAACCACTGCTACTTCATTACACGTTGGTAAATTGAAAGTATTTTTATTGATAGTTGAGTCTCGTTTTATCCACATCATAATATCTTTCGGTTTTCATTTTTTACTTTCTGCTTTCATAATCTCTTCTTTCTCTACGTTGTACATCATTCTATATGCCTCTGCATATGGATTTATATCTCTCAGTAATTTATCCAATCTGTATAATATATCTTCTCTGCACTGTGTATTGCATTTATTCTTCATTCGTTCGTCATTAGCTTGTTTAGTATCCAAAATGTACAATTGTCCGTATTTCCTCTCTTTATTTTCATTAGGGTGTAGTGAATACGTGTTGTGATATATCTGTCCGTGAATTTTATATACAAAAGGTCCATGGCCAGGAGGAGTAACTACTTTGGCACCCATACTTGCAAAAGCAAGAGCGCTATTATAGCAACGGATATTTTCTTTGAAATGACCGAAGAGTTTCGATTCTTTGCTCAACAATTCCCTCAATAATTTCGGATAATTTTCAATTTCTTTTAACTTAACTTTCCCTTTATGGCAACAATTTTTAAATTTTCCATCAGTAGGTATTTCTGAATGGAAATGAAATGCTTTACAAAATTGACATTTTGCATTCAATTTTCCACCATAATGAGTCTGGATATTTTCTTCTAGTATATTGTTATCATTGAAACCGCTTAAGAAATTTTTAGATTTATTGTATCGCTTTTTGATTTTCTTCAGTTCCATGCTAATCTCATCATCGCTAATGTTATTGGAATTGTCATCCTCACTCGAATCTATTCCGAATTCTTGATACATACTTGCATACTGCTTCACCAAGTTCTTCATTTTTTTCTTAGCCAATATTTTATGTTCTCATTGTATTTCATAATTATTTTCATTTCTACCTGCACTTCGATTACGTGACTCGTCGTATTCCTCAAAATTTCCACTCATATCGTTTTCGAGTTCTATTTTTTGTTGTTGTGTAATGCGTTGCACGTGTGCTTCACTATTTGCTTTTCTTCCTTTGTTTATTATCGATGATGTTTCAATGCCATGAATTTTCGAAGTTATCATCTTATACCGAATTTTCACTTGCCGATCACTCAGAATTTTGATACCATGGTTATTTTTATTTTTAATAATACTTTCTGATATTGATTTCTTTATTATTCTTTTTCTCCGGTTACGATCATTTTGATTTAATATTTTTGCTATTTTTCTCGTGTTTCTTTTTCTCCTTCTTTCTGCATCTCTATATAAAATTGATTCAGTTTCTGTCATTGTCGATTTTTTCTTGATTTTATGTAAATTTTTCAATCGTTGACGTCTACTCCGAGTACTTTCAATTAAGGGAAGTTCTTCAATGTGATCTTCATAGACAGGAAAATGTTCGTAAGCGTTGGTCATCAATAATTTATATAAATGATTTTTTAATTCTGAGTCATTATATGAAATTCGTGACGGCAATTTTCCGAAAGAGAGAGAAATGGCAAAAGCCATCGCAAGAATTACCTCATCGTCTATTGAATCAATCCGTTGATTTTGTACAGGGTGGTAAATGATTTGAGGATTGAACGGGCACAATTTACTAATATATATATTGGTATATGTATTTACTTTAAATCCGTTTGTGCTATCGTAAATATTGAGAATATTATCCTCATAATGAACACAGATCCAATGTTTGTACTGCCTAATTTCATCATTTTTCTGTGATGTATCGGTTGAAATGAGTTGTATATGCCTGGCGTTTTTTTATATTGGAGTTACGTGTTCATGATTATAAAACGATTGCATATCTATACCTGTATTTTTCAAAAATAATTCACGGAATTGATTCATATGAGATTCATTCAATTCACTGAGATCGTCCATAATCGCATTATTTATACTCGGGTGCAATGGTATATGACTACTTCCTGTATGAATTTCAGATATTTTATTCCGTTCTTTCTTAGATTTTTCCAGAGTTGCTTCTGTGATTAGTCTATCATCTAGGATTTCTTCTACAATGGTTTCTTTCCCTTTTTTCATATTTACTCCATGAATGTTATCCTCCGTTTTTGATCTCATGGTTCTGATTATTCTATGTGAAAATTCTTCATAATTTTCATCTGTCAAGATACTGTATAAGTGTTGTCGCATTCGTGTGATATCATACGATATTATCGAGGGATCTTTCTGAAATGTCAGAGAAACAGCAAATGCAATGGCAAATACGCCACACTCAATCATATTTTGTTGCTGTTGTACGGCATGGTATTCAATTTTGGGATTAAAGGGGAACAATCTATGTAGATAAATTAATGAATTTTGATACAATATTCGATAGTTCAAACTGTCATAGATGTGAATAATATTGCCATCATAATATGAGCAAATCCAATGGCCTGGGTCTATTTCTTTAGTGTCAGTGAGTGTTCCAAAAATTTGATCATTCCCGAATAAAATTTGGATATGGGAACTTGTTCTATCTATTGGATATATGAAATCTGGTATTTGCTAAAGGATAGGTAATTGCATCCTCATTCCAGTATTATATTCTAAAACTTCACAAAATTTCCTCATATGATCATCTTCTAACCTTGCCGTATCATCCAAAATGATCCTTTTCATTTCTTCCGAGAGTAACATTCTCTAAATAATTGTCGTCAATATGATATTTCAATCCTGAAGTTGAGAATCGTCGATTGGAAATTAATACATTTGAATTCAATAAAATTTAATGTAATAATTCGTGCATTACCTATGAAACTACTCAAATTGCTTACTGCTGAGTTTTCTCCTTCGGAATTCAGTGAACTAAATTATTTTAAACAGTTTTCCGTGTATTCTGTGAATCATCATAACCAAAATAACAATAACAAATGAAATATCCAAGAATTTTCTCATCTAAATGTTCCATTACATTAAAATAAATAGCCATGTAGTTTTTATGGTGGAATTATTCAAAGAATAATGACAATATATCAATTACTGAATCATAGCCGTAAAATTTTGAAATTTTCTTTTCTTTCTTTATTTTTCGTCTTCAGCACTGATTTCGCCCGACTTTCACAGAAATTAATGATCTTTGGTAACCTATATATATCCTATTGATTCGTTAGAATATTGGGAGAACTGGAGATAATATACATGAAGATATCGAATAAAATCAGTTTCCATGTCGTTTTTTCTGGTGGGATATAGAATAAATAAAATCCTCATTCCAATCAAAAATTTTTCAACGGTCCGTAGACCTTTCAACCCCCATATGTACATAGAGGATTGAGTTCATTAGATCCTTCAACACTGACTTATTGCCTCACATATGTATTACATATACAGGGTGTCCCACAACTACTCTGCTTCCTTTGGGGTGATGAAAGGGGATGATATTTGAAGTATAAAGTTCCTCTTCGGTTTTGGGATCGGACAAATTTTTTTTTGATTTTTTAAAAAAATATGTCTGACTTGTCATGTTTTTTTTCATTCGTACTACTTTTTATCATTTTTTTTTTCTTCAATTTTTTGGGTTTTTTAGGACTGATTATCGGCACATACCAACCATAGCCCCCCCACCACTTTTTTCGCCCTCTAATGCTGGGAATTATTTTTCAAAAACAAATTCAAAACCGAATAATTTTTTTTTTCACTGGTGCTATCTATCAAGTTCGTATCCACCAATGAAAATACGCCTTCTCACTCCCTCACGCCGCGAATTATTTCTAAAAATCCATACGGTAATTACAAAATATTTGATTTTTTGGTTTGTTTTTTTTTTTTTTAGTTTTTTTCACCTACCTATCGACCCATCAACATGAAAACTCCCCCTCGTCACATCTCCGGTCTCTGAATCATTTTCAAAAACCAAAAAGAAAATTCCAGAATTAAATATTACTTTTTTTTTTTTTTTTTTTGGTTTTTTCCACCTGGTTCAGTCGGCCTGATATCCACCCATCAACCCATCAACATGAAAACTCCCCCTCGTCACATCTCCGGTCTCTGAATCATTTTCACAAATAAAAAAGAAAATTCAAGAATTAAATATTATTTTATTTGTTTTTTTTTTTTGGTTTTTTTCACCTGGTTCAGTAGGCCTGATATCCATCCATTGACCCATCAACATGAAAACTCCCCCTCGTCACATCTCCGGTCTCTGAATCATTTTCACAAATAAAAAAAAAAATTCCAGAATTAAATATTATTTTTTTTGTTTTTTTTTTGGTTTTTTTCACCTGGTTCAGTAGGCCTGATATCCACCCATCAACCCATCAGCATGAAAACTCCCCCTCGTCACATCTCCGGTCTCTGAATCATTTTCACAAATCAAAAAGAAAATTACAGAATTAAATATTATTTTGGAATATTATTTTTTTTGTCTTTTTTTTGGTTTTTTTCACCTGGTTCAGTAGGCCTGATATCCACCCATTGACCCATCAACATGAAAACTCCCCCTCATCACCTCTCCGGTCACTGAATCATTTTCAAAAACCAAAAAGAATATTCCAGAATTAAATATTATTTTTTTTTTTTTTTTTTTCCGCCTGGTTCAGTAGGCCTGATATCCACCCATTAATCCATCAACATGAGAACTCTTCGTCGCCTTGTGATCATGAATTTAATTCGTACCAAGAGGATTTCGTGGCAAAAGAATTTCTCTCTACGTTTTATTTTTGTGGCCCTGAAAAGGGCCGATTGTTTTGTTCTCCGCTATGGCATTTGCTGGAAATGGCCACCCCCCGCAACTATGCAAGTATGGATCCTCCTGAGGACTTCCACCCTCACACGCTGGAGCATTTCAGCATCTACGCTAGTCACGACTGCATGCAGTCGTGCTACCAAGTCCTTCGCAGTCTCTGGCTCTGTCCTGTAGGCTTGTTCCTTCAGATAGCCCCAAAGGAAAAAGTCTAGAGGTGTCAGATCAGGTGGGCTATACATAAAAATATATTATTCTACGGCACTTTCTATTTTTCCTCGAGTAGTCTTACCGTGCTGGCCAGTGAAGTTGGCCATAGCGACCGTACCAACGTCCAGGAAATTGATCGTTTAAGTACTCGGTAACAATGCGTGCACTGTGAGGTGGAGCTCCATCCTGTTGGAACCACTGAGGTCTAGCATTGAGTGGTACGTCGTCTAGCATTTCCGGCAAAGTCTGTGAGACAAATTGTTGACAAAGATTGTTATAACAACGGATTGTATTCCGTATTTTCGCGATTGAGATTATTTTCTATCATTTTTTCGTTTCGAAGTTGGCATTGTATATCCCGTGACGTCATGAGAATCAAAAAATAATTCATTATTGGTGTTGCAACGTTTGCTGAATTGGCGTCAGTCGGGTGGTGTGCACGCGTGTCTCCTCGATTGTGAAGAGTGAGAAGACAGAGAAAGGAATTATTCCTTCTCTGTTTTCAACATGTCGTTGAATTTCATCGATTGTATAAACGATCCAGTCATTGACGACGATTTGGTAAGTAAAACAAGCATTAAATAAGTAAAATATTATTTTGTGAATGAAAAAATTATTTCGAATCACCGCGTTTCGTTTTTCTGAATTTTTTTTTGTGATTTCTGTCAAATGTTTTGAAATCTCGATCTTTGGTCCATGTGACATTTTCGAGGTTATGGCAGACATAATTTTTCAAACATTTATTCGAATAAATGTTTAAATAGTTGTTTTGTCTTCCTTAACCTAGAAAATGTCTGAGGAGGATCTCTCTTGATAATTTTCCTGGCTAGGAAAATGATTTTTCCAACATTTTTATTGATTTTGGGACATTTCAAGTAAATTCAATAATCGATCGAACTGTGTAATCTCAACTCTTGAAACATTTATTCATTGATATCTATGAATCTAGAGGAGATGAAGGCATTTTGGGGAGGACCTTTTTTGTAGTTCTCATCGTGTTCTACAGAAGAGGTTTTCTTTACAATTGCTTTATCTTCTCTAGATTTGAAGATATCATTGAATAAATGTCACAGGAGTTGAGATTACACAGCTCGATTATCAAATTTACATGATTTAGATTTTTCGGGTCAGTTTTTTGCGTAAATTTTCTGTGCTAAACGTGATGAACATCGAATTATTCTGCCGATCCATTAGATAAATTGACGATCCAATCTCCGATCCACGGGACATTTTCGAGGTTATGAAAGATGAATAAAATGAATGATTGAAAAGTTCTCTCTTTCATAATTTTGAAAATGTCGAGGGAGATTTTTCATTGGTAATTTTGTCAGCTAGAAAAAACTATTTTTCGTATTTACTACTGAAATCTCTCATTTTAAATGTAATTGAACATCTGACGCCAAATTATTTTCATAATGAGTGATTTTAGGAGAAAATATTTGATAATATTTTGTATTATTATTTGAATATCTATTTTTTCCACAGATTGAATTGGCTCAACGTCCACCACCACCACCACCACCACCACCACCACCACCACCACCAATGGCTGATGAAGGAGAGCAACCACAGCCTCAGCAGCAACCCCAACACCCTCAACAGCAACCACTCAATGCTCAACGAGATCAGCAGCAGCCCCCACCGCCCCAAGAGCCTCAACAACAACCCCAACAACCTCAGCAAGCACCTCACCAGCCTCAGCAACATCCTCGACAACTTCAGCATCCTCACGAGCCCCAAGAGCCTCAGCAGCAACCTCTAAATGATATTCATAATTTATTAGATAATCTGAATCGACGTATGGATTCATTCGAGCAAATGGTTGCTGGAAATCAAAATCACGGAAATGGGCAACGTGGGAGAGGTAATCGAGGGAACAGAGGAGGAAATGGAGGAAGGAGAGAAGACACAGGTGGCTATAGAGGAGGTAGAGGGAATCAAAGAGGGAGAGGAGATGGATGGAACGGGGGAAATGGACAGGCCAGGGAGAATCGTGGGAGAGGGAGAGCTGGGCGAAACCTGGATCATCGTAACGCAACGTGAGTTTTTCAGATCATTAATTAAAAATTTACTGCAGTCCTCATCTCAAATTTTCTGAAGTCCCTGAGCTCGCTTTTTGCAAATTTTTCCATTACTGGTTCTCATCATTCACTGTTCTCGCGCTCATAACTTCGAATGATCTTTTTTTCAGATATTGGAAGAGTCAATACTTCCAATTGAGAAATCGTGGATCTCAGAGAGGCAGGGGTGGTCCTCCAATAATCAACCATTACTATGCCCCTCAATAATTTTGGTGTTCGGTTCTCTCTTCGGGTAAATTCATGATGTTTTCTCACTATTTTCTCAATTTATTAATGGTGGATCGACACGGTGAGATGGAATATCAATTCAACTCGTTAAAATCTTTTTCAGTTATTTATTTGCTTAAAAACAATCTTTTTGATTCAAATTAATTTTTGAGTCTGAATGAGTTGTTCCAGGCCAAGAATAACTTGAAAAAGACTTTTATCGAATTGAATTGATGTCCATCTTAGCGTGATTCACTGTTAGTAATAACTTGATTGAATAGTGAGAGACTTCATGGATTTTTCCCAGAATCTTCCTACTCCCAGGCATGTCTCTTCGTCCATTTCTCATCTTCACATCATAAATGGGTAAGAAATCATAATTCTCATTCTCTACATTTGAAAAAATGCATTAAAAACTCAACGGAATATCTAAAAAATTCTGTTGGACTTCTGTCGGAATTCTTCTCCAATTCTATCGAAATTCTGTTAGAATTTTATTGGGAATTTTATTTATTTTCTTTTTCACCGATTCTTTTGAAAGTTTTGACGCTCCTCAGCGCGTTTTTTAATAGAAATACCTCGAATTCCTTAGATTTTCTATTTCTTGTTGTTCTTTACTTGTAAGGTAGTGGATAAATAATAAATTGATAGTTTCTTCTTCTTTACAGATTTCCCTATAAGGACTTGGGAGTAGTCTCTCGTCGAAACTGTCTTGTCGACGATTTACAAAGGTAATTGCATATCTTCATCCAATGTATATTTGAAATCATGCAATTCATCTCTTTCTCTCTCCCCAGATCCATCCATGGATTCATCCTGAAGCCTCCACTGATATCTTCATTGAAAAAAAAACTAAATAAACTAAAAAATGTCTCATACATTGAAAAAAATATTATTTTATACGTTGAGAGTTGATTCTCTAGTTTAAATATTAAGTTCATAATAAAAAGTTGTAGAAGTATTATAATATACTCTTTTTTCATGATATTTTCAGCTTTTTCCGGGATGAAATTCCATTAAACACTCTGCTTTGTTGTTCTTCCAGTTACTATTTCCGCCGCCAGATGGCAGTGAATGATCATTATGATCGAATCTTGATATTTCTCAATCGATTCTAATTCAATCATTGTCAGTGACTGATGTTTTAGACCTGAAAGTGTTCCTAGCGTAATTCTTGAAAAATCAATTGAAAATCGATATTTTTAGTGAGTTTTCGTTGCTTGTGGATTGTAGAATATCTTCTTAATGTAGAATTCTACTGATTCTTTTTGATTACAGGGTACTCCATTGGACAGAGCGCTTGGCCGGATTGTTCGTTCATTCCTAACCTAAAATTTCGGTAATTTATTTTCTCTCCCTTTGACTATCTCTCTCCGTAATTCTCTATCTCTTGGTTCTCTTCTTGCTCTCCCTTTTTCTATCAATAATATCTATCCTCTTTGAATTTTCTCTCTCGATTTTCCCTCTTTCTTTTTTTCATTATTCACCCCGTCTCTCTTTCTCTTTTTTATTATTTCATTCTCCTTCGCTCTCTAGTTTCTCCTATTCGTCAATTTAGTTTTATTTTTACTTGATATTATTAATTTATTTTTACAATTTGACAATTATTACGATTATCAAGAGCTGTTATCTCATAGAATCAGTTCGTTTGCGCTGTGTATCTGGATCATCCAGCTTATAAGAGCTGTCATTTACCACAATCAGCTAATCTGAGCTGTCTCTGAGCTGTGTCTCTTGACCATTTAGCTCACCAAAAGATATTATTTTTCCCAATCAGCTCATTTTAGCTGTCTCTAGACCATTCAGCTCATCAAGAGCTGTTATATTTTACAATCAGCTCACCTGAGCTGTGTCTCTTGACTATTCAACTTATCAAGAGCTATCATCTTTCCCAATCGGCTTATCTGAGCCGTTTCTTGAACTTGAATATTCAGTTATTCGATAGCTGTCACATTTCACAATTAGCTTATCTGAGCTCGCTTTCGATAATCCAATTTTTCAAGAGCAGTGAGCTTTAACAATCAGCTGATCGAAGCTGTGTCTCTTGACCACTCAGCTTTCTAAAAGTTGTTCTTCTCAGCTCATCAGAGCTGTTATCAATATTATTGAGGTTTGAAACGATCTCTCTCAAACATTCAGCATCTCAAGAGCTGTGGTTTTCTACTGTACACTTATCTCAGCAGTTTCTCTCTTCGAACATTTAGACCCATCCTTTTCAGTTCATCAAAGCTGTTATTGATATCATTCAGTATCGCAGTATATTGTTAACTCATAATTATATATAATAAATAGATCAATACAATAAATAAATCAACAAATAAATCATATTCTTTATTTTGATTCGTATTCATAATGCCTTCGTGGAATCGTCACATAATATTAGCAAGCGGACTGGGGGGTTGGTTATCTGATGACGAAATCGATTACTTTGCTCAACTATTACATGAACAATTCCAATTCGAATTCCGTGAATCATGGAAATTCATGATCCCAGAGTTGATGGAACCGATCAATTCAAATAAGAGTCATATTCATCTGTTACACAATTCAAGTGGCGAACTATCCAGCAAAAACGCTGGGAAAATGCAAGGTGGACACTGGATTTGTACCTGGTATGATACTAAGTGCATTCATGTGTACGATTCTTCAAATTCACGCAAGCTCGAGGAACGGCACAAAACATACTTAAGACTCTTATACCCTTGGTTAGTAATTGATCAGACGAATATAAAATTTTGCACAGTCCAACAACAACCAAATGGGTATGATTGCGGAGTTTTTGCCATAGCTTTCGCCGTTTCAATTGCCCTTGGAGAAAATCCAGAAGAAATTAGGTATGACGTGTCGAGAATGCGCGAGCATTTGTTGCATATATTTGACCCCGGAACAATTTCTAAATTCCCAACTATTACAATTCCTATGCATTCAAAGCTTCCTCGGAAGCGACCAACATCACCGTTCGGTAATCCAGTGCCGAAGAAGAGATTATCATTGAATGAGAACAAGGAAAACATGAAAGGGAATGGACAGGAGCGGAATCGAAATCAAATTGATGATCGTCTGCAGGTAGATCTAAATGTATTCCAGGTAGAAGACGATGATTCCAGCAGGATGAAAAAATGTCGAAAGGAACGAATTCTCTCGCAGTTACCTTCTGATGGTAATGGATGCGTATCCTCGCTGAAGAAACGTCGAAATCTTATCAATCGTGATTTGATGCCGTTACGTGATCAATGGATGGATATGATCTCTAACAACGAACGACTGAAAGACGAGCATATCTTATTCTTCGGACAAATAATGTCTAAACACTCAGATTATGTCCATCAAAATTCATTATTAGTTCAAGCACCTCAGAGAATCACGCCTATACCTCTTGCAAAAAAACATGTCCAGATTTTGTATAGCAATGATGAAGAACGTAGCGGAAAATTGGGACATTGGATTTGTAGTTTCTACGATGGGAAGCATATCTACATCTATGACTCTTTGAATAGTCATACATTACATAATGATCATCTGGTATTTCTACAACGCCTCTATCCATTCTATAATGTCTCAAATAAGTCAGTACGATTTATGACTGTGCAAACTCAAAACAACTCTGTTGACTGTGGCGTATTTGCTATAGCTTTTGCTGTAACCCTGATATTCAGAAAAAAACCAGAACTTATCCGATATGATAGATCGCTCATGCGTGAACATTTGTTTGATATGTTTAAAACAATGGAAATCACACCATTTCCGACGACTTCCAATTTTAATAAATCAAAATCTTTATCTCTACAAGAGATTCGGCGGAAGGAACGACTAGCATATCATCAACGAAATCTAAGAGATAGGAAGTCTTTACAGATCGATGATTGCGGTAAAAAATCCGAAAAAGCAGAGATCTTGGAGGACGTTAATAACGAGAAAAGGAATACCGACAGTTTTCTTACGCGTAATGACGCGGATGAAATGGGTGTTTATACATTAACGCAAAATTCGGTTGATGATGATGCTATGGGAGGACCAAGGAAGAGTGATGCAACCGAAGGAGATGCTCCGAATGAATCAGAATGTTCCAAGCCAAGTGATAGAAATACTGCGGATAATCTGAATAAGAAGCAAGTCATATTTATAGAAGAATTGATACCAGTGTCGAAACGTATCAAAAATTCTTGCAATAAAAAATCAACCAAGGCACAAAAAGAGCAAGTTACTAGTAAGAATACTGCAAAAGCGAATTCAAAAACTAAAGAAGTAAAACAAGACGCTATTCCAACCAAGTCTCGTCCTAAAAAATACGTAGAAGCATTGACGGACATTATCACAGGAACTCATAGAACCAGCTCTGCAGAAAGTAGTCTGGAAGCCCAAAGAATAGTAAAATGGTGTTTGGAACAACAGAAAAGTTATATGACCGAAATGAATCGTTGGCTGGATATACTCCACAAAACTGCAGACCATCATCTCACTAAAATGCATGGTAATAGAAAGGAACACAAAGCAATAAATCTATGTGGATTGTCGAGACATACATCATCAACAGAATCTTATTTTTACGAAATGATATATACATTCAATGTACCGATAACATTCAAAATTGAAATGAATTTGAAGGGACAAGCAATTAATATATTGCCTTTGATTCAAGACAGGCTGCATCGCAAAAAACGGGGATGTGACGTACATTGCCAAGTGCTGCAAAACGAAGGTGTCCTCGGGGACTATCAAAAGTTTCTTAAACTTCTAGCAGTACAAAAGTTGAGTACTCTAGAAAAATTTTTGAGAGATTGTTTCTTCGAACATTCACAAGATAAATTAGGCCACTTGGTGCATTGCTATACAGAGCAGAATCCATGTAAATCGTTGTTTTTTGCTGTTGAAATGTTGGCATCACACTTTCCTGTTGTGAGAAATGTGAAGAGACTCTTATACAAACTCAATGAAACGTTCGGTAAATTGACACATTTGGATGACGCCTTAGAATCAATGAACCTGGATTCATTGAGAAAGATATCCGATGAAATGAAGAGGTCAGGACAATCTTTTGACTCTTCTATCGTGGAAATTGATAATTTGGATGAAGATATGATTCAGGTCAAATATAAAAATGCGTTCCTTGCGATGGCTAAACGGGGTATGGCCGAATATCCCTGCATTTCGTGCCAGAAACTGCACCCCAAGACTGCTGTTAGAGTCATTGATAACCTACGGAAAGGTATTGAATGCCTGCATTGGAAAAATTTGATGGCCTTTGTGAAGAAAGATATTTCCTACTTTAGTGAATACGTATGTGACTATTGTTTGGGGAAATTCCGAAAGGATCAGCTACCACCAAGTTGTATATTAAATAATCAGGTTGTAGGTGATATTCCTGACGAAATGAAGAATTTGAATGATTATGAGAAACTACTTATCCAAAGAGCGAAGGTATTTCAAGTTGTGCAGAGAGCCGGAACAATTCGAAAAAAAAACATACCCAATACTATGCGAATTCAGAAGCCAGTAGGTCAAACATTTTACTTACCATTACCAATGGAAGAGACTCTGAATAAAATAGCTTCAACCACTGATCCTATTAATAAAGATCATGAGTTGTACATATTAATCCGAGGAATCCCTACTAAGGCGAGTGCCGTTTGGCAAAAATTGGTCAATCTGGAGAAGGTTTTTATAGCTCTGAAATAGCTACGCTGTAATAATCCCCTATATGCCAACATTCAATTGCCTGAATCAGCTGAGTATTTGATGAAATACTTAACTGATGCCGATATCGAATATAATATACAATCAGGCAAGAGTGATTCCGATGACAATTGCGAAGACCAACTTAAGGTTAATAATAACAAGAGCGGAGAAATAAATGATGGAGATAGGAATCTAATACGTCGAACGGAGCGAGCAATAGAAGTTGACGGGAAAGTACCGGAAAGAGAAACATTGTTGCTTGATGCAATTCACGATGAATTGCAATCGTTGAATGACAACAATGAAAGAGAAGATATAGAAGGACAAATTTTCTCATCAGGTAGTGATGGGAAAGCTCCTAAAAAATCTCCAATGGTCACTCAGATTTTGGAGTCTACACCACGATTTGAGCAATACACAATCTATCCCATGCACGATAAAAGAATCAATGATACTGCATGTAATTTATATCAAATGAAAAAAGTTCGAGATGTACCGTTGAACTATAACATGGAAAAATTAGATTTGCTATGTTTTCCGGATTTATACCCATATGGTGAGAATGGACAGGGTGAGGAACGAAATACACGTATAACGGATCAAGAATACATCAAAATGCGACTTTGCTCAAGGACAGCTCGTTTTCGATTAAATCAGCAGTATTTGTTTTTCTTATTGCACAATACTAACATAAGACAAATCAATAGTGGCATTTATCATACCTTGCACGTAACCAATGCTCGTGACAAATATACAGCTGGGGTTTATCTGGAACAGATACGAAACGGAGGGGCAGAAGGAAATATGAACACGATTTTCGAACGTCTCCGTAATTCAGAGCAATATTGGCGTAAGCCGCGTAACAATTTGAAGTGTATGGCTAGATATTATGGGCCGGCCACTTGGTTCCTTACTGTCAGTCCTTCAGAATGGAATTGGAAAGACATGATCTTGCATGTTCGCAGAGTTAATGCTCCGTATCTGGACAAATTATCTAATGGGAAAGTCATAGCAGCGGATCCAGTCTCGGTCTCTAGGTTCCTTGACATGAAATTCCATGCTTTACTCGATTTCCTTCTATCATCAGATAATCCCTTAGGTAGAATTGAACATCATTTCTGGCGAAGAGAGTACCAAGGACGTGGCATCCAACATTTTCATTTATTGATATGGGTTGAGGATGCGCCTGTTGTTGGTATAAATTCAAATGATGAAGTAGCGGAATTTATTATGAAGTACGCTACTTGCAGGATACCAGAGAAGAAAATTTCTCCAACATTACACCGTCGAGTAAAAACATATCAAAAGCATGACGACAACAGTTATTGCTTGCGCTCCAAAAAAGAGAAATCTGGAAGGATCACGAAGAAATGTCGTTTTGGTTTTCCTCGTCCCGAAACCGATAAAACCGATAAGTTCATATTGCGTGATCCTGCCATTTCTATTGCTGGACGAAAAAAGTTGAAAACAAAATCAAGGTTTTACGACCTTCCACGGAGCAAAGAAGAAGTTTTCATAAATGATTACAATCCTGCAATTCTCGTTGCATGGGAAGGTAATATGGATATTCAGTTCATTGGAGAAAGCTCATCACTTTTAACTCAGTATTGTACCAAATATTCCACAAAATATGAAACATCGAAAACGTCGACTGTTATCCAAGAAGCGACGTCTACAAAAACAGTGAGACAAAAACTATGGAATTTAGGAATGCGTGCTCTCCAAAATCGTGAACTAGGAGCTCTCGAAGCTGCAGATACACTGTTAGGGATTTCCTTGTTTGGAACCGATTCTGACACTACCATCAAATGGTTAGATGTGAGAATGATCCGAAATCGGAAAGTTAAGAAGCACGAAGAAGTTGAGAAATTGAACCCAGAATCCACAGACCTCTTTTGTCCCTCATTCGTGGATGATTACTATCCAAATCGTCCCAAAGAGCTTGAATCTCTGTGTCTCTATGAATTTTGTCAATGGTATGACATAGTCAGGACAAAACCGAAAACAGAGGGAGTTGAATACTATGCCTTGAAACCTTTTCTATTCCTGAAAAAACGTGAACGAGGGTACTTGATAAATCACTGGAGATATAATGTCAATACTGAGCCGGAAAACTATTTCTTCAGTTTATTACTACTTTTTAAACCATGGAGGGATACAGATGAGTTGCAAAGAGGTTTTGCATCTTATACCGAGGCTTTTGAGAATGAAAAGGACGTGCTCGTCAAGGCATGTGAATATCATCGAGAATCGGAAGCATTCCAACGAGAATTGGACTATATTCAGGAAAAAATTCGAGTGGAACTCGAGAAATCTCAGGAAGATATAACTCAATTACCTGGCATTGAGGTCGGTCGTGATCCGAAAGAGGGGAATAGTAATGAAGGAATTCAATGATATCGAGACAAAAGTAGTGAAGAGTGTAGATCTAAATGTTATGATTGCACAAATGAATGTCGATCAAAGGAGGATATTTGATAATGTGAAGAATGTACTAACTTCCAAGAATGAAATATTGCGTCTTTATGTCAGCGGTGAAGGTGGAACGGGGAAAAGTTTCTTGATTGACGTGATAAGAACTTGGATCCGGAAGGAAATGGATCGAAAAACAGCAGTTACAGCCCCCACAGGTATCGCAGCTTTCAATATCAATGGATTGACCATTCATAGATATTTCCAACTTCCGATAGAGCACGATGATACTCCGAAATATAGACAATTATCTGATAACATTTTGAAACTAATGCGCGAAGAAATGCAGGATGTTGAACTTATTATCATCGACGAAATATCAATGGTTTCCAACACCACTTTGCTATATATCAATCAAAGGCTTATGGAAATATTCGATACATTTGAGGAAAATGATGGCTGGTTCGGGAAGAAACATATTCTCCTTTTTGGAGATTTATTACAGCTTCCACCTGTTCGCCAAGATCCACCATATGTGAAATTATCATCAGTTGAAGTGGAGAAGCGTTTAGGATCTATGTGTAGTATAAACCTTTGAGTGGATTTATTCAGCTACGATGAGTTGACAATTAACATGCGACAAAAGAAGGACCGGAATTACGGGGATCTCCTCTCTCGTTTGAGAGTTGGCGCACTCACTGCTGATGATGTGAAGTTATTAGAAACAAAGAAATTCAATATTGATTCACCAAAAACTGCAGATCGAGTTCGTCTCTTATCTCTATATATTAAAAATTTGCCTCCTGATGCTGTATGCTTACTCGCAACGCGTAAACAATGCGAATGCTTGAATCTCACCATGCTGGATGAGCTTCCTACCGAGGCAATAGTGCTCATTGCCGAAGACTCAGTAGATTGTCGTAATCCTCGCCTCAAGACCAAAGCTATGAAAATCCTCGACAAGGCGGAGAAAGATGACCGTTCGTCAGCTGGCTTAGCCAAAATGATAACCATCAAAATAGGTGCCAAGGTCATGGTGAGACGGAATATTGATGTTACTATTGGTTTGGTTAATGAAACGATAGGAATCGTAACATCGATCACGAAATCTGTTGACAAGGCAGCGGAACTGGTAAAGTCTATAAGAATCCGTCTAGCATCTGGAGAAGAATGTGAAATCGAACGTATGGATGTCAAATTCGAAATTATGAATGAAACCTATATTACAAGACGACAGTTTCCGATTTCTTTGAGTTATGGAATTACAATCCATAAGAGTCAAGGTTTGAGCTTACAAAATGCGGTCATGGATGTGGGACAAACTATATTTTCTTCTGGTCAAACATACGTCGCTCTTTCAAGAGTAACCACGCTAGAAGGCGTGTACTTGATCAATTTTGATCCATCCTCAGCGAAAGCATCCACACCAGCAATTCAAGAATACAATAGACTCAGAGCGAAGTACAGATCCGATTTGGTCCAGATTCCTCTGCCCCATAAATACTGGCCGAAGGAATGGGATACTATATGGGCTTTTGACACCGGATCAATTGACACCACACATATCGAAAGCAAAAAAGATAATGTCAAAGCGACTGTCCACGGCTTATCCAATTCCGACGGTTGTTCCAGTTATGCAAACGCAGTAATTCAATGCATTTTTCATTCTTCTATTATACGTCGAGAACTTCTGTCAACACCTGACGATGAGCGAATGGTGATAAGCGATTTCCTTCGGGATTACATGGAAGGATCTCAAATTCTGGATCTGAGCGTACTCAGGCGTTTTGTAGGGGATCAATTCTGTCTTGATGAGAAACAGGATCCGGTGATATTTTTAGAGCACATGTGCAACGAGGTCAGTGGACTACGAAAGCATATGCAACACGTACAAACTTATCTTGATCGATGTACAGGATGTGATTACACGAAAACTCATCATGAGACCAATTTCGTGATAACTTTATCATTGAAAGACAGCAAACAGTCACTGGATTTGAATGAGTTGATCAAAAAATCACTCTCGCGGTGGTCTAACGTTTTTCAACATTGTGATACTTGTGGAGAAGTCACTAAATTTTCACGAAAGACAAATATAAGCAGTACTAATGGTGTACTCATTGTCAGGATAGAAATTTTTTTGGATGACGGAAGAAATACCAAGATAAAAACTAATCAATGGAAAGTTAAAGCAGCTCCAACAACTACGGTTGATCTGTGTAATCGATCCTATGGTGTTAACAGTGCCGTATTACACTGTAATATGGGGACGACTGATCATTACAGCGGTTTGTTACGAGATAGCAAAACCGAATGGATTCATGTCGATGATTCACGCATCTCAAAAATGCGATGGCCACGTAATTCTAAGGATGTGTATCTGTTCTTATTAGAACAAACTAAAATGAGATAGTATCTAAGTTCAATGAAGTATATTTAATGGCAGAAGAGAGCTTTATATTTCCGAGTAACATCGAAATAAAACTGCTTCACTTAAATTTGCAAAAAAAAGTGAAATCTCACAAAAAAAAACAAAAAGCCTTTTGTTTTAAAAAAACCCGCCAAGTCAATTTATCGATTTGTTGCCTGCTCCAGAATATGAATCTCGAGGAAAAGAAATTTGTGCAATAAAAAATGAAAAAATGAACAAAATCAAGAAATGAGCGCCAAGTCAGAAATGCTCACAAGAAAAAAAAAAGTAGAGGTAGAACCAAGGACTTGGCGCGGTTTTGTTGATTATCGAGGATCACTGCTGAGCATTATTTGATTAATTCAACCTCAGCAGTACTGACTCAGAGCCTTGTTGTCTTCATTTAGTCAACCGCGCCAGGTCTTTGGTTCTGCCTCTACTTTTTTTTTTCTCGTGAGCATTTCTGACTTGGCGCTCATTTCTTGATTTTGTTCATTTTTTCATTTTTTATTGCACAAATTTCTTTTCCTTGAGATTCATATTCTGGAGCAGGCAACAAATCGATAAATTGACTTGGCGGGTTTTTTTAAAACAAAAGGCTTTTTGTTTTTTTTTTGTGAGATTAATATATCAAGATGCAAAAAAAATGAAAGAAAAAAATTCATTCACATTTTGCACCGTTAACAAATTCAGATACTGCTCAATGGTCTCATTCCACATGACACATTGAACCACCTCACCGTCGTTATTATGAACGAGAAATGTACACACGGTCTTAACAGATCTATCTTTACATTTTACGCTTTCTGGAGCTTTAACTATGTCAACGATCACAATAATTTCCCTGCAAAAATAGAAATACAGGAAAATAGATGGAAGAAAAATATATATAGAAAAAAAAATCGAAAAATTGAAAAAAAAATTAATCGAAAAAATCAATGAAACAAAATCAATAGTAACACTTACACCAATTTGGTTTTATAAGGAACGATACTCTGCAAATACTCCGAGGAGGCCAGCAAATCAAGATCAGTGAAATATTCTGATCCATCATGAGTTTCAGATCCTGATTCTGATCCACCATCAGTAATTCCACATTTAGAAGAGAAGGAAGTTGATGGATTATCATCAGGAGCAGACATTGTGGATGTTACAACTCAAAAGAAAATCAATTGAATTTTCCAAGAAAATATTTCAAGGATTAAATGATCGTCTTGCTTGTTTGATATGTCACAATGACAAACGAAGATCATTATAACGAGTTCACTCTAATCGATTGTGTTCCACACCAAAATAGTGGAATGACAGACAATTTCGGGTCTAATCGCACAAAATATAACAAACAAAAATGTGAAAAATTCAATTGAAAAAAAATGCAATGAATAAATCAAAATCAATTAATAAATCAATTGGATTATTGAATTAATTATTAACTCCCTAAAAAATAGAGAAGAAAATGAATATGAAATTCAGACATCAATTAGATGATTGTTAGAAACTCTTTATCAATAAAATGACCCCACTTACCATATGATCATGAACTTCACTCACTTCGACGTCACTCACTTTATTTAACAAGAGATGGAATGAATAACTCCTGTCCACAAAAAGTAATAACAACCAGTGTGGTTGAAATGACTAGATAGAATAGATATCTGCATAGAGCACACGTATTATTGCATATATATAGTATTAATCAATTACGAGGAATAATTGAAACTGGATTTGAAACAAATATCATGCAATCTAGCTAGCGCGCCCACAGGGCGCGCCTGCCTAGTACGTAGAAAAGAAACGCATGGTACTTGAGGATGTGAGGTCACTATTTGTCGAAGGTCAGTCTTTGCCCGAAAAGCGTGAAGAAAGGACCACTTAAATAAATGCTCAACTCCAACTCAATCTTTGTGTTTGGTGTCAAAGTTATTTTTCTTTTCCCTGATCCCATAATTTCCAATACAGTGGTTCTCCAGTTTTTCCAGGAAAACATGAGATGAATGAAAAATCGATTTTTTTAAATCTATTTTTTTTAAATTTTTTAATTTTTATTTTTTTCCAGATTTTTGCTTCCCAATGGAAGCATTGTCATCGACCTATTTTTACATTTTCTAATTTTGGTTGGAAATGATGTAGAATGGTCTGAAACGCAAAAATACGAAGTTTGGAGCCAATGTCCATCTGTTCGCGTGTCCACTCGGGGGTCACTTTTCCTTAAATTGACCAATTAATTGAGAAAATCATTTCCGAAAAATCTGAAATTTTGTCAGATTGTTGGTATTAGTTGGAGCTAATTCTGTGCCAAATTTCAGCTCGATCGATCGAGTAGTTTTTGGGGAATAGTGATTTGTTTGTAAATCGTTTTTTGTGAATATCTCAGAAATGAACAAACCTATTGGCTTTTTTTTCAAAATCTTTGTCTCGTTGTCTACTATCTGAATCAACCAGGATATATATACCGGTCAGTGCAAGGTTTTAGAGATATGGCCAATTTTCTGTTTTTTGCGAAAAATTCTTATAAACACGCTAACTTTTGAAAAAATGGAGATATCAACTTGAAATTTGGCATGAAGGTGACTCTCATGATTGTCATGTTTGATTTTAAAAATGAGCTCAATCGGACAAGCGGTTCCGGAGATATTCAACGTTGTATGTAAATCGATTTTATCGAATATCTCGAAAACGACTCAATCGATTAATTTATTTTTTTTTCAAAATCTTCGTCTCGATGTCTTTCATCTTAATCAATCAAGATATGTATACCCGTTGATACAAAAATTTCGAGATATGGCTTGTAACATGACATTTTCGTATGGGGATGGAAAATGCGAGTCACCTTCGCCCTCTTCCTTCCAATCGAGTTTTCTCTAAAATTTAATTATTGGGCGCCAGATCATTTTTCACCGGAATGATCAAACCGAAAAAAATTTGAAAATTTACTCAATCGCTAAACTCAAACCAACATAAAAAAAATGTGTGCGTGGTGGCCACGCGCGACAGAAGTGAAACTTCTCTAGGCTTGAAATATCAAGAGATGATTGTTATATGAAAATTTCGATATCTTATCTATGCATAATTCTTTTTCTTGAAATTCGAGAGGAAGGGCAATAAGTGAAGAATACTCGTGGTATTAATGATAAATATAAATTAAATTTCATTCGACAGTTTAGATTTCCTTGCGATTTAAAAATATTCACGATATTCTCTGCTGCGGTCTTCTGTTTTTAAAAAATTATTATTCGATGTTTGTCACGACATGCTTTGTTGCGTTCTTTACTCGTTTTTAGCATGATTATTCTGCGAATAAACTAATCCTCCAATTGATCTGTACGAACCAAACACATTTCAATAATTGATTAAAAACCCATTAATTAAAGATTAACTAACAGTGCATGAATTGTAGGTTACAATTTCACGACGATTCACGGATCAGCTGAAACAGCCCGAATCTTTATGCTGGTTCAACGTGCGGTTGCCTATTCAGGAGGTGGCGCCTCCAACGCGAGAAATGTGCAGTGTTCTCATAGCATATAATACGTATGCTATGAGTGTTCTCACTATGCACCGTAAGCGGAGTAGTACTAGAGCCGTGCTGGTGTGCTCCACTCCCACCACTTTTCGTTACGGCGCTCCCTTCTTTTTCGTCACTCCCGAGTACCCTCCCTCCGTTTCTTTTCACGCAGTATTGTCGACTCGCTCTACCGTGCCTAAAGAAGTTTCACTTCAAAAATCCAAAGAGAATAGGTCACTCGATTAGGGAGGAAAGGTCACGGTTGCCGGTGTCGCTCAGGAGGCTGGGTAATGGAGAGAGGGGTGGATTTCAGGTGGAAACGAAGTGCTGGGCTTGAAACAAAAAAATAAAACTATCCAAAATAATTTTTACGTGTTACATTATTGAAAGCTCAAGACAATACATTTCGGAATCATATTTTACATTCGTAACCCATAACGGGAAGTAACCGGGGCCAACTCCGGAAATTTAAAAAAAGCAAAAAATAATAAACATAATGAAAATAATAATAATTCCTCAGAGAGGCTAGAGAAAATAATAATCGCCATTATTAAATCAGATTCGTAAACCCGCAAGGCCGTTGGATTCAACGGAGCTGAAACAGTGCTAAATAATTTACCCCAAAATTTTAATTCCCGGGGAGATCGGTATTCCGAATTGAAAATAAAATAAATCCGAGATTCTGAGAATCAACGGAGACGGAGTCCCAATAAGGGAACGTGAGAGCGAGAGAGAGAGAAGAGAAAAAAAATATACCACTCGTCATACGCAATGATAGTGGAGAAATAAATCAGAATAATTAATTCAAATTTTCTAAAATCGCGAAAACTCGAAAACCACCAGGCCGATCGGGTCCAATCGGATATCACCGTGATCCTCAGGATCTTCGGATACCACCTATGCATTTTCATGCATAAAGATTAAAAATTACCCCTGTAAACGGGGAATAAAACACGCGTGATTTTGAAAAAAACAAAAAATTCACTAGCTTGGCATAGAAAAATATAATCGTGATGATTCTTAAATATGTTTTTATATTGATCAAAAGGCTATTATATAAAGTACAAAACTTTGGAGAACTATTGACACAGGATATTTTACCCTAGAATAGGACTATCTAAAGAAAAAAATCCTCACATTTTCAGCTTCACAAAATCTTATCGTGATATTGACGTTTTTATTTCTCTTCCTGTTACTAAATATCTGATCCGTTGAAAAACAATGAAACTTTGTCAAGCTCTAACATATAAATGAATTATCTGATTTAAAAAATGAAAAAAGTCACATTTGCAAAATTGAAATATCTTTTCGTGATGATATATTTTTGATGTGTAAACATCTTTTCGCTCGCCCCTACCATACTTTGGCTGGGAGCGATTTGGTGTAAATGCGACGAAAGTCTGTAACCACGCAGTCCCTCAGGCGGCCGGCCGATGTCGCTAGTGGGGATTACAGACCCATACGGCGGCGATGAGATGTTTACACATAGATCTCGAGTACTATATGGATCGCTGGTTTTTTTTTTAACGTTCAATCTATGGTTTATGCACTGTCGGTTTCGATCGAAGTGTTTAACAGAGGATATCGTCAAACGCAATGAGTAGATGTCAAAAAAAAAACTGTGTGTCAAGCTTACGCACGACGGAAGTGAAACTTCAATACTGTGAGAGATAGTCCATACGCCAGGGCCATTTCGTGTCCATTGACTTTTTTAATTTCTCCAGTCAGTTTTATGATTGGATTTTACATTTTCAGGGTCGCTGATCACGAATATAATAACCGTTTTCGCGAAAGCACGGGCCGTCTATTTGTTGATAATAATTTTATTGTTTAAAACGCACTCTCGCAAAAACGATTCGAGATAGGAAAACAAGTTTTTGAACAAAGAATGTTCTTTACGTCAAAAGTCATATTTTTAACTTCCCGATCCTAGAGGGAAGTTATTGTAATGGGTCCGAAAATCGAAAATGGAAATTTCACCTGATCTCCACGTTTTATGACCCCTAGAAACATTTCATGACATTTTGGGAGCGCTGTTTGTCGATGTGTGTGTGTGTGTGTGTGTGTGTGTGTGTGTGTGTGTGTGTGTGTGTGTGTGTGTGTGTGTGTGTGTGTGTGTGTGTGTGTGTGTGTGTGTGTGTGTGTGTGTGTGTGTGTGTGTGTGTGTGTGTAAACAAAATTTTGGCTCGCGTTTTCTTTTAAACTAATGGTCTGATTTGAGTTTTTTTTTTCAATCGATGTGTTTTTATGTAGCTTAGACCTGATTAAATTATGAACATGATCGTCTCAGCGGTTTTTGAGTTATTTCAGTAAAACTTGTGAAAAAATCGTAAAAAATGACGTTTTTTTACGAAATCGACGATTTTTGCGCGAAAAACAATGGAATTCAAGTGTTTTTTATTGCAATCGATGCGTCTTTGAGTAACTCAAAATTGAGTGGAATTTGGAAAAAATTGTCTCAGCGGTTATTGAGTTATTTATAAAATGCACTCTTTTGAATGTCAACAAATTATCAATTTTTTATAATTGATCTACAAATATATAATTTTTTTTGTTCGATCGATTCAATCACATAATCCCCCCCCCCCCCCCCCTCCTCTTCGCCATCGACCCAATCGGTCAAATATAGCAATTTTTCAAAAATCATCACATTATTTTTTTTCCTAATTTGAAATTTCGTGAATTCTAAATATTGAAAACATTGGAAATTACAGAAATTGAGTTTTGCAAATGAATGTTTTTCTTCTCTTTCATGATTCTGATTGGGTATTAGGCAAAATTATTTCAGCAGTTGTTTATTTACTTGCATGAATTTCTCAGATTTTATGGTTTTTCGCGTTGAATCTAAACTGAAGAGAGTATTGGTCGGGAAGTTATCGGTTCGACCCGCAAAGGGTCACACCATCACTACTCGTTTGTCATATAACTTGGTTTTTTAACTGTCACGGTTAAGAAGTTATTGTAAGTGGGAGCAACTCAGACGAGAATGCGTTTCAGGACCGATTGTGAAATACCGATGAAAGATAGAGCAAAATTTTTTAAATAATAAATCTTTGTCATTAAATATGACATTAAATCACTCATTAGACTCTTCGCTCTATCTCCAATAGTTACTGAGAAATTCGCGTTTGTGTGCCAGATGGCGTGGCAAATGAGTCTCCCATTGCACATTCAACCATAATTATCTCAGTAACTATTAGTGATAGAGACAATACTCTCATGACTAAAGAGATGCATCGTTGAATAACAAATATTTTCTGTTTAAAACATTTTTTTCTATCTTCATTATTTCGAGAGATATTCCCAACGCAAGTTAGACTCTAACTCATCGTGAGAGCTCAAGTGAACGAACCGCGTAGTCAGTCTGATTTGCGTTGGAAATATCTCTCGAAATAATGAAGATAGAAAAAAATGTTTTAAACCGAAAATATTTGTTATTCTACGATGCATCTATTGAGTTATAAGACTTTTGTCTCTATCACTCATAGTTACCGAGATGATTACAGTTGAATGTGCAATGGGAGAGTCATTTGCCACGCCATCTGGCACACAAACGCAAATATCTCAATAACTACTGGAGATAGAGCGAAGAGTCTAAGGAGTGATTTAATGTATTATTTTATGTCAAAGATTTTTGATCCAAACCATTTTGCTCTATCTCTCATCGATACTTCACAATCGGTCCTGAAACGCGCTCCCGCTGCATGAAACTGTTAGCGCGGCGTCTGAGTTGCTCCCACCCACAATAACTTTTTAACCGTGATAGTTAGGGAACCAAGTTATATCACAAAAAATCTGTCTTTTGACATGAAGAACATTTTTTGTTCTAAACTTTTCTTCCTATCTATAACCGTTTTTGCGAGAGTGAGTTTTAAACAATAAAATCGTTATAAACAAATAGACGGCCCGTGCTTTCGCAAAAACGATTATCATATTCGTAATCAGCGACCCCGAAAACGTAAAATCCAATCATAAAACTGACTGAAGGAAATAAAAAATGTCAATGGACACGCAATGGCCTTGGCGTATGGACTAAGAGCGACAGTGAATGGTGAGCGGTGGTCGGGGTCCCCAGGGGTCTGGTTACCCCCACCTCGCTATGACGGATTTTCGTGACGATCTTGAGTCGATGTTGCTCCGGTCGTCGAAAATCCATGACGCGCGTAAAGAAGTTTCACTTCAAAATAAACCCAGCGAACCATATAGTACTCGAGATCTATGTGTAAACATCTCGTCGCCGCCGTACGGGTCTGTAATCCCCACTAGCGACATCGGCCGGCCGCCCGAGGGACTGCGTTGAGAGACGTCATGTCTGTTTACAGACTTCCGTCGCATTTACACCAAATCACTCCGAGCCAGAGTGTGGTAGGGGCAAGCGATAAGATGTTTACACATCAAAAACCAACGAGCCGTATAGTACTCGAGATATATGTGTAAACATCTCATCGCCGCCGTATGGGTCTGTAATCCCCACTAGCGACATCGGCCGGCCGCCTGAGGGACTGCGTGGTTACAGACTTCCGTCGCATTTACACCAAATCGATCCAGCTCCGTGAAGTTGACACCCGACCCTGACGGATATGAATTCTCGACAGTGATTTTGATAGATTTTGAGCCATAGATGAGTGTAGTAAGGTTATCTTCGTTTGTAGTTCAAGAAAAAACGTGCAATTCATTTTTAAAAGACAATTTTGTCACTCAGTCCGTAAGGCGACGTTTTATGGCCGCTGCGCGGCCATAAAACCCAGCCTGCGGACTAAATAACAAAAAATATTGTTCGTCACTCGATCGCAAACAACTTTTCTGGCGATTGTGTTTGTAATCCTCGGCTTCGCCTCGGCCTACAAACTCACAATCGCCAGAAAAGTTCTTCACGGCCTCAGTGACGAAATCTACTATTAGGAATTAATTTATAATGACAGCTCAAATGACAGCGGATTCTCATGCACAATCGTTTGTAGTTGATTGTAGTGTTGGAATTTTTTCAGTCGAATTAAAAATGAGTGTGCCATCTAGCTTCTGATAATATTAAAGGGCCTCAACTTGAGCTGAGGAGCTCAAAACGATGACATACTCAGTCGAATTCGTCTGTAGTTGTTTGTAGTACCGAGAAAAAGAAAAAAGTATAAATTATTTAACTATCATCATTTATATTTTCAATTTTCGTTTCTTCAATTCCTCATTGATGATTGATTATCAATGGTTTTGGGCAAATGTTAACGAAATTTCATGGAAGTGAAAAAATTGATGGAAGTGAAAGTCATGGCGTTTCAATGACAATTTTTCGGTGATAATAAGATTTTGATTTTATGTGAAAAAAACATTATCAGGTATTAGATGATGATAGGTAGGTGTACATTAGACCGACTCACGGGAGAACCAAAACAGGTATCGAAATTCTAATTTCAGAAAAAGATGCAAAAAAAATCAACGAATCCATGTGAATTTTTTCAAATTTTTAAAATCAATCTTTAGGTGTGCGCAACGAGTTTGAAGTTTAACTAAAATATCTGACGTACTGGCAATCAATGGTAGTTAAACGTGGGTAGAAGTTAATTTTCCTTAATGACGGTCTAGTGTCAGGTAATGACGATGGCCGTTGACAGTATTGGTGCGTCGTCCAGGTAGAAAATGCTACAACTTGTACAAGGGCATCTTTGCTACTCCTATATAGTGAGCGCTTGCTGTAGAGCAACAGATATGGTACTATACATGTCCCTGCGTGAGACAAAGATGCTTACAGTTGTGCATTCCGGATAGAACGCACCGATAAGTTAAATGTTAATATCTCCATAAGCATGAGCCGAAGGCTCATGAATCAAAAAATATTCCATTCTTGATAGGATTATTTTTCCTTTTCCCGATACATGTCTCCATAACTTCTCAATAGTTTCGAAGATATTGCGATCACAAGTGGCTAATCCAGAAAAAACTCGCCTGAAATAGCTACTTGACTTAGAAAGGGTCGATTTTTCGGCTGAATTTCAATTATAGTCTTAGCATAGTGTGTGTAATTTCTCAGAGATCGCAACCTCATGGGAGGTGTGAAAAAATAAATAAAACCAGCTCCAAATTTTGATGTTTTTTTTTTTAATACTCGGAATGACATCCGCAAAAAAAGTGCCTTACAGCCAGGGTGTGCATTTTATTTATAAACAAAATACCCCTTGGAGCGGTCATTTTCATTTTAAAATATCTCGAAAACTGTTGAGAAGTTATCGAGACATACAGAGAGACAAAGTTGCGCTATTTAATTACGAATAGAATAGCGTTTGATTTTTGTCTTTACGAACAATAGTTTTTGAGTTATGGTCATTTATTCGTCAGCGCGCGACGATCCACGCGCTTCACGCTATAAACAAATGCCTGTCAGTCAACCAAAAATTGATATTTCAATTTAATTTTTCTTTCCCTTGAAGAAAATTTAAAGCGCATACCTCCAGATTTTTTCCTAATTTTTTCCGTTGATTTTCATCAAGTTTTTGATGAAAAATAATTAATTTTCGAAGTAGTCTTCAACCAAGATTATTTTTATAATAACATAGTTTTTTTTTTTATATACTGGTTCGAAAATTATTAAATTATTAACATTCGTTCGGAAAATCTAAAATTTTCACTGTATTAGGACAATAAATGTATAAAATGAATTCATTGACTCTCGGTCAGTCCGCTGTAGGAGCGAGAGAGACAGCGCTATTAGAGTCCCTGCGTAAGACAAAGACGCTTGATCTTTTCGAGCGTCGTTGCCATTCAAACATACAAATAAAATGTTTAAACATTGAAATTATGGATTATTATCATTATGTCTATTGGTAAATCTATTGGTCTTGCCATCTATTGGTCTTTCCATCTTTCTTCATTCCATTTCACGATGACGGATGCAGAGGAGCCGTTTATCATAACAAATAGTATTTCTATTCTTGTTAAATTTCTTCAAACATTGAAAAAAAAATTACAAAAATAAGTTGGAGTGTCAATTCACGTGTCGAATGCAGTGCCCGTCAAAGTCTCCAACGGCAATGTCCCCCAATTTTTTGACATCTGGAGCAACTTCAGACGTTTTTAGAAGAAAAGAGGAATATTTATGGGAGATGATTCGAATTAATTGAGAACATATATTTCGTTTTTTAATTTATTCTCTATTTTTTCTCTCTGCACCTCTAGAGATATTTCGGACTTTCGTTCATTTTTCTGAAATAAACCGATCTTTGTCTAGAATTTCTGCCAAGACTTGGAAATGATTAAGAAATTTCTGAAACAAACTCGGAAGTTTTTTTGTGTCAAAAATTTCTCTAGAGACTGAAAATTTATCTATTTTGAATTAAAAAAATGTCTCAATTTTCTCCCGAGACTCAGAAATAATTAGAAAAATATCTAGAGACCAACTCGCAAATTTCTGCCTATCTTAAATTTTTTTCGAGAGTTGAAATTCATTTTTTCAAAACTTAAAAAATAAATTGTTTTAACTTCCTCTCTAGATTTAGAAGTACTAGAGAGTTTTTATGTTTTTTGTTTTTTATATGTCTGAAACTTCTCTCACGACTTGCAAATTATTTTTAAAGGTAAAAAAATTTTCCAATTTTCTCCTCAGACTCAAAAATAATTTTGAAAATATCTAGACGAGTTCGAGACTTAAAATTTATTTTTCAAAATTAAAAAGGAATGTTCTTCTCAAGACTTGAATTTTGTTTTTTAAAAGTAAAAAAAAACAATTGTCAAAACTTTCTCCCTAGACTTAAAAATGACTTTAAAAATATCTAGACAAGCTCGAGAGTTTCTGTGTATCTTGAATTTCTCTCGAGACTTGAAATTTATTTTTTCAAAAATTAAAAAACAAATTGTTTCAACTTTCCCTCTATCTAATTTTTCTCAGACATATAAAAACTCTCTAGTCTTCTAAATCTAGTGAGAAAGTTGAAACAATTTTTTTTTAATTTTTGAAAAAATAAATTTCAACTCTCGAGAGAAATTTAAGATAGACAGAAATTTGCGAGTTGGTCTCTAGATATTTTTATAATTATTTCTGAGTCTCGGGAGAAAATTGGGACATTTTTTTAATTAAAAATAGATAAATTTTAAGTCTCTAGAGAAATTTTTGACACAAAAAAACTTCCGAATTTGTGTCACCCATAATTCAGAAATTTCTGAATCATTTCCAAGTCTTGGCAGAAATTCTAGACAAAGATCGGTTTATTTCAGAAAAATGAACGAAAGTCCGAAATATCTCTAAAGGTGCAGAGAGAAAAAATAGAGAATAAATTAAAAAACGAAATATATGTTCTCAATTAATTCGAATCATCTCCCATAAATATTCCTCTTTTCTTCTAAAAACGTCTGAAGTTGCTCCAGATGTCAAAAAATTGGGGGACATTGCCGTTGGAGACTTTGACGGGCACTGCATTCGACACGTGAATTGACAATCCAACTTATTTTTGTAATTTTTTTTTTCAATGTTTGAAGAAATTTAACAACAATAGAAATACTATTTGTTATGATAAACGGCTCCTCTGCATCCGTAATCGTGAAATGGAATGAAGAAAGATTGAAATGCAAGACCAATAGATTTCCCAATAGACATAATGATAATAATCCATAATTTCAATGTTTAAACATTTTATTTGTATGTTTGAATGGCGACGACGCTCGAAAAGATCGAGCGTCTTTGTCTTACGCAGGGACTCTAATAGCGCTGTTTCTCTCGCTCCTGCAGCGGACTGACCGAAAGTGAATGAATTCATTTCATACATTTATTGTCCTAATATAGTAAAAGTTTTAGATTTTCCGAACGAATGTTAATAATTTAATGATTTTGGAACCAGTATATCAAAAAAAACTATGTTATTATAAAAATAATCTTGTTTGAAGACTACTCCGAAAATTAATTATTTTTCATCAAAAACTTGATGAAAATCAACGGAAAAAATTAGAAAAAAATCTGAGGGTATGCGCTTTAAATCTTCTTCAAGGGGGAAAAAAATTAAATTGAACTATCAATTTTTGATTGACTGACAGCCATTTGGTTATAGCGTGAAGCGCGCGGATCGTCGCGCGCTGACAAACAAATAACCATAGCTCAAAAACTACTGTTCGTCAAGACAAAAATCAAACACCATTTATTCGTTATTGAATTACGCAACTTTTTCTCCCTGTATGTCTCGATAACTTCTCAACAGTTTTCGAGATATTTTAAAATGAAAATGACCGCTCCAAGGGGTATTTTGTTTATAAACAAAATGCACACTCTGGCTTTAAGGCACTTTTTTTGCGGATGTCATTCCGAGTATTAAAAAAAAAAATCATCAAAATCCGACACTTATAAAGTAAATTGGCCAATAAACTCGATTTTAAATCCTCACCGACTGGACTAAATGTTATGAAAAAAGTTTGAAACGAAAAATGTAGGGAACAAAATCCTACGTAATAAAGGTTCTGAGGGTTTTGCATCCATCGCCCATTGTATGGCTGCTAGGGGTTATCAAAGTTTGAGTGATAAGTGAATGTTTTAAAAAATAGTTAATGATAATTTTTTTTGTCGTTTTTCATTTCGAAGTAACTTTAATGAATATAGACGTGATTCTGAAGTGTTTTTTCAACTTATTTGCGGAATTTATTCATTTAATTGGCAAATCGTCTGATTTCAATTCACGATAATTCTTGTTAAAATTCATCGGAATGAATTTTTTCTTCTCAATTAATTTTTTAAGTTGATTTTCTATAAAAATTATTCTGAAATTGTCCTTTCACTTGCCATATTTTGCAGGATATTTTTTTTTTCACAAGTAAACGCATTTCGCCCGTTCTGAGAAGGCACCTCGTCTGGCGCCATTGAAGAAGAGAGAGGAAAATATAGACTTGTGCTCGCTTCCACTCATTGCGGCTGTTCCCATGTCGAGTGAGAGCGAGCGTTAGTGTATTCATTTTGCTCTCTCTACTCCAATGGCGTAAGACTAGGTGCCTTCTCAGAACTAACGACAGCGTCCGCTTACTGAAAAAATTTCTATCTTGCAAAATATGGCCAAAAAAGGAAAAATTGTAGAATAATCTTTATAAGAAATTGAATAAAGAAACAAATTAGGAAGATGAAAATTTTTTTAAATAAATTTCAAGAAGAATAACCGTTGAATCATTAATTCATTGCCTGATACTGTTCCTAAGTGAAACGCTTATCCTAGTTCATCAATTCACGACAGAATTGTACATTATTGCTGTTTACATACCACTAAGTTCGCGGGGAATTCACAACAATATACAAAATGCTTCTAGGAAAATTTTCTAAATTATATGCCTCATATAATAGTGAAACTCAGTGACTGTGTTCGAGCCCACTTTACCGATGGCTGTGCGCAAATGACTGCCCTTCGAGGAACCTTAATGAATGGGGCTAGATTTATGGTATGAGTAGATAAAATTCTCAATCCTCATCCCTCTGTTGCTTCTCATACCATTTAGCTATCCAGGTAATTAGGTATTCGCCAGTCATTTTCTTGGTTGTACTACTGGTCAGTCAGAGCACAACTTTCAGAGTGGTACGACAAAGTTTTACGTAGGTAATTTCCCAGTTGCTACATTCTGGTTGTGTGTGAATAATATCTATTTTTGTAAAGAAGAAAAAACGTGAAAATGCCGAAAACGCGATTGGATACGGAAATTCCATTAATTGGTAATCAAAGATCGGAAATTCGGGGTAATCAGTTACCCTCGAAGAAACAAGTTCTAGAGTGTTTTTTCCATTTTACCAGACATGCTACGCCGAAATTGAATACTCGTGAAGCTGCAAAATGTGTTATCCGAAAGTGTACATTGTTCTGGGAATATGCAGGAATTCCAATTATTCAGGAGTATCATGCAATTGCCAAATTGGAAAAACTAGTGCTAGAATACAGGAAAGTTTTCAAGAACGGTCCCTTGCGAAGAGAGACTTGCACCAAAGCTCAAGTGCAGGAAATTGACTTCAAGTGCATGTTAAATGATTTGTTTGACATCGCGCATCAAAAGCAAGTGGATGCAATGAAGAATGAGACTGCGAGAACCCTGTTAGAACTCCACCGAGAAACGGGGAGGAAGGGTTATTTGGACCGGATCATCGATACAGCGAATTGGGTTTCTCCGTTTGCAGATGGACATAAAGAAGCGCAGCCTGAAGAAAAAGGTACGAATTTTTTTTCATTTATTTCCTCATATTCTTTTGGAGTAATAGGGAGAGAGTGGATTAATATGAGAACTGAATGCGTTGATATCACACTGATCAAACTTCATATGCGTTAGAAACGATTGAGTTGGATTTGTACACTCAATGATTTAGGAGTCATTGATTACGAAGGCCCTGTTATCATAATATAATTATTTCTATCCAGATGTTGGAAAAACGGTTAAAGAGTTTCGAATAAAATGCCTTTTGGTTTTGTCTCCAACTTTGATAATGACGGAAATATTGAGTTATCGGAATACGCTTCAAACTCAGTGCATCTCTTTCGTACGCGAGAGCTTGTACGTCGGCGTCTCTGTTTCTCTCATTGAAGGATCGAGAGTGGATACGCTTGCAATGAGAGCAAGAGAGATGCCAAGATTCGAGCTCGTGTGTATGTAGTGATGCCGTCGAGGCTTAGACGAGAATTTGTTTGAGAGATCATCACAGTTTGAAAAAACATCGAAAGTTTTGGAATTGTTGCAATCTCGAAAGACATTGGATGGTTGCATCTCGTCGCGATTTTGTAAGAATTCATCACCTCTGAGTCTCCGTATGTTTCGTTTTTTCAAATGTTAGTCTCGATATTGTCTCGTCTCGTCTCGTGTACATAAAAGGCTGAAAAAGTCGAGACCCGGGCAAGATAAATCCTCCCAGAAGGGGTACACAGTGTATGGTAGAGACAAACCGAGTTTGCAGCGTGCTCCGATCAATAAATGTGAATATCTCGATAACTATCTAACTTGAAAAAGAAAAACAGACGATATTTTATTCGTTATGTAATTTCAGGTACTTATCACAATAAATTTTAAAAAACTTCCAAGATATTCGTATGTAAAGTGACCAGTGAAAAACTGAAAATGAAAAACACACCTTGGCGTTAGATCACATTTTTTGGCGTTCAATTATGAGCGATTAAGGCAGAGAAATTATGAAAATCAGTGGATTATAACGAAAACGATAACTTTGTAACGGACGCATTTTTTCACCACGCATGTAATTATTTACGCAGTGGGTTTATGACACGGTCCGATTTCGGCAGAATGAGTTGGAGAATGGTTTAATATTAAAAAATATATAAATGGGCTTACTTTACTAGCCGCTCAGTGACATTCAAAAATTTCACCCTTATCTATCTACTCTCCCTATCACTATTTCTGTGACGAGCATCAGTCAATTTTTACTAATCGTAAATTCCACTAATTTTGCAGGGAAACCGAACATGATTCTTGCTAATTATAGTAATTATCAGTGGGATGAAGATGAAGATCTTTTTGAATTATCAAAGCAGTTCGAAGACAATCAAGAATTCGACAGGAGTTTTGAGTGCAATTCAAAGCCCACTAAGCCAAAAAAACGCATGATTATGACTCCAAATCTTACCGCTGCTTTGGATCGAGGTAAAATCAGCGATCGTATGGCTGCACGTGTGATCGCCGCTCTCCTTTTGTCATTTGGTTTTACATTGGACGATTTCTATTTGAGCCGAGAAACAATTCGTCGTAACAGAGGAAAGGAACGTAAAGCTCTCAGTGATACGATTAGAGATAACTCGAAAAACGGATCCTTCACTACAGTTCATTGGGATGGCAAGCAATTACAAGCGCTGGATAACAAGAACGAGAAGGTCGAACGGCTTCCTGTTCTTATATCGGGCATTGACGGAGACGAATTACTTGGAATCCCAAAGCTGGAAAGCGGAACTGGTGAAGAGCAAGCAAATGCAATTTTTAAGTGTTTGGAGGAAAGGGGATTTCTTGATGTTATATGTGCTATGATATTCGATACCACGGCTAGCAATACTGGCAATTCAAACGGCGCATGTATACTGCTGGAGAAATTATTAGGAAGAAGTTTGTTATATCTTGCTTGTCGGCATCATGTGTTTGAGCTGCTGCTAAAAGCTAGCTTTGAAGTCTCTATGGGTCCAACTTCTGGCCCAGATATTGCGATTTTCAAAAGATTTCAAGGACAATGGCCAAACATGAAGAAGGGAGA
Organism: Coelinius sp. EB29; assembly: GCA_035578325.1. NCBI lineage: Eukaryota > Metazoa > Arthropoda > Insecta > Hymenoptera > Braconidae > Coelinius > Coelinius sp. EB29. Next base: position 1,426,711 of record JAOZGT010000006.1, read on the forward strand.
ATTTTCGCTAGGAATACAAGATCGAGAAATTCAAGTCGCCGTTAAGGATGATGCAAAAGATGCCCTTGCTTTTGCTTACTCGCAACTGGAGGTAGGCTATACAGAATTCATAATAATAATTATTATGAATGAATAATTCTCCTTTTCTTCGCAGAATCTCTAATGCAAACTTACTCCCTTTTTATTCATTGCTCCACAGATTGATAGCGTTCGGAAGGACTACAGAGAGTTTGCGGAGCTGGTCATCATGTTCCTAGGCGGAAATCTTCCGAATGGAAATCGGTTTCGAGCTCTGGGCCCCATTCACCATGCTAGGTGGATGGCGAAAGCAATTTATTCTTTGAAAATTTTTCTATACAGAGATCAATTTTCCATGAAAGCCTACGAGATATCAGGTTTGAGGAGTATTTGCATTTTCATCGTTCGTTTCTACCTAAAGAGTTGGTTCACAGCCCCAAATGCAGTTGAAGCACCAAAAAATGATTTAGAGCTATTGAAGAAATTGGCAGCTGAGGATAGCTCTTCATTGTCAAAAATGTACAACGCTGTATTTGGGAAATTTGGGAATCATCTCTGGTATTTATCAGAAGAATTGGTCGCTTTCGCTTTTTTTGATGTGACTTTGAGTGTAGACTGTAAGAGAAAAATGTGTCAAGCTATAAAATCTCGACCTGCACTTGAAAATGATCAAAAAAAGCGAAAATCAAATATGAAGGATCAAAAATTCATCGAAGAGTCGAGTTTAGATCAATTTGTGACTCAGAACTCGATGAATTTCTTTAAAATCCTTAATCTCGACTCCGATTTTCTAGAAATCGATCCGATAATGTGGGCAGAAAGAGATGATTATCTTAGAGCTTCCAAAATTGTGAAATCACTTCTCGTGACAAACGATCTAGCCGAAAGAAGTGTGGCTCTAATCAGTGAGTATAACGGGTTGCTCACGAAGAATGAAGACAGCACACAAGATTTGATGCTTGTAGTGAAGAAATTGCGGACGTTAACACCTGAGTGCACGAGGGAGAGCTTGCAGTTTTCATTAGAAAATTATTTGAATCCTGAAAATATTGAAACATAATAAGAAAATATATGGTTTAAATGGCTGGGGATATTTATCCCGAAACCACGATGAGATGATTATTCGGATAATACATTCTATTCTGTTAAAGTTATTGCCATTAGTTTTCTATGATTATTAGATGAATTAGTTTCCTGTCCCCATGCATCAGGTAAAAACCAGAAAAAAATCGTAAATGAAACGAAAAAAAAATATTAGTTGAGTCGGTGAGGATTTGAAATCGGGTTTGTGATGGAATCAAAGTCCCGAGTCTCTGATTTCCATGATTTTTTTCTTGAAAATGCTCAGAAAGTCATCCGCAAAGAAGTCGCCAAGAGCCGAGGTGTACTTTTTATATATAAAAAAAATCCCTTGAACCGATCACCTTAGTTTAAGACATCTCGAAAACTATCGAGAAGTTATCGAGACATGCGGTGAAAGAAAGTTGCGCTATTTAATTACGAATAGAATGGCGTTTGATTTTTGTCTCTGCGAATTATAGTTTTTAAGTTACAGTGATTTATTTGCCAGCACGAGACGATCCGCGCGCTTCACGCCGTAAATAATTGGCTTTAAGTCAATCCTATTGGCTTTATTTGATCCTTCACTTTGTTTTTCTCCTTAAAAAACATTTAAACCACACGCTCTTATATTTATTACTCATTTTTTCCGTTGATTTCCATCAAGTTATTGACGAAAAATGATTAATTTTCGAAGCACTCTTCAAACAAGATTGTTTTTATAATAACATAGGTTTTTTTTTATATACCGGCTCAAAAATCATTAAGTTATCAACATCCGTTCAAAAAAGAAAAAAATTTCAGTATATTAGGGAAATCAATTGATTAAATAAATCTATTGACTCTCGGTCTGCTCGTCGTAGGAGCGAGAGAGACAACGCTATCGGAGGCCCTGTGTAAGACAGAGACGTTCGAACTTTTCGAGAATCGTCGCCATTCAAACATGTAAATAAAATATTTAAATATTAAAATTGAGAATTATTATCATCAGTCCTATTGCAGAATATATTGGCCATGCATTCCAATTTTTTTTCACCTCGTTTTATGAGGCTGAAAGGTCAATTCAAGGGTCAAAGGGTCTAGGGTGGAGACTTGTAGATCGATCGAAAGTCAAATGGTCTAGGAAGAGTATTTTGTCATCAGTAAAATGGATGAATTTTAGTTTCTCATGTCTTGAAATAATGAGATTTGCAAATCGAATCGGTTAACGAATTTTTCACTTCTATCACTTGAAATTTGATGACTTTTGAGCCAATCCTCAGGCCATTTGACCATAGAATTGACCTTTCAGCCTTTCAGCCTCCATCCTAGAGCTTTCGACTCTTGAATCAACCTTCAAGCTTCCTCTCCAGACTGTTTGACCTTTGAATTGACTACTCAGTCTCGACCCTAGATCGTTTAAACATTGAATCGATCTCCAAGCCTCTACTCTAGACCGTTTAACCTTTGAATCGACCTCCAAGTCTCCACCTTAGACCGTTCGACCCTTTAATTAACGTTCAAGTCTTCACTCTAGATCGTTTGACCCTTGAATTGAACTTTCAGCCTCATAAAACGAAGTGAAAAAAAAAGAAATACATGGCCAATAGATTTTGCAATAGTTCTTATGATAATAATTCTCAATTTTAATATTTAAATATTTTATTTGCATGTTTAAATGGAGACAACGCTCGAAAAGATCGAACGTCTCTGTCTTACACAGGGCCTTCGATAGCGTTGTCTCTCTCGCTCCTACGACGAGCAGACCGAGAGTCAATGAATTCATTTTATACATTTATTGTCCTAATATAGTGGAAATTTTAGATTTTCCGAACGAATGGTAATAATTTAATAATTTTCGAACCAGTATATAAAAAAATGACAGGTGGCTGTATCGTCGATACAGCCGTTGAATTTAACGTGGATACGTCTCACGTTCAGAGAGATATGAGAAGTAGAACATGTTGCATACAATGGTTACTGTTTTAATGTCACTTTATTAAGTATTGGTCGGTGATAAGAAAAGTATGATACAATAACGAAATATTGACATCAATATTTCAAGCAAAAGGCAGGTCCAAATGAGTATTCCCTAATGTCGTCGGGTGAGTCTGACATCAAGTTGAATTAAATTCAGTTTCCATAAATTTGACAAGTTTTATAATGAAAAGAAAACCAACGTATTTGTGTGAACGATTAACTTTGTCTGTATGTTATTTCGCAGTTATCCGTCGATAAGTTATCAATGTGACATGATAAGTTTTCGAAAGAGTAAAATGTTTCCCGGTAGATGGCGCTGGGGCATAAATACTACTTACATCATTTCACAAAATCGCCCCCCAACCCCATAAAGTTCAAAACGAAACTATAGACGTATCCACGTCAAAAAAAAAAAATATGTTATTATAAAAATAATCTTGTTTGAAGACTACTCCCAAAATTAATTATTTTTCATCAAAAACTTGATGAAAATCAACGGAAAAAATTAGAAAAAAATCTGGACGTATGCGCTTTAAATTTTCTTCAAGGGAAAAAAAAATTAAATTGAAATATCAATTTTTGGTTGACTGACAGGCATTTGTTTATAGCGTGAAGCGCGCGGATCGTTGCGCGCTGACAAACAAATGACCATAACTCAAAAACTATTGTTCGTAAAGACAAAAATCAAACGCCATTTTATTCGTTATTGAATTACGCAAATTTTTCTCACTGTATGTCTCGATACCTTCTCAACAGCTTTCGAGATATTTTAAACTAAAGTGACCGGTTCAAGATGTTTTTCCTTTTATAAACAAAAATCACACCTTGGCTTTAGGCGACTTTTTTTGTGGATGACTTTCTGAGCATTTAAAAAAAAAAGTCATCGAAGTCGGAGACTCGGGACTTTAATTCGACTAAAAACCCGATTTCAAATTCTCACCGACTGGATTATATTTATGGACAGTGAATCCACAGTCTTAATAATTCAAATGATGTAAACGATTAATTAGTGGGAACCATTAGTTCTCGCCAATCAATGCCGTACAAAAAAATTTTAAGAATTATATGAATTTAGTTATTATTAAGCTATTTTTATCATTCAAATTTTGGTGAGATTTGTATAAACTGATTGATTAAACAGAGTAATTTTTAATAAAGATATATAAACAATTATGTGTTTTTCATATTCAAGACAACAACATATGGTGGCAAAAGTCTACGATGATGAGAGGTCTGTCCCTAGCCAGGAAAGGCCTACCTCAGGTCAAATTTTTTTTCGTAGGTTCGATTTCACTTTATATGACCGTCGTAAAGGGGTTGTAAAAGCACCGGGGGAGTCGGGCACCTGTCTCTCCACGAAAATTTGTCGATGTATTTTCGTCTTTTTTGTTACATAGACGTTACAGGAAAAAAATTTTTTGCCTGTTTGATGATAGTCAGATAATCCACCGATAATTTCATCCAAACGACATGAACGAGAGAAGCTCTGTCATCGTCGTACACACATTCGAAAACTCCTCAATTGACGAGAAATCCTTATTTTTATTTTAAAAACTAATTGTGATTTTGGTGAAAAAAAAAATTTATTCAGTTGCATTCCTTTCTGCCAGAAAGTTTAAGGAAATAACACCACGAGATTGAACGATTCAGTGTTTAAAAAAATTATTATCATATTTGATCTGCACGGGACGTGTTATATCCCATAAAAAACGAAATCACTCTGCGCAGACATCAAAATTGTTTTTAAAAATTTGTAAAAAATCACATGGATTCGTTGATTTTTTTCACATCTTTTTCTGAAATTAGAATTCCGATACCTATTTTGGTTCTCCCGTGAGTCGGTCTAGTGTACATATTTCATTGGACAGTGATTTTGATAGATTTTGAGCCATAGATAAGTGTAGTAAGATCGTCTTCATTTGTAGTTCAAGAAAAAACGTGCAATTCATTTTTTAAAGACAATTAGGAATTAATTTATAATGACAGCTCAAATGACATCGGATTTTCACGCACAATCATTTGTAGTTGATTGTAGTGATGGAATTTTTTCAGTCGGATTAAAAATGAGTGTGCCATCAAGTTTCTGATAATATTAGGGGGCATCAACTTGAGCTGAGGATCTCAAAAAGATGAAATATTCATCAGAATTCGTTTGTAGTTGTTTGTAATACCGAGAAAAAGAAAACATAATTATTTAATTACTATCATTGATGGCGTACTCATTTTCAATCCGACTGAAAAAATTCCATCACTACAATCAACTAAAAATGATTGTGCATGAAAATCCGATGTCATTTGAGCTGTCATTATAAATTAATTCCTAATTGTCTTTAAAAAATGAATTGCACGTTGTTTCTTGAACTACAAACAAAGACGACCTTACTACACTTATTTATGGCTCAAAAACTATCAAAATCACTGTCCAATGAAATATATACACCTACCTATCAACATCGAACGCCTGATAATGGTTTTTTTCACGTTTCATGACCTTTACTTCCATGACATCTCGTCGAAATTTGAGCAGAACTATTGATGATCAATCACCGATGAGTAATTAAAGAAACAAAAATTAAAAATATAAATGATGATAATTAAATAATTTATATTTTTTTCTTTTTCTCGGTACTACAAACAACTACGAACGAATTCGACTGAGTATCTCATCGTTTTGAGGTCCTCAGCTCAAGTTGAGGCCCCTTAATATTATCAGAAACTAGATGGCACACTCATTTTTAATTCGACTGAAAAAATTCAATCACTACAATCACCTACAAACGATTGTGCATAAGAATCCGCTGTCATTTGAGCTGTCATTATAAATTAATTCCTAATTGTCTTTTAAAAATGAATTTCACGTTTTTTCTTGAACTACAAACGAAGACGACCTTACTACACTTATCTATGGCTCAAAATCTATCAAAATCACTGTCGATAATTCATATCCGTCAGGGTCGGGTGCCAACTTCACGGAGCTAATCGCTCCCAGCCAGAGTGTGGTAGGGGCGAACGAAAAGATGTTTACACATCAAAAAAAACATCAGATGACATTGAGTTACATCAAAATCTTGACATGAGAATTTTTGAAGAAGATTTACCATCGCCTTGGTCACAAAAAATTATTATATTAGAAAAACAGATGTCTTTAACATAGGATATCTTATATAAAAATAATAATATTGCAAAAAAAAAATTATTTAACTAACATTTGTTCTAATCTTGACGTGAGCTTCATTTTTTTAATGTATAAAATTAAAATACAATTTGAATATTCAATAATACATTCTCCTCCACATCTTAACATCTATGAACGCGACGGAAAAAATTATTAACAGATATTTACAAGTAGCCAATCGATTAAATGTTGTTTACTTCTGTGTTATTCATGAAAATTCTCTCCTCATTCATTCTCGATTTAATGAAAAGAATTGTATGCAGAGATCACAATTGAAAATGAAATTTTCATCACTTAATTGCTCTTCGTTCAACTCAAGATAATCTAAACAAGGAAATTCTGCCCACCTCTCACACTTTGTACATTGTACCCACGTTAATTTCTTTCTCGTTATCGTTTCATCTCTTCCACAGTACAAGCAACGGTCGCTTACATCTGCAGAATTGATCAAAATACCCTCCCTAATGTTTGCTCGAATTTCATCCGGATTAGTGAGTGGATTTATTTGAGAAATATTACCAGCGAGAATTTCAGCGATAAAGTGAAGTACAAAAACTGCACAGTTGTACCCGTCCTTCTGTTTTGGGTGAGGTGGGACTTTCACGGACCATTTAATTTGCGATTTTGGATAGACCTGGAAACAAATGATAAATAAATCGTTAATTAATTTATGTTCATCAAATTTGTCAAAACTATTTTGCAGAGTTCTGAAAGATTTACCTTCTGGTAGAAATCAATAAACTTCGTCACAAATTCTTTATCATCTTTGTTCATAGTTTTTTTTCGTGGATCAATAAAATAAACATGAGAGTGAGTTATATCAGCACAGATCAATACCCAGTGGTTTCTCTGAACATTCAGAGGAAGAAAAATGAAGGATTTATCTTTCCACGGAATTGCAAATTGTGTGTAGAGATTTTCGGGTAACGGTCTCCCATTCATAGATGTTCCCGAAGTAACGAATGTAGTTAACCCACAAAGAACATAAGCCACTCTGTTACTTTCCTGGCTAGACCTAATCAAGCCAGCTGCCCAGTAGTCGATGATCTTATCTTTGAGAAACCCGTCTTCAAATGAGAGCTGGTAATCCTCGGCCATGATACGCACATGTTCTGTTGGTCGATGGAGAGCACTTGTTGAGGCCACAAAGAATGCACGAGATCGTTTAGGATAGTAGTAAAAGTGAGGATTGGTGATCGTGTGATTTTCATTGAAATCTAAGACTCTCTGGGCTTGTTTCTCTGCAATTTTTTGAACGTTTTTCCTTCTTGGTAAGTGCTCCTCTTCTTACGTTGAGAAGATCCACGTTTCCAATATTCTTCAGAAGCTTCATTATCTGGTTCATTCACTCTCTTTTGAGCACGTTTTATAGAGACTTTTGGAGTTGGTAATTGAAGTTCTTTGAAAACTGCTCTCACGTGGTCATGAGTTTTTGTAATAAACCTCGAAACCTTCAAATTTTTTTCATTCCCGAGTTTACTGATCTTAAAATGGTTCTCTGCAGAGGTGTTTATGATGTGTTTTTTTTTGCGAGTCACAATAATCGACCACAGAGGGGTATATGGGAGCAGCTCATTTAACAGGTAATCAGAGAATTCTACACATTGATATGTATTATCTATGGTGGCGTTCATCTCCATGATGTTAGATCAATTCATAAGTATACTCAAGGGTCGTGGAGAATAAAGTACAACATTAAAATTATGTCATAAATGCGACGTTTCGCTATTTATTATAGCTTCATCAGGCACTGGAAAATAAATACATAAACATAAAGTCACATATTATACACTTATCAGTGACTCCATGGTCAGTTGCGTTGTGGTCTATCACCTGATGAGTGCTGAGTTGTGTGGCCTCATTTACGCCAAGACGTGTGACTGTATCAGAGTGGTTTGTCATTTAAGTGAATATGTTTCTTAAATTTTGCTATTTGTCTCTTGTTACATACGGGGAACTCCATTTCGAGATTTTTAATTGGAATGAGACAAGACATTAATCATGTTAAGGTATAAAAAAATTTTTCTGTTTATGTAAAATACTGTTTTAGTGTATTGATAATTTGTTACATGAGGTTAGGAGTCACTGATAAGTGTATAATATGTGACTTTATGTTTATGTATTTATTTTCCAGTGCCTGATGAAGCTATAATAAATAGCGAAACGTCGCATTTATGACATAATTTTAATGTTGTACTTTATTCTCCACGACCCTTGAGTATACTTATGAATTGATCTAACATCATGGAGATGAACGCCACCATAGATTGTAATGTGAAGGGTTTCTTCATGACAATAAGACGAGTTTATGGAGAGCAAGTATGTAAACATATAAAACAATGGCAAAACAACAATAAAAAACTGGCCTCATTAAGAAACAGAAAAATTTTTTTTACTTGAATGTAGACGAAATGACATTACACCAAACCACATTGCAAATAATATGAGAGCAATTACTTTTCTTCATTTTCAAGAACATCCCTTTAAAAATGACACTGATAACTTGATAAAAAGGTACAGAAGGTCAGTACTTAATCTGGAGATCAAGATTACGTTCTGGAAGATCAGTCAACTTGAAAAAGAATGTAAAAGTTTGAAACATGTTCTTGGAATGAACTTAACAGATAATTTAATAGTAAATTTACAATTAAAGATCAAGGATTCATATGAAGAAAGTTTCAAAACAATCAAACGTAATAACAGAAGAAAGTTGAATTCTTTAGTAATAGAAACATCACCGATCACAGTGTTAACACACCAGAATAATGTCATTTATAATTTTACATCTGTTGAGTTACCTCAAAAAGTTAAACGTGTTCTATGTCTAGAACCCAAGTTTGGGTTAGAAATTACTGGAGAAGAACTTCCGGTCCCGACTATAATTAAAGACATCGAAGCTTGTGTGCAGAGTTTAGTGGTGAAAGACACTAGCACGGATGAACAAGATGTAGCGCGGAATAATATTAGAGCACGAATGGTTAACATTGTTACTAATTTCCAGAATAAAAATAGAAGGAAGAGTAGGAACTCAATATATAAAGACGTTAAGACCACAAGAGAGTTTTTGAGGAGTAATGATCAAATCCTAGTGGCAAGATCTGATAAAGGAGGAGCCACGGTAATCATGGAGAGAACGGAGTATCTTGACGTGATGAAAGATATGTTGAAGGATGAATCCACCTACATAAAGATAAATAAAGATCCGACCTTGAAGTTCCAAACGAAAGCTAATGCTCTCGTGGAGCTGTTGAGAAAAGAGGGCGTAGTGGATGAACAAAAAACAAAATCCTTGAAAACGTGGAATGCTGTGATCCCAAAAATGTATGGGCTGAGGAAAGTACACAAACAGGGATGTAAATTAAGACCGGTCGTTAGTTGCTTGAAAGCCCCGAGTTACAAGCTGGCTCGATTGTTACATCAACTCCTGTCGAAAGTACAGAAATCCTCTAGGTTCAGTATTAAGAATTCAGAAGAGTTTGTAGATTTTGTAAGTCAGGTGAAACTACCAGATGGTTATGTTTTGGTCTCGTTAGATGTGGTGTCGTTATTTACTAATATTCCTAAAGATCTCGTTATTAACATTGTGGAGGAACACTGGGACAAATGGTCCACCATAGTCGCCGCTCCAAAAAAGGTAATATTGGAGTTAATCCAATTCTGTTTTGATACTAGGTACTTCTCTTTCAACAACGAAGTATATATGCAGATAGATGGGAGTAGCATGGGCAATCCAGCAAGCCCTGTGCTGGCGAACTTAGTTATGGATTATGTGATTGAGAAGGTAATTGATGAACTCCCTTTTGATATCCCATGGGTGAAGTTATATGTAGATGATACTCTACTGCCAGTGCCTATCAATCAAATAGAAACGGTAAAAGACCAGTTTAACTCTGTTCATAATCGCATTCAGTTCACCGTAGAAGAAGAAGTAGAGAATATGATATGTTTTCTTGACGTAAAAGTTTTCCGACAAAATGATGGGACTATAAAGACGAGTTGGTATCAAAAACCGACGAATTCTAGTAGAATATTGAATTTCAGATCTAATCACCCGACCTCACAGAAGATTGGAGTAGTTTTTGGGTTGCTCCATCGAGCGATTGGTTTAAGTAGTGAGGAATACCATGAGGAAAATATAAGAAGGGTGAGTAATCTACTGAGAAATAATAGTTACCCAGATAAGTTCATAAAGAACTGCGTCAAGAAGTTTAAAGATCGGAGAGATAGTGGAGTGATGAGAGCAGAACCAGAGATCAAAAAGAGTTTCAGTTTTCCGTTAATCAAAGGTCTGTCGCAACAATTGAATAAGTGCATAAAGAATACGGACTCAAGATTCGTTCCATATAACTTGAAAACAGTTGGAAATTTATATACTAGACTGAAAGATGAGACACCACAGCTCAGCAGATCTGGAGTAATATATAAAATTCCCTGTATATGCTCAAAGTGTTATGTAGGACAGACTAGACAAAGATTAGGTACTAGGTTGAGTCAACATAAAAATGACTGTAAACCTGAGAAAATTCTGAAAACTGAGAAAACAGCCTTGGCAGACCATCATTTTTCCACTGGTCATAATTTCAATTTTAGTGAGATTAGTATTCTTGATACGGAAGAGAATTGGATGAAGAGAAATATTAGTGAAATGATCCACATTTCCATAAATGATACAGTGAATAAACGGGAAGATACACGTGGCTTGAGCTCGGCATATAGTAATGTGTTAAATCAACATAAGAGGAGAATAGATCGGCAGAATGCTAGATTTGTTAGATGCTAGACTGGCTGAACGTTTGTGCCTGGAGAGTGCTGCCCCCGCATGGTCAGTTGCGTTGTGGTCTATCACCTGATGAGTGCTGAGTTGTGTGGGCTCATTTACGCCAAGACGTGTGACTGTATCAGAGTGGTTTGTCATTTAAGTGAATATGTTTCTTAAATTTTGCTATTTGTCTCTTGTTACATACGGGGAACTCCATTTCGAGATTTTTAATTGGAATGAGACAAGACATTAATCATGTTAAGGTATAAAAAAATTTTTCTGTTTATGTAAAATACTGTTTTAGTGTATTGATAATTTGTTACATGAGGTTAGGAGTCACTGATAAGTGTATAATATGTGACTTTATGTTTATGTATTTATTTTCCAGTGCCTGATGAAGCTATAATAAATAGCGAAACGTCGCATTTATGACATAATTTTAATGTTGTACTTTATTCTCCACGACCCTTGAGTATACTTATGGATATGTATTATCTTTTCCCGGTTGTTTGTAAATGTCAATGTCCTTTCTAACTTTCTCGCGGATACGCTTGAAATATTGATAGAAAGGATTTTGTTTATACATTGCCCCCTGATCATCATCTGGATCGTCTTCAGTTTCATGTTTCAGCACAGTAAGTGCTTCATCCATCTCCGTACGAAGAGGCTCTACTGATTCTGCGAGTCCTTGGAAAGCTTCAACTACTCCAATCGTTTCAATAGGGGATTCTAGGATGGTGAAGAGAGCTTCAACGTTTCTAGTCATGAGCTGAAAATTCTGACTGTGAGTAATCACAGCAATGCCCTCGAGATAAACCTTTATTTTATTATCATCAATTTTTTCCCCATTCAACCATTTCGATATCATCTTCATGATGTGAGCATAGCATAAAAAGTGCCTTATTATGTCGGATGATAAGGGAATGTTATTCTGGATTTCATTAAAGACGAGTTGTAAATATTGGGAAACTGTTAACCCATTCCAGGCTCCCATGATAGCATTGATGCTAGCCCACGACCAGTCAGTAACGAACGAATTGAATGGTGGGATACTTTTTTTTCTTCCCAATATTTCATCATATAACTGCAGAAATCTCTGATCGATGGAGTCGTGTAATCGTTGGTGATATATTCAAGAAGAGGAAATAGTTTTCCATCAACATTCGCTACACCTGAATAATAATACACTCTCTTCGAATGACGGAAGGGTTTTCTCACGACAGAACCCGTTGCATCAAAGTATAAAGTTACTTCTGAATGGGCTTTCAAAAAAGTAATTTGCTCTTCACATCCCAAATAAACCTTGAAAGGTGCGACAAATTTTCTGATATAAAGGTGATTATCACGTGCATTGGCAATGCGCAATATAACATCAGTAATGTCATCAGGATGGCAGTCATTTTTCGATTTTTTTTCGGATCTTGCTTTTTGTAAAACACCAAGGGGATGAGTGAATTTATAATTTTTATCACACTTTGCAAGTTCTGTATCCATTTCAAAAAGGAGTTCCTCATGAATTGTGTGAGCCTTAGCAAATTTCAACCTCTCCTTAAGTTTCTCTCGATGATCACCTCGTAATTGATACACGAGAGGTTGGTCATGATCAGAATCCTCAAGTGTTGAGTACACATCAACCGGAGTGCGGAATTTTTGCACTTCGCCAGTGAAATGTTTTGAGCAATCCGGCTGCTTGCATGACGCAAAATCAGAGAACTTATCATAATTACGTCTTTTGTGCCCGGTGAACCGTAGAGTGCACGTTATTTTCAAGGTATCTGGTAATTTTTCTCTCAAAATATGATGGAATTTCTCTACATACAATCTGTCTTCATGGAGAATCTCCTCATTTCTTAAACTGAGTGAACCAATATACTGATAATCTATTCTCTCGAATTTCCTCTCAATTGTAGATCGACCAGACTCTCCACTTTCTGATTCTGATGACGAATTTATTTTTTTTTTTATTTTTGTATTTCCGTATAAATACTCATCGGAAAAATGAATCAATAGATTATGAGTTTTTGCAATAGTTTTATCATTTTAATTCTTTCAATTCAAAAAAATTATAATAAAATTGTAATTTTGTATTCATTATTTTGCGATTATTTTGAGAACTAGTGGATTTACATGAAAATGTTAAGAGACCTTTTTTGTTTAAAATTTTATTCTCTACAAAAAAGGTTTGTTTGAAACGCAACTATTTTTCTATCAATTTAATAAGTAAGATCTAGTAAATTCGTCAAATATCAAGGCCCTTCAGGTCAACAGTCAGTTCAAAAGAAAATCGTCCCACTCTAAAACGTCAGTCGCCGTCATCAAGCCTTCGGGCAAGCAACAAGTATCGAACTAGTACTCAACATGTAGTGATAGAGTCGTCATGTAGACATCACCGAATATACATCAATTTAGAGTCTCGTGCTAGCACTCAGCGAGCACGTATCAAATAGTTTTCGAGTCTTAACATTTGTCATAATGTAATCTAATAATCGAACTTTAGTCATTCTCATGCCTTCGGGCACTCTAATTGCAACTCACCGCGTAAATCATCAAGTTAAATCTCGAGTCAGTGTAATCACGCTAATCAAATCGTAATTCAACAATTTAAACCTCGAAATGTGTATCACTGTAATATTCATCTATACTTTAATCAGTTCTCAAATGAGTTATAAACTAACTAAACTCTCGAATCAAGTATTAATCAATTCAGTTAAATCTCAATTCAATAATCAAGTTGTTTCTTAGTGAATTATCAAGTATAACTCACTTAAAACTCTCCTACGGCCATATAGCGATCACAAAAACCAGTTAAAGAATTGAAAATGAATATTAAAGACAATTCATTTCATTGAAAGATGCCAACGTTTCGGACACTATATGTGTCCATCATCAGGGCAATATTTTATTGTTCTGCGAAAAATTAACAAAAAATTATAATTATTTTACAAATCAAGTCTATCTAGTTTATCTATATATCATTCTGAAAAAAATTAAAATAACAAAATAAACGACAGAATTTCATAATTTACCTAAATCCCATTGAATGTAAAGGGAGCAGAACAAAAATAACCAACAATTATACAAGACAGTAAAAATACATGTCATTGGCCTCTTCTAACCTAGAAAATACAATGCATAGATATCAATGATCAAAACTGATAAAGAAAACTTTATGAAAATGAAATTCATGTTTTGAATAAAAAATAACATTATAGTGAACAATAAAAACTAACCAAATGTTCATTCTATGTGAATCTACTGAAAATGATGATAAAATTGTGAGACCATTGTAAACAACATACCGTTGGTTCAGATGTCAGAAATCGAAGAGAGCGAAACATCAGAGCCATCTGGTGAAACCAATAAAAAACTAACCACCAGAATTATCAATTAAATGTCTGGATCATTAGACAAATATGCATTATATTGCACATGTTTTCAAACTAGCTAACAATCAAAAAATTCCAAAACTTTAAAAAAATTTTTTTAACAAAAATGTCAAGTACATTAAAAAATTATTAATCAATTACGTCCATAAATTCAGTCAGTGCATAAATATTAACCATAATTAGAAATTACTGTATCGTTAATTTCCTTAACATCATAATTAATCCATCATAAGAGTTGCCGAGATTTTTACAGTCATTAACAAAATTAACTGTTCTCCCTTGATATTTAAAAAAAAAAAAAATTAGTAATTTTTTAATGTACTTGACATTTTTGTTAAAAAAATTTTTTTAAAGTTTTGGAATTTTTTGATTGTTAGCTAGTTTGAAAACATGTGCAATATAATGCATATTTGTCTAATGATCCAGACATTTAATTGATAATTCTGGTGGTTAGTTTTTTATTGGTTTCACCAGATGGCTCTGATGTTTCGCTCTCTTCGATTTCTGACATCTGAACCAACGGTATGTTGTTTACAATGTGATGTCAATTTGTTTGGTGAGGAACTTGATAGTGGGTGATTTTGGGTGGTAAATTAATTAGGAAAGTGCCGGACTTAGTGAACAAATAACGCAAGTAGTATTTAACATTCGAGTTATGATTTATTCGTGGATTTATCCACTTGTCGAAGTTAATATACACTATTTACAACGGTTGATAGTTTTCTTGAATTTTAATAAATTGTTTAATCACTTGAATATAGAATAAAACACTGAAATTTAAGTAAATTGATAATGTTCTCGTGAGAAAGTTCTTTGAATTCATTGAATTTAACACTGAAGTTAACACTGAATTATTTGATGATTTACTGCGATAATTTACTAGATAATCGATGATTAAATCTATTGAATCTATAATAATTAAATAAACACAATAATATTGACCGATAACTGACTCTAAACGTTGATAAACTCGATTAATAATCTCGCGGAAATTAATACTGCGTACTTGATGCGTGCTAGTTGAATTCTAGATTCCTACTACTACCTCGCTCGAAAGCTAGATGACTACTACTCGTTGGGGTTGAGCGTCTTAGCGAGTTGACCGTTGACCCGAAGGGCCTCGAGATTTAACGATGATTTCCGATTTGAACTAATTTGAGATTTTAGATAATTTTCGATTCAAACACAATGGTCTCACAATTTTATCATCATTTTCAGTAGATTCACATAGAATGAACATTTGGTTAGTTTTTATTGTTCACTATAATGTTATTTTTTATTCAAAACATGAATTTCATTTTCATAAAGTTTTCTTTATCAGTTTGGATCATTGATATCTATGCATTGTATTTTCTAGGTTAGAAGAGGCCAATGACATGTATTTTTACTGTCTTGTATAATTGTTGGTTATTTTTGTTCTGCTCCCTTTACATTCAATGGGATTTAGGTAAATTATGAAATTCTGTCGTTTATTTTGTTATTTTAATTTTTTTCAGAATGATATTGTGACGTTATGAGTTTTACCCGGAGGTAAAACTCAAGGTTAAAGGATTTTAGTCTTGGTTATTGCTATAGGGAACTCTAAAACTCCCTTTTCTACGTCGTAGTAATTATAACCCTTTATTCACTCCGCCTCGGCTAACTTCGGCGGTGAGCTCACGGGGGGTTCGCTCACTCGGCGGATGTCGGATGGAAGGATCTCGGAAGGGTTAAGGTGTTATTGAACACTCGCGTATTAATCGGTAAAAGCTGCTTATATATTGTTCGTTAAATGTTCAGATACACTCGGATGGTATGAGTGAGTTGGTATAGCGCGTAATTAAGGATGTTAAAGCGAGCTTGGAACTTTGACTCGTCTCTATCTTGTATGGCTGAAGGCCTGAGCTCAGAGATCTGCTCTGTTTCGCTCCCGTTCGTATTCTCCTCTTGTGGTGAGTCCCGGGGACCCGCCAAAGCTCGCCAAAGTTCCAAGTTGCTGATCTAAGCAATCCCACGGTTTTCTTCACTAATACTACCTTGTGCCATCAATGACACATACTAATACAATTAAACAGTTCAGCCCACCTGAGCTGAACTTGCACAAACCGTGGGACTGCTTACCATGATGTCTAAATGACACCGTGGAATCGCTGATCGAAGCCTGGATGACAGGAAAGAGAAATCACATTTCTCCGTCCCTTCATCCGGTCTTTTATGAACGTTCTTTTAAAATTATAAACTAAATCGACGTATTGGCCAATCCCAATACGTCACAATATATAGATAGACTTGATTTGTAAAATAATTATAATTTTTTGTTAATTTTTCGCAGAACAATAAAATATTGCCCTGATGATGGACACATATAGTGTCCGAAACGTTGGCATCTTTCAATGAAATGAATTGTCTTTAATATTCATTTTCAATTCTTTAACTGGTTTTTGTGATCGCTATATGGCCGTAGGAGAGTTTTAAGTGAATTAATGGAAAGCGATTGGAATTAATATCATGTATCAAGTATAACGACATTTAGAGTCCGCAATTCAAGTATTTTGCCTAGCAACAGTTCAAGGACATTTCTCAAGTCCAGTTTAATAACACAGTAAAATCTCCAATTATATTATTCAACAAGCTAGTTTAACATGAGTGAATCGAGATACGCGGTAGCGTATCGGCCAAGTACTTGTTTCATAACCTCACATAACAAGGCCGAGCGCTACCAAGTATCTATACACGACACAACTTCCCCTTCCACTACCTCCAATTAGTTTTTCGGTGCTATTAAATAAATGTCACCACTTACACCAAAACTGCCCTTAGTTACATTATATAAATCGCCTTTCCGCTATCCACTGATGTCGCTATTTATTTAATTAATTTAATATTAACGAAAATATGTGCATAGCAACGAGTTACTGTGCACATTTTCACGAATTTTATTATCTCTGTATGGAATGGCCAGATTGGAGCCACTGAGTTGGCTGCAATGAAATGAACGTAATCGCATTTTTATTTTCGATGTTCAGCGATTGCCATCAATCGGTCGGTAACTCTAGAGACTCTATGTCGGATCTAGTGTTTTACGCGACATCAGCGCCACTTTCTCATGAAAGTCTGTTTCTTTCCACTCAGATGGCGCAATAAATTGATTCCAAAATTGACTTGATTCTTGATGGTTTATTGAGGGATAGAAAAAACGTGTAAGATTGGCAATAACTTTTTAACCAATCGATGGATTAAAATTTTTTTCCGGAATTTTCATAATTAAATTGTGAGAATAAATCGGGTTACCGAGTGGACGTGGGGGAAATGTGATCTGGGTAATATTAAGTACTATTTTCCCTCACCACGCACACTGGTCTAGCTACATGAATTTAAAGAATAGCCCGGTAATGGCTCGCGTAATCGTAATCCAAGTTCCGGAGAAGACAGCGAGGACGTCAAATCCATGTGCAGGAGTATCCCGTGAGGATAAGCCAACAGCCACTTAACAACGACTAGATATCCAATGATAATGAGATCTCTGAGGATATACTAGACCCTCGTGAATACGGCCTTGGTCTGAAGAGAGTGCACTCTAGAGTAACCTCTCCGGAGTCAAAAAGGAGAGAGAGAGTAAGAGAAGAAAAGACTTAAAGCCCGCGTAAGCGGTGCACTGAGATTGGGCGATACCAGAGAGCAGCGGGTCGGCTGACACGGGTTGACCGGGAGCTGGCGCCATCTCAACAGCCGAGGTGTCCGGAGTGGCGACGTTTTCATAATGGCCGACACTCCGTTCTCATCTACCAAGCATACACGTGTTGAAAATATTTCTTGTGATTGTTATTAATATTCTAAGTGTTTTAACTGAATATTTGTCGACACGGGCTGTGCTATTGGTGAGAGGGATTTTTGAGCGATATTTTGAGAGGTTTTTTGGCGAAGATTTCCACGGAAATCATTGTGAAATTCATCTCCGGGGATTCCACAAGTGGTCACCGGCTACCGGCTTGATTGAATTCAACGGCAAAGTGAGTTGGCATTGATTATTTATCATCGGTTGCTGATGTGATTGCGGTTACGGGAGTTCATTGCCGGATACATAATTAAATGGGGAGTTATTAAACTAATTTTCGGGTAATTAACTTGAGAAACTACCGTCTAAACTTCGAGGTATTTCGTGTGCACATAGCCCGCGTGGGTCGTGTGGCCACGGGCCGCCATCTTATTACGCAGTTGGTTTAGAGAGATATTGAATAAAATTATTGAATTTTACGAGCCGGTGTGAGTGAGTTAAGGGAAGCATTAAATATCTTTAGTTTTTAGGGGATAATTAGCGTGGTTAATCAGGGTAATTTGAGTGGCATCGGATATTTTGCGCAATACAACACCCTGATATTTCCGAGGGGAAAAAGAGAGTGGGAAAGAGGGACTCAGAGTCCTTCAGGGGAGAGAGAGAGAGAAATTCAATTCAGTAGATCCGCGTAAAGAGGCATTGGAAGCACACAAGTGTCCCTCGTGGCACTTGCTCGTCGTGCTTCCCCCTTCAGTGGGGGGGGGAAAATATGCATAGGGTATTGGCAGCCGCATGAGGCGTCTCTCTCCCGCGTGAAGGCTTCTCGTGCCGTCTCTCGCACTCGGACATCTAGATATACTCTTGGAGTGTATAGAGTCAGTCATCCCGGCTATCCCGGAGAGATCGATGTAAAATAATGATACTTATGATTGGGGAGGGTTGCTAAGGGGATGAGTCCCTGTCTGGATGTCCTCGGGAATTCCTAACTTAAGAAAAGAGATTATTGAGCATTATTTTTCGTTATAATTCTGGCGACACTCGAATCGTGTAAGCTGATCAGCCGGGTATTTCAAATTGAGTTATTTTGAGTTTATTTGATTTTCTATTATTATTATTATTTTGGCAGAGAAACCAAAAGTGGCTACACAAACCCTGAGAGGGAATTATTTGTATATCTTCTTTTATTTCTTTATTTTTTTCTTTTGATTCGTGAAGAATAAACGGAACCACTCATTCTAAACTTTTGTAATTTTCTCTTTGCTGAGCTCAACCTATCCTTCTTTTACGAGATATTATATAAGAATTATTGGTTATCGCGGGCTCCAGCAACAACAAAGTGGTACGCTGGAGCATTGCACCCGCGTCCTCCGGAGGTGACTGGTGGAGAGGACACAACCGGGCAGCAGTTCCACACGAGTCGGCCTTGGCTTCCCATAGCCGCTCAGTACATTATTCCTATCCTTTTCCCGAGCTTCCCGCATCCGCTCCCATCCATTACCGAGCCGTATCCTCTCCTTCCCCATTCCCTAGTCTACTACCCCATCCTCTGAGGCACGGGAGGGATAAATCCCGTACCTCCTCACAAATACCCACACTCCTTTGAGGCACGGGAGGGATGAATCCCGTACCTCATTGCAAAACACCCACAATCCTATTGAGTCGCCTAGCGACAAGAGTCCCCTTGGGACTCCACCCCAAAGTCTTACACCCTACACACAATATCAAACTTCACAGGCACTGGTGAGAGTGCAGTAAAAGTGCCTCGTGACAAAATTATCTACAGATTCGATTGAGATATTTTTAAATTTATCGATTGGTTAAAAAGTTATTGCCAATCTGAAATTGTAAATTTTCAAAAACTGTTTCTCGTTGAGGGTGAAAAATGCAAAATCACAGATGAGAATATTTGGAGCTATTAACAACAGAAAAAATTAAAAACTATCAATTTTATTATTTTTTCCTAATTTTGGTCTCACCCCGAATCTTTACACGGCTCTGAGGGGGTGAACGGTGGGAAACAGGGGTGGAGTCATAATGAACTTTTATGTAGAACATTTTACACTCTACAATTTTGTATCCCACCTTTTATCTTGTATCTGAAGTAGTTTCTGAGATAATTCTAAAAAACGCATTTTTTAGGTGGTTTTTAATTTTTTCTATTTTGAAAAAATTATTGAAATCTAATAAAAATTCAAAAAATTTTTTTTGAAAAAAATTACGCCAAGTACTCGTTTCATTGCGTTGGAATTGGCAGAAAAGTATTTGTTGAAAAATGAGATCCTGTGAGCCCTAAAATTACGCAAATGACCACAAATTATTCTGAATAATTGAAAAAAAGAATGGAATGAGAAATGAGCGCCAAGCTTGCTGGAAACTATGAAGAATCAGTGAACAGAAGAAATTCAACTGGAAATTACACCCCAGTAATTAAATTGTGGGGGAGGTAAACCGAAAACCAAGACGCTCCCCTCACCCTCCGTATCAGGATAAGTGCCGCTAGATTTGTGGGGGAGATAAACCGAAAAACCAGGACGCTCCCCTCACCCTCCGTGTCAGGATGAGTGCCGCCACGCTTATGGGGGAGGTAAACCGAAGAACCAGGACGCTCCCCTTACCCTCCGTATCAGGATGAGTGCCGCCACGCTTATAGGGGAGGTAAGCCGAAAACCAGGGCGCTCCCCTCACCCTCCGTGTCAGGATGAGTGTTGCCACTTTTATGGGGCAATAAAACCTAGAACCCCACTTAGGGCACCCTGACACGCTAAGGGGTACTCAACACATGGAAAATTCGGCGGTAGTTTTTCACAAATATGGAAGGGTGGGAGCTACACACACAGATGCAGGGAGGGACCCCAATGATATAAAAGGAGGGCCCCGCACCTCTAGGAGTCAGTCACGAAAAACTAATCAACACCAATTATACCGAAGCTCTGCCCGTCAACCTTTCCGTGCAAGAGAGTTCAGTACCAAGTCATTGAATTCTACAACTCTTTCACAAGAGTTTACATCTTGGTACCACAGTTCAATTTCGATTATGAGATTTCACAAGGTTGAATCTCCTTACATGGGCTCTACCAGTCTCAGAAAATCGCAACCCTCATTGCGAGAGTTCTGTACCAAGTCCTGTCACGGGACTTAGCCGAGCTGGCTTATCCTGCAATCGTAAACGGCAGTGTTCTCATATTACTAGGTCTCATCCGACTACTGTTGGTAATCACCCTGTTCTTCGAGTTCCTTCTGGTTCTACGAGAAAATTCGGTCCGAATTGAGGACCGCCAACCCTATCGACACCTGGGGCCGTGATTCGACTCCATACTTCTAGAAACCTGTTGAGGTCATCAACCTGTCCTGACCCACTCTACAACCGACACCTCGGGGTTTTCCACCCCGGCTGGGATCTCCGCTCCATTGAGCCCCTACACACCGCACCTACGTCGCTACCTGCCACCGAATTCCAGAGTCTACGAGTCTGAGTGATTCATCCCATTCTTCTCTCATCAGCTACTGTAAGTTATTCTAAGAAATCACCTATCACTATTTTGAATACCACTATCTCCTACCCCTTTCCTTTCGGTTTTATCTCGGGCTGTGTGTGTGTAACCTTATTTTTCCAGTAAAAAATAAACTAACTTTATAAAGGGTTATAAATTATCTCTTTCTTCCTCCTGCAGTTTTCCTTTCTATTGTGACGTAACTCCGTTTCGTACTTCAGTACCTAATCCCACACAATCAGATCTCAACTACTAAGGAAAACCTGTCCCCTATTCTTTCGGTTTTCTTCAGTTGTAACTAGTTACGGTCCGATCAGCTCTGAGGTCCCTTTTAGGTAGGTAAAATTTAACCAGTCATTCCTTCAAAACCGTAACAAAATAATTTTGGCGCCCGAACAGGGACTCGATTGTTATAAAACGAGAAAATGGTTGTTACGCGCAGAGGGGATAAAGGGAAACCGGAAAAATCGCTCAGTACCGGGAATATTAATGAACCACCTACCGATGGTGTACCAGTTCAACGCATCCCAGGTCAGGAGACGGCACATAGTGATGAGGATAATCGTAATCAAAACGATAATAATCTATCAGGAACTACTGGCGCCGGTAATGATTCGGTAGACCCTACTCTTAACCCCGAAACGCCATTTAGGGAAGCTAGCAGTGACGATGAAGTCTCCCTCGAAAATGACATTTATCGTGATTTGCCTTCGATGACGTCGACACCTGGATTAGTTTCCGGAATTTCCACGGGTTTAGCATCAGGTACGGCAGCCTCGGAAATCACGGAGGCCGTGGGTGTCACGCCTATTACAAGCACGGGTGCGATTCCAAAGAAAACCAAGAGTGCCCATATCACGCTTGAACCAACGTGGATGTTGAAAAATAAGGCTTTCATACAGCACCTTCGGGAAAATCGGGAAACTCCCATCGATCAGGTACGCGCTCTTAGAAATTATATTCGAACGGATAAATCAGCGGTAGCTGAAATTCATAAGGCGGGTATCCTACGCGAAGTTCTCGCATTATTAAAGGCCCATTTCCCGACGGAAAAAATAGATGCAGACAATACTGATGATAACATGAAAGACGGACAGTCTTCACATCCAGCAATTATGAATGTACCGATTACCGTGAGTGAACAAGCTTCTTCTGATCAAAGGGAAAAGAATACCCCTTTTACTCCTCATATACCTCTCGTTGCCGTCGGGGGTGCCTCACTTCGTCAGACAAACAAACCCTACGCACGAAATAAGGGGGATAGATCTGTAAAGTTCCAAGGGGTCGAGGCCTCACCTGACCTAGAACAGAAAAAGAAACGTGCACAAGAGGACGAGAGGGCTCGGAATTCCCAACTTCCCAAAGATTATACTACCTTTTATGGCCTACCTAGAAAAGAGGTTGACCAGGAACAAGAAAATCATGAAGACGCACAGACGTACGATCCTTTTAAAACTTTTCACGCCTCCCTAGCATCTGATTCAAATTCAAGGTGAAATTTGGGGCAAACGGGTCATGCGGGTACGCAAGCACCTCCCCCATTAACTAACGATTACAAATCTTACGCCTTTCCGGGTCATGCGGAACCTAATTTTTTCAATGGAGCAACGGGGAAGGAGCAGCCATTTGTACCTTCATTTACTGGCCCACTTTTTAGAGATCAAATTGGATTAGGGACCGGTAATCCTTCCGAAACAGGTAGAAGGCCCGACACTCCTTACCCCATGAGATACTCCCCAATTTCTTACACTATTATGCAAGGGACTACCGTTACGCTGCAGGATGCACTTTCGGCCATCCCAGAATTTGAGGGAGATCCCAATCTCTTTACGGAATTTTCCGAAGGATGCGAAGAAGCTAAAAATATGATAGACCCCAATATGGAGGCTAATTTGACGAAATTAATTGGGAATAAACTGCGCGGACCTGCCAAAAGCGCGATTCAGGGACGACAGTTCAATTCAGTGAATGAGTTACTTACATTTTTACAAAGTTCATTTGCACCTGGCGAGTCTGTAGCGCAATTACAGGGTAAATTGGCACGTCTATTGCAAGAAAAATATGAACCTATGGTGGTATACGGTAACAGGGTGCGTCAGCAAATGCTCAGCATTTTAAATGCATATTCAAGAAACGGTGGCTCTCAGAAAAGTTTTAAGACTGATACTGAACAAGAAACAATCCGTTGTTTCGTTCGTGGACTGAAATACGGAATAAAAGTTAACGCTAATAAATGTCTAAATTTGGACATGGCAATACGGGCAGCCATTGAAGCCGAAAAAGAGAAGCAAGCGCGAGACGAATTACACGGGAATACCTCTACAAACTATTGGCCCCAAGTTCATCCTCATCCTAGTCAAAAGAATAGATACCAATTTAAAAGGTCGGAGAACCCTCGTGTCAATACTATTCAAGAGGAGAAATTTTGTGAATTTTGCAAAAAACCTAGACATACGGTAGAAAATTGTTAGGCAAAAAACGGTTATCCAAAATATAAAGAATGTACTTATTGCAAGAATAAAGGTCATACGATCTACGAATGTCGCAAGAAAAAGTATCAGGAGTCAAGAGCTCAAAGAGAAAATGAAAATTCACAAAGAAACTTGGGAAACGGGTTTCGCCCCTCAGCGTCCGGTGCGCGTTCGGAGGAAAAGGCGGCCCATTGCACCACAATAGCAAACCGACCCAAGGACGAGATCATTATTTGTACAATATAAACAATGCGTCTAATACACCGACCATAGTTTGCAGAAGACAAAATCAAGTAACCCCTTTTACCTTAATGATTGACACGGGAGCCGAAATAAATTTAATCAAGCGAGGCGTATTAATGCCGGAAGACAAAATAGACACGTCCAAAACAATTCAGATAAACGGAATAGCCTCAGTCGGTTTAGTAACACAGGGCATCGTTTCTATCTCTCTATTTGGACAGGATACCGATTTCCATGTTGTAGGCAATGAATTGGGGACCCAACAAGACGGTATAATAGGTACACCTTTTCTAGTGGTTCAATCTGCAAAAATAAATTATCTTACTCAGACCTTACAACTCAAGGAGACTGAAGTATACTTCTACACAAAAGATATTATCGTGCTTCCACCAAGGAGCAAGAAAATGATATATTTAACGGTGGCAAATAATTCGCCATTGGAGAGATATCTTCCAAAATTACCATTGAAGGACAAAGTATTTGTTGGTGAGGCGTTGGTGGCTAATTGCAACGGTAGAATTTACTTGAGTGCAATAAACGCAAACCCTGTCCCCGCCATAATTGGATGCTCACCAGTCGTTTTAGAGGAATATGAAGAAATCCATAGAGACCGAGTAGCCTATCGTATATCTCACCTCTCTACTAATGCTAATTTAGAGCGCTTTGAAAAATTAAAGGGATTGCTCAGACTAGATCACCTCAACGGCGAAGAAAAACAGGAAATTCTGTCCTCAGGACGTCTTCCATATACCTGGGGAACCCTAGGATGCAACGCATACTATCACACACAAAATAGTAACAACAGACTCTACTCCAATAAATACAAAACAATACAGATTTCCCGTCGTTCATAAAGATGAGATTAAGAGACAAGTGGGTGATATGTTAGAATCAGGGGTTATTTCTTCCTCTAAATCTCCGTATAATTCTCCACTATGGATAGTTCCCAAAAAGAATGATCGCAAGGGAATAAAAAGTGGCGACTCGTAATAGATTTCCGTTCTCTAAATGAAAAAACAATTAGGGATGCGTACCCATTGCCTCAAATAACTGAAATTCTTGATAAATTGGGAGGAGCTAGATATTTTTCTGTGTTTGACCTTACATCAGAATTCCACCAAATCCCTATGGACGAGAAAGATAAAATCAAGACAGCATTTTCTACACCACACGGACACTACGAATATAATCGGATGCCGTTTGGACTAAAAAATGCGCTTGCCACATTTCAAAGGTTAATGGATCAAACATTAATTGGACTACAAGTCAAGAAATGTTGATTTATTTAGACGATGTTGTTATCTACGCAAAATCGCTAACTGAGCATAGGGAAAAATTTACGAAACTAGTCGAGCGACTGCGAGAAGCAAACTTAAAATTACAACCAGACAAATGCGAATTTTTGAAACGGGAAGTAGCATATCTAGGGCACATAATTAGCCAAGAAGGAGTGCGACCAAATCCGGACAAAATAAAGGCGGTGAAAGCATTTCCAGTCCCTAAAAGTCCCAAAAATATAAAACAATTCCTGGGGTTGGCAGGATATTACCGTCGATTCATAGAGGGTTTTTCAAAAATTGCTAGACCTCTGACGGCGTTGTTAAAAAACGATGTGCCATTTGAATGGGGAGTGGAACAACAGGAGGCTTTTGATGTACTCCGTGATCGACTTATAAATGAGCCTATACTACAGTACCCAAATTTTAATGAACCATTTAATGTAACCACCGACGCATCGGGTTATGCAATAGGAGCGGTTTTGAGTCAAGGAGAGGTCGGAAAGGATCTCCCAGTTTCTTATGCGTCAAGGATATTGAATAAAGCGGAAATAAATTATTCAACGATTGAAAAAGAGCTTTTAGCCATCGTTTTTGCAGTCCGTCATTTCCGCCTATATCTATATGGGCGTAAATTCACCTTAATTACTGATCACAGGCCACTCGTATGGCTGCACAGTGTCAAAAACCCCACATCTCGGTTATTACGGTGGAGAATCAAACTGGAGGAATACGAATATAAGATTGTTTATAAACCAGGGTGTGCAAACCATAATGCTGATGCCCTGTCTACACGGAGAAAACTAGTGGTGCGTTGTTGGTCGCTCGCAAGCTCGCTCCCATGGTGGGTGCGTTAATAGTGGGTATGACCCGCTGAGCGGGTCGCAGCAATAACTTCCCGGCTCTTAAATAGTTTATTTGATTTTTTTCCAGTTCTTCAATTTTGAAACTTTTTCTCAACATACCCCCCCCCCTTCCTCTCACCTCTTCAATTGATGCTTCCGTGTTGGAGTCGGAAGAAGGAAAAAAAAAATGGAAGAATTGGAAAAAAAAGAAATGAAAAATCAAAAAAGGGGTGCGGCCAGTATACACGACATTATTGGTCGCTCGCAAGCTCACTTCCATTCAACACTCCAATTTTCTCTCCATTTTCCCCATTTATTTTTTCTTTTGTTTACAATCAATAAAATCACGGTTTTTCCTTACGTTCTGCTGGCTCTTTATTATTTATTACATTTTGGCTTCGTATGAAAATACAAAAAAAATATACAAAAAAAATATCACAGATAAATTATTATCCAAATATGTTAAATAAATAAAAGCTATCAGTCATTTTCTCTCCTCCTTCTTTTTTTTTTCATTCTATCGGTTTTTTCTTGTATCTATCCGATCATTAGAGAAGAAATATTCGAAAAGTTTTAGTTAAAGTGGATGGTCATCGAATGGCCGTTGCCTCCGCCACGTCCACCACGTCCACCCCGTCCACCACGTCCACCACGTCCACCACGCCAGTTTTTACGTGATTGACCTCCATTAGTGCCTCTCCCTATATACAAACATGGGTCATTTTATGAGCCTCAAAATCAATCA
The DNA here is from genome assembly GCA_035578325.1 of Coelinius sp. EB29. Taxonomy (NCBI): domain Eukaryota; kingdom Metazoa; phylum Arthropoda; class Insecta; order Hymenoptera; family Braconidae; genus Coelinius; species Coelinius sp. EB29. The sequence goes on from JAOZGT010000006.1 coordinate 1,453,893, forward strand.
TTTTTGTGATGATTATCATTGTTATTCTTTATTTACTTTTCTGAACATCATCATTTTCATCATTTTTACGTTGATTCCTGTCTTGTAAAATTATCGAACATTAATTCTCTCCCTTTTAAACGATTATGCGTGATATTTCAATTTAATTAATTTCAGGAAATTGAAGAATGATTCTTGTTCATTACGAATAATTTTTTTTTTTTTTGTTAGGAAATCGAAATTCTCTGAGATGAGAAAAAAACGTTTAATTCACTCAACTCAGTGAAAATCAATTTTTTTTGTTCTAATTTCAACTTAAAGATCTTAAAAACACAACTAATTGAGGAGATGTAATCATCCAATAACAGAGATATGTCTGAGAAATATTGGAAAAAAATGGAATTTAAAATCTTAAATTGATGTCAGCCTACCATTTAGTTGAAATTCTTCATTAACGATTCAAATTCTACGGTCCAATATAAACAATGAAATTGATCAAATATTAGCTTACAATGAGTTTTCTTGCGTTCTTGGACCTGAATGAATCCACGTAGCATTGCGATGAACTCTTGAGCTGAGCGAGGTCTCCTAGCCATTATTGTTTGGAGCAGCTCTCGTTGCATCTGTCGTTGTTGCTGCTGGTGTTGTTGTTGGAGGCGTAAGACCAGATTTTCAATAGCTGGTCCTGCTCCTGCTCTTGCTCCTCCAGCTTCGTTCTCTCCATCTTGCTCTGCGTCTCTACCCAAATTCAATGGATCGGCATCCTGTGGATCAGGATTCTCATGATCCTGGTTTTCAGGCTCGACACCTAGCAATCTCTGAAGTGCATCCAACAAGTCTTGAGAGAAGGAAAGAGAGAGAGAGAAAGAAGACGAAAAAAGATGAGTAAAAAAAATTGCAGTTGACTCCGAGTATGAAAAAATTCAATGCAAAATCCTTTTATGAACGAATTTTATAAACGAATTTATCAGGGAGAAAAAAATTTCTATAGGAAAAAAACTTAGATTGGCATAAATTTTCAAATTTCTCTTTCCTTGTTACTGGTTTTTTTTTTATGGGAGACGAAAAGGAAAAAATATTAAAAACTTATGGAATCTATGCCGAAGAATTACGTAGAAAAGAACAAGAAATTCACAGAAAACATGATAGAAAATCCGATCAAATTCCTTTGCAAATTCGATTGGATTTTCTATCGCATTTTTCATACGTGTTATCCCCAGATTTCAGTTATTTTGATCATTGAAATAATCGATTCTCGGTGTCGACAATTCTCACAAATTTTTTCCTCGAATAATTAAAATTGTGAATTCAATCAATAAGACTCACAGAAATGTAAACATCGGGTCTCTCACTGCGGTGGCCTTCAGCCTTCACGCTCGGATAGAGAATTCAATGATTTTCATGAGAGTGAAAAAATTCAATGGAAAATCCTGACGACTTTTTTGGGGGGAAAAAAAATGCTATAGGAAAATAACTTTATATATTGGCATAAATTTTAAAATTTCCTTTTCCTTGTTACTTGATTTTTTTTTTTTGGGAGACAAAAAGGAAAAAATATGTGAAAAACTTATGGAATTCCTACAGAAGAAATTAAAAATCTTAATAGAAAATCCGATCGAATTTTTAATCGCATTTTTAACACGTGTGATCCCCCAAATTTCAGTTGTCTTAATCATTGAAATAATCGATTCTCGGTGTCGACAATTTTCACAAACTTTTTCCTCAAATGTGTAGACTAGAGAATTCAATCAATAAGACCCACAGGAATGTAAACATTGGGTCTCTCGCTGCGGTGGCCTTCAGCCTTTACGCTCAGATAAAGAATTTAGTGATCAATTTTCGCGAGAATAATTTATTCACTCACCGATTAAACGCGGACCATTTTCTAAATTTTATAATGTTACTCACCATCGAAATTATCAGACATTTTCTTCACTTTTCTCCAATATCTCGTTACTCAACTGCAAATTTAGCCGATCTGAAATCTGAATGGAATGTTTTGGGTTATAACAGGGTCTGTCAACTCTCCCTAAAAAAATGTGAATTGTTTTTAGTTCATAAAAACGGCCGATTGAGGTCGCCTCGAACGCTATGCGCATGCGCATAAGCAGAACATGCGCACTGTTCATTTTTTCAAATTTTCCCAAGCGTTGCTCAGTTCAGTTTACTTTCAAATAACCTGAATTGTTATTCAGAGTCGTTACCCAATGTAATTGAATAGTTTGTAAGTAGAAGTGTCCGAAAAAATACATAATAGAGTTAATTAAACTGATAACTGATATTGAGTGTTGTCCAACTGATGTGTGACAATGTCGAAAGAAAACAATGACTCCAAAAAGTGCATCGTACCAGGCTGTATGTCCAAGACACCAGCAAATTGCGATCGTATCCCGAGACGACGATGGAAGACGAGACTTCTTATCGAAGGAATGAAGCCACTGGAAAACCCGAAGACTACGGATCTCTGTAAATTCTTTGTTTGCTCCGATCATTTCAAATCAAGTGTTTCCACAAATTCAGCAAGCCGAAAATCGACTCGAGGGGAGAAAAAATCCTGTGACAATTCGCCAGCTAACACTGTCAGTGAAGCGACAGATCGAGATTTGATGCAGACTTCCATGAGGGGATTAGATATTGATAATTCACTGCAAGACCGATCCCAGTATCAAAATACAGTCAGTGATGAATCACCTGCAAATCTATTTTTAGCTACATCAGGAGTTTCCGTAGAGCTCCTCCATAAAGAGTCTACAGAGCATTTCGACACTGCTGCAAATAATTCCCTGTTACCAGTCAGCACTGAATCACCTGCAAATGTCCCCCCAGCTGTATCCAGAGTTTCTGTAGAGCTCCACCATGAAGAGTCTACAGACAATTTTGACCCTCCTGAAAATACTCCCCTGTTGCCTACCGAAATGACTAATGGAGAACACTCTAGAGTACGGCCTCTTAAAAACAACAGAGTACAAATTAGAGCGAAGGCTTTACCAAAAAAGACCATTGACAAAATGGAAATGGCACCAGAGATTAAAGCATACATTGACAAGTTGGAGATGACCATCAATGATTTGAAGAGGAACAATAAAAATATTACTCAACAGAAAAACAGATACTCGAAAAAGCTGGAAGGAATGAAGAAAATACTAAGAGCCGATCATGTGAAGAACTGGCATAAATTAACGCCATTCCAAAAAACTTTGTTTTCAAGCCAAGCTCGAAATGCTGGTAGAAAGCCCAAGGTATGTATAAAAATTGATTATTTGATTGTGGAAAAATCGTACAGGATAACTCCATTTCGCTTAGAGTTGAATTTTTGCTGAGTATATCAAATTTTACGGGAGACAGCGAAATTCTCATGTCAATTATTTCTCACAGCCTTATTTTTCGCTAGAAAAACGACTCTCAGAATTTTTCTATCTTTCTTAGATGCGAAGATATCCATCAAAAACTCGTCTTCAAGCTGAGTTCACTTTCCTCGTTTCACCCCTTGAATATTAAATTGTTCTCTACAAATTTTATTAGGGGAGAAGATTCACCAAGAATGATATTTTGGCGGGACTTGCGATGTCGAAGCGATCGAGACAGTATTATAACTTCCTCTCACACAACATCATATTACCAGGACAATCCACTGTCCATAAGGTTCTCGAGAAAATTCCCTGTGCTACGGGACTCACTGGAATTGTGCTTGAGAAAATAAAAGAACTCGGAGAGAAATTGGAAGCAAAAGAAAAATTTTGCACGCTAATCTGGGATGAAGTCAACCTAATGCTTCACCTTCAATACGACAAATCTGAAGATAAGATCAGTGGATTTGAGGATTGGGGCTTTAGGCGAAATGCTCAATTTGCTGATCACGCAATCGTGTTTTTACTTCGTGGTATCAACTCTGGGTGGACGTTACCTGTTTTCTATGGTTTTTGCAGCCATCAAACTAATGCACCAGACTTGCAACGCTGCATCAAACTCGTCGTGAATGCCGTAGAAGCTTCAGGATTTCATATATTAGCAACAATTTGCGATCAATCTAGTACAAATAGATCGGTTATCAATTCATTGATTAGGAAGTCAAATGGAAACAGCTCTGGCAGTGGTAAGTATACGTCTTAGTGTTGGTGGAACTCCAACGATGAATTTTCAACTAAATTCGAAAGGTCGCAATTTTTTATATCTCGTAAATGTTGATGATATGATTTTTCTATTATCAAATTGGTATAATAGAGGGATGAACTCCTCTCCTCCATCATGATACCTAGAGTTCTTTTATTTGCTTCGGAATTGATTAATTCTTATCAGAGATCAATATTTATCTCAACTGCAAAACATTAATTACAATTTTATTTTTTGCAATTCTCAAATACTAATTATTTGCAGGCAACATGATGATTATTGATGAACACGAGATGGTTGTTCTTATCGACCCCCCCCCCATACACTGAAAGGCATTCGTAATAACATGATAACGAAACCTCTCGAAATTCTCTATGATCAACAAGATCAACAAGATCAACAATCTCAAGAAGATGAACAAAATCAACTGGCTCAACAAGCTCAACAAACTCCAGAAAATGAAAAAAATCAACTGGTTCAAAAAGCTCAACAAGTTCAACAAAATCCACACAAGAAAATTCACAGGAAAGAGGTGATAGAGAGAAAACAGAAAGGAGGTAAAATGGAAGAAAAGAAGCCAAAACTATTTCAGAGTGGAAAAATCCAAAGAAAAAGAAGATTTGCTCGTTGGTCAGTCATTGAAAAGGCCTATAAAATTGATCAAAGGTCACATGGCTTCAACCCAGTGATGAAGAAACTCACAGATATGCATATTTATGTCAAAAAGATGAAGAAAATGAAAGTTAAGCCTGCTGCACAAGTATTGAGTGACTCAGTCGCAAAATGCATCACGTCCTTTACAGAAACTGGTGAGTATTGAATCTCTATTGCTTTCATGAAACACACAGACATGGAATATTATATAGACTCAATCATATCAATTCATCGTTTATCATCGAATTACTCATTCAACCATTCACTTTTTCTAATTATAATTGAATGAAACACATGATTATTCCGTTCCTCGAATTTTCGAGAATGTCCTGAATATTTTACGATTTGAAACTAATTTTTTAAATTTTGAGACAAGTATTTCCCTAGCATTTTCAGTTGCCGAGAGTATTAGATCGATTTCCATAGTTTGAGTTCCTTTTTTTTCCATCTTAAATAGTCGATAACGAAAAATTTATGTGCATCCAAATTTTTAGGTTCACAGAACGCCTCCAGCCAACAGTATCATCGGACCACATCATGCAAATTTATTCATCTAAATTTTTCAGTTGACTTTTTTCTATTTCTCAAATATAAATTTTATAGATATATTATAAATATTATAGGAATATTGTCAATAGGATTTCTGAATCGGTATTATTTATATTGAAGTGTCGGTTAAATTTCTCCCTGAATATCTCGACGAAAAAGTAACAAATCAATCTTTCTAAGTCGGAAATACCTTTTTGAAATTTCATGTCGTTAGTCAGTGATTTCATTCATTTCCATTATAGAATCGAATCATTAAATTTCATTTACTGATATTCATTTATGAATTTTAATTGAACGGTCAGAAGATTTTGAGCCACCATAAATGAGGTATAAATTATTTTACTAGTGTTTCTGAAATCATACGATGATCTCTCGAGAATCCAGCTCATTACCACTTTACTTCTCATTCATTGAGTCAATATGTGAATAGTTGTGTAATTGATAAAAGAGTTCAATTGAGTATGATCGACCACTCAACTTGATTATTATGTTATTATTATCACTTGATCTCAAATTAATTTAGGGAATCATTTCTAGATTAATTGTATAATCAAACAATACTGAAAATCAATAAAGAATACGATTCATTGAATGGGAATGATTCTGGATTATTTTCATAATCCTCTTCACTATAATCCCCATTTCCTCGAAAATTGCTGTGAAATAATAATGCTCCTACAAAACATACATATATTATGAGTCATAGAATGTCGAGATCAATGCACAATCAATGAAATTCTCCGATTTTACTTATTGAACCTTAGCTTCTACTGACAGAGATTAACCCTGAAATATCAATTATAGGATTCGTAGGACTTTGCTCTGATCTTGAACCTATCCAGAAAGACGAGGGTGAAGCTACGGCAGAAGTTGCGAAGTTTTTTAATGATGTTTTTGACTCAGTTAATGGATCTCTCCCCCCAAAACCGGGTCTACCACCTTTACGCACTATTGTTACTGATGACAGTCCTCATCATCAGTTCTGGCAGAAGGCTATACGCCAACTGAAGCTGATGCAATTTGTAGATCCCATTACCCTCTCCCTTCCGAAGAACAAATCCTACGCTATTTCCGGTTGGTTGATGACTTTGGAGGGATTCCAGAAGTTATGGCTAATACTGAAATCTCATGGTTTCACCCAGTTGAAGCCCAGAATTATCAATCAAGATGCCCTGGAGAATTATTTCGGGAGGATGCGAGCTTTTGGTGGTCAGGCTAATTCTCCTTCGTGTTGGCAGTTCGGTTGTAATTACAAAGCGCTCCTAATTAACAATTTAGCTGATGAAAAACGAGTGGGCTCGAACTGTGAAGAGACTCAGGGAGGTGGACTTTTATTTACATTGGAAAGTCTGGTGATTGAGGACCACGAGATCAATGTTCCATCTGCTCTTACAATGCAATCGGATGGGGAATATGATAATGTTTTACGACCGTCCGAAAATCATTTCAGTCAGTGTGAAGGGGTGAGCGAGATATTGATGAGATCGACTGATAAAATCATGGAGGAATTGATGAAAAAATCTCACATTGAAGATGCGTGGAAAACATGTGGGAGCTGTAAGGTGTCTTTCCTACGCCCACGAGTCTCCGTAAACAAAAAATCTGAATTCGACGTCGCTTATGAGAAAATCCTCGAGACATTACACACAATTATGCCACTCATTTGTCATTGGAGGAAAATTAGGGAGGTATTATTGAAGAGAGCAATGGAAAAGTTGAGTAGCTCGTGGATGTTCTGTGAAGTTCATAGAGACTGGTGCCACACAGAGATTCTCAAGATCATCATTGATCATTTCTTGGACGATTGGTGTACAATGATTAATCGTCATTTGTCGGGAAAATCAAATCACTTGAGGACACAGCCGATGTTTCGCAAAGCCACAGATATATATGAAAAACTCTATACACATCGCAAAAAGTGAAATATGGTATTTCTGCAATTTTTTTCATTTGTTAGAGGATACTCTACCCATTCCAAATGGCTGAAGTATTCTTAAAATTTTTATAACTTCTTCCTATGCTCCTAGCGATTCACAATCATAAGCTTCCAAATTCATTCATCATTCCAGTTATGAATTGGTGAAACGATCTGAATTGTATCATCCATCTCACTGTCTCTATAGTATTTTGGTTAGCAGAGTAAAAATTGATTCAGTATTTTATCGACACAGGTAACGTGAAGCAACAAAAACCTAGAAACATGGTAGCATGCCCAACTACATATCATTTGAGAGTTCGAGATCCAGTTTGAAGACAATTTTCATGGTGTAGAAATATTCATAGTTGTATTGAAAATTATTTCAAAAATTATTCGAATAAATACATGGCTTTTTATGCATTATATTTCATTTTCAGCAATAATAAACATAAATTACAGATTTTTACTCTTTGTTTAATTGCTTCTATAGGAGTAATATGCTTTAGAACCATGCGTGATCAGACAAAGTCTCTATAGAGCGAATATCTTTCTCAGGGGGGTCGAAGATTTTCAGAAACATGAGACTTTCATAGTACTGCCATGTAGGTCGTTTAGCAGAAGCTCCTTCAATTCGTTCAACTTTTTTTTGAAGGCTGTATGTCACCATAAATTCAGCTGAGAGATGTATAAATGCAGTGGATGCAGCAACTCCTGGGGTTGTGTAGAGAAGATGTGCAAAGATCTTAAGACTGAGATGTGTGAATTTATCTCAATCATTGAGAAATAGGGAAAAAACTACCTGTAATTCTAGGGCTTATATTGTCACCAATAGAGTTCCACATTCGTTGATTCTCTGCTGTATAATCAGCGGATGTTTCTGTCTCCCAAAGCTTTGGCATAGCCTTTACAAGGCTGATCAACTGCCGATATTGCGCGGGACTCATTGCAAAATATTGACTAGATAGTAATTAATTGAATTATCGCTTTTTATTTTTATTCTTGGGTTATCGTCAGTAAACTGAATTGAGTAACGATTCAAAATAAGTGAACAGTGCGCGATCTGCTGATGCGCATGCGCACAACGTTCAAGGCGACCTCAATCGGCCGTTTCTGTGAACTATAAACGATTCACATTTTTTTAGGGAGAGTTGACAGACCCTGGGTTATAAAAACATATTTTAATAATAATACCGATCCGAAAAAAAAAAATGATTTTAATGTTCACAAAAACCTGGAGTTATCTACTTACCACGAGCACGTGTTGATCACCACGTTCGCATACACTGATATATCCATTATATGTAAGTCTACCAGAGTCGTTTTGGCCCACTTACCCCCACTCTCCTCAATTTTCACTCGTGGGAGTGGGGGGTACTCAGTCAAGTTCTCTCTTTCGTTGCGAGAAATATACATACCCACGACATCTAGATGATATTCAATCACATCGGTAATCAATAAAAATTCAGATTTGTTAATTTGAGAACTCACCGCTGAGTGACGTTATTTTGGATGATGATGGATACTCCGAATGAATTTGAAATATATATAATACATACACCGATAATCTGTAAAATCTGTCGTGCAGGTGTACATAGTTATAAGTGCTACTGAACAACAGAAGGATCACATAACATTAATCGGGGAGTTATCAGTTCGACCTGCAAAGGGTCACGCACACACTGTCGCACTCCTCGTTTTTTCCCGGTTTCGCAACGGTCAAAATGGTTTTTGTTTTTTGGTATCAAATCCTTCTGAAAGTAAACAAACTCCTGAAAATTCAAAAATTTGAATCAGTTCATGGCAATTTTGTCTCCTTTTTTTCCTTCTCAATTCAAAAGAAACTCAGTCAAAAAAATATTATTCCTCCATCTATTTCCCGAAATATATCATTGTTTTCTCACTGTCATAACTTACGAATGACTTCTCAAAGTTCAACTTCCAAATACATGAGCATAAAAGGTGTACTCTTAATTCGTTTAAAAATAGGAGAAACTCTCCCTTCATCCTCGATTTTTCATCCAGTAAGGGCTGATGAATGGAATGAATGTTGAATCATTTTCAAGGTCAAAATTTATCGAAATTCAATCAGCTTCGATGTCATAAAATTGATGACTCCCAGTATCGCAAAAGATACTCATTGTGGTGAGCACGTCTAAGAAACTTCGGTCAGCAGAACTCTAGTGACTATGTGATTCTACGTAGTTTAGCGGAGTTTCATTGGAAAAGTTATTTTGAATGGAGGTTTTTACGCATGTATCCCTCATTGTGATCAATTCTTCATACTAATGAAATGAAGGTATCTGCATGAAAATCTGTTATTCGATTCAAGATCTTTCCATGTTGCCCTATCAGCACTCGGCGTTACCCGGGGTTCACGAACGAGGACGTGGCTGATAATTAAACCCCATAAAAAAAATTAAAAAATGAACCCTATATAATGAATATAATTAATAATGAATCAATGAATAATCAGCAATAAATAATCATAAATATAATAAATAGTATGATGTATGTAAAATCTTATACAAACACAAATTCTTAATGTTCTCTTTCAAGGTAGAATTAGATTCATAGGGGCTAATCAGAGTTAGAATAAACTCACATTTCGAGTCAATTCGTATTAAAAACCAATAATTTACGACTTAACAACACTAAGGACACGTGGTATCGCATAAGATTCATATTGTCAGCAATGTGTTTACTCGGATCCAAATCGGAGCATAGTAACATAGCAAAAAATATCGCGAATACCCCGCAATCAACATTACTGTTGCTCTGTTGTTGTACCGGATGAAATATGTGTTTTTTCGGGAATCTATAAAGTGCATCCAAATAATCTGTTTGAACTTGAGTCAGTTTCCCTAGATTCATACTGTCATAAACATGAACATTGCCATTGCCATCGTATTTTGTGCAAACCCAATGCCCTATCGGTGTCGGCTCTCCTTTGCAATTACGCATGACTCTATCGAACAGAATCTGGATATTGCTTACGGTTCTGGGAATTTCGTGTACATTACGTAGAAAGTTTCCTACATATCCAACATCTTGCGCAAAATTGAAGATTCCGCGTTTTTCTAATTGTTTGTTCATTATTTCATGGAAGAAATTGACATGATAGTCTCGCACATAAACCCCGTCATTCGCCACTTCTTCACAACGTTCGGCAACTATGGCATATTCATACTCATCTCCTTTACAGAAGAGTGGTGCTAATCTAGCTCTGTCAATATTTGGATCCATATTCTCATCTTCATCGGAAACGTAAATATAATCGGTATCGGTATTTCTAACATTCCTACTTGGTGAATTTCTACATCCATCGATATTTGGGTGGGTGTTATTACAATCATCAACAAAAATCTCCATACATTCGGTATCATAATTGATACTTTTTTTGGTATGTTCATTATTGGGAATTATTTTTTGTTCAGTCCTGAGATCCAATAATCTTCGATTCAAGAGCATTGATGACACATCGTATCGCATACGATCTACATTGTGATCAATTTGTTCACCTGGATCTCTATTGTAGCAGAGTAATGTTGCATTGAATATCGCGAATACCCCACAATCAAAGCCGTTTGTCTGTTGTTGTACCCTGTGATATATATATTTCTTCGGGAATTGATAGAGTGCATCCAAATAATCTCTTTGAATTTGAGTCAATTTTCCTATATTCATACTGTCATAAACATGAACATTGCCATTACCATCGTATCTCGTGCAAACCCAATGTCCTACTGGTAAATCCACTCCTTCAAGATTGCCAGTCTCTCCATCGTAGACAATTTGAATATTGGTCAGGCTCCTGGGAATTTTTTGCAGAAGGGCCACTGCCTCTTTTACAAATCCTACATCTTGTGCAAGATTAAAGGTTCCGCGTTCCTCCAAATGTTTGTTCATGATTTCATGAAAAAAATTGACATGATAATCTTGCACATAAAACCCGTGGTTCCTCACTTCTTCACATCGTTCTACAACAATTGCATAAGTATAATCATCGTCTCCACATAAAATTGGTGCCAATCCACCTCTGTCGATATTTTGATCAATATGCTGGTCTTTATCTGATGCATGGATACATTCAGTATCCGTTATTTGCCTAGTCTGTGAATTTCTACATGCATCAATATTTGGGAAGTTATTATCACAATTATCCGAAACCTTCACGCATTCGATATCAGAATTCATTGCTCCCTTGGTATCCTCATTGACAATTACTCTTAATTTTTTCTCTACGGGTTTCTTATTCAGAATTGCATAAATAGGCTTATGATAACTGAAGTATGTTTCATATACACCACAATCAATATCAGCGAAATTAGCGAAAATTACGTCTATTTGGGTATTTAGATTTGTCGTTACACTTGAAGGCGGTAATTTTGTTTGGAGCTGATGATGATTTAGAAAATTGATGAAATGATTTGGATTTTTGGCATCGTCTCTATGATTCAAAACATTGTAATTGAAATCCCCTATCAAAACCGTCTTGCTTCGGGTGGGGATCTGCTCCATAACGTTGTTTAGAGCTTTTTTGAACATTAATTGAGTGGTTTTTGGGGATTTATATCCACTGATTAGATGATAGTCATCTATTTTTATCATAAATAATTCAATGTGTGCATTTGCATTGAATTCGCGCTCAACGAATATCAATTCTGCCTGTAAACTGGTTTTTACATAGCAAATCAATCCTCGGCTACTCGAGCTGTAATTGGATCTAAATACAATCCGGTAATCTTCGATTCTCAAATCGTCATTGTTATTTGTTAGAGTTTCACTCAAAACCAATACATCACTTCGAAGGAACCACTGATCATTTGTTATGTGAATTAGCTTATTTTTCAGGGTCCCAACATTTTGATACACAATTTTTGGGCCATTTTCACACATTAAATTATCATATGATAATGTTAATTGTCTGGTATTTCTCAAGTGCGTGAATTCACTCAAGGCTGTATTCGTTGTAGCAGCTTTTTTGGTTTGCATTTTTGAAAATTGAAACTCTCCCAAAATATACAGACCATTTAATGATGTTACTCTACTCAAAGCTACGTACAACATTGGCAAAGTTCGCCGTTCTGACTTGGTAAAATCCAAGCATATCTTTTCATAAGTTTATCCCTGACTTTTATGGATTGTTATTGCTTCTGCAGGTATAATAGGGAATTGGTGTCGCATGATTCGATGTTTTTGATTAGCATCAATGTCCAATTGGAGTGCATTTTTCACGATTGGTGTCCAGTTTCGATTAATATTTTCCCTTTCCATATAATCATGATACTGCCTTCTTGCTTTAACTCCAACTCTTGACAATTGGAAATCAAACCATAATAGTGAAGGGATCGTGCTATTTTCTTTGAATGTGATCAATTTCAAGACCCCACATGCTCCATTCACCAATCCATCTTCAACATCAATATTGTTTATTATCATATATTTTATATTGATTTTTAGTTCAAGTTTAGGGAGTAATTCAGTCGTGCTTTTTTTCCCTTGTTTTTTAATTGATTGCAATAGAAATTTTTTTGTTTGTGGGTTCATATCTTTTGGAAAGGTATCTTCAGCAGTTGAAATGACTAACTCACTGGTGCATTTTGCAATCTTGAATGCATTGTATGCAATTACATTTGCATTAGTTGCATATAGTCTTATCGCCGTCTCTGGAACCTCATTCCCATTCAAGATTTCTCGTGATCTGATCAATCCTATATCGTCTTCTGTCATGTTTCCAACTGCTAGATTATTCAGAGCATTTATAAATGCTAAATCATCTTTTTGACGCATTATCTCGGTCAATTCATAAAAATCAAATTCATTCCATAATGGATTGACATCTAGAAATGCAGCCATTTCATTTCGTCTGGAGACTTGATAAACTGGCTTGTCTTTCACAGGTGGTAATTGATTCAAATCACCGCACGCTAATACACAAATCCCACCGAAGGGTCGATTCACACCTTTTATTTGTCGTAATCGTGTATCGATCCAACCTAGTATTGTACAACTTACCATTGAAATTTCATCAATTATTAGGAGTTGCATTTTTGATAATTTTTCACGAATGTTATTGGCTAGATCACTTAATAATTGACCCATTTGTGCCCCATATTGTTGACATGGTAATGCTAAAGCAGAATGCAATGTCACACCATTAATTAAGAATGCTGCTTTTCCCGATGGGGCACATAATAGAACTATTATTTTATCCATATTGCCTCCAGGTAAATTATCGAAATAATTAGTTACTAACTGATATAGTGTGTTAATGACATAACTTTTTCCAACGCCAGCAGAGCCGCTCAAAAATATTTTGAATGGGACTTGGCCCAATTTGTAACAATTCAATACATGCATAACAAACTCTTTTTGTTTGCAATTTAACTTCTTCATCATGTCATGGAGTTCATTCTCTTTTACCCTGGCTGGACAAGTATATCTAGTCTTATGAGTATCACTTTTTTTCACATTCTCGTAAACTTTACAATTTTTCCCATCTTGTTGGAAAATATCAATGTTATGAGCTGCGGAATTCCTATCACTTTCTCCGTTAATAGTTGCACGCAGTTCATTCTCGACTTGTTCTAATGCCTCATCCATGGTTTCATCACTTATGATGGAATATTTCGCTTGATTGCTTTCTATAATTTTTTCATTCTCCTTATACACTTTTTCATAATCCACATTCTCTACCTCCAGTTTTTCATTTCGCCAAGGCATAAATAATAATATTTTTTCTCTATAATAGTTTGCTGGATCTTGTTTCAAATTGTATCGTCGGTATCTAATGACAGCTGTATGTTGTCGAAGCTTGTACGCTCTATCCTCGTCATCATCGTCATTATCATTTTCATCATCATCTTTTGACGGCTTCTTTTTGAATGGTTGATAATCTGCTGCGTAATCAGCAAGGCAGATACTCTCAAGCTTTTTTTCTCTTCTACTATATTTATCGAATATATCAGCCATATATATTTCAGTAGAGTCTTTATCAAGTTTTTTCAGAACTTCATCGGATTTCAACATACGAACACGTTCTGTTATGCGCCCTGTGTTGATGAATATTGTCTTCCTACTTTTTTTTAATAACGACAATTGTAGAACATGGTACGCTGCCTTTTGGGAGGACATCAAGTAACCATTGAGGACTACATTTGCGATTTTCCGGAATTTCTCTTTAATAGTATTGTGACGTTGAATTCGAATTTAGCGATTAAATCCCAACTCAACGGTCCGATGGACTAAATCACGTGATAGGTAGGCTTTTCCTACTGGAGTGTGCTTCTGCACAACAAAATTTCTCTCTTACCTTTAATTTTTTCTAGAAATGTTGTTCGGGCCAAATTATCTTTTTAATCCGATGGGAATCGCAGAATCTGTCTCTCTCTCGATCACTGAAAATCAACTGTATCCGGCAAGAGATAGTTCAAGAAAAGGATTGTTTGATTTTAACAATAGTATGGAATTTATTCATAAGAAAAGAAAATGGTTTTGTTCGGGCTTTACAACAGACAATCAAGATTTTGGTTCTCCTTTGGAGTTAGTATGAAAAATAAAGAACTTTAAGAAAACAAAATTATAAACAGAATTGTATTATCCCTGCGTCCAGAGATAATACCATACATCCACTCGGTTATTTAACAATTGTTCGGGCCTATGGTTTTTATATAATTTGTTAGATAAAAATATCTCGCACCAAGAAATATTGATTTGTTTTTATTTGATAGTATTCTCTCGAATTTTTAGAATTTGATTTATCTAAAATAATTGAAGATTATTTTGGATTAATTCGGATTTTATTTCGGTAATTTTTCAATGAATCGCAAGAGGGAGAATTGAAGATGGCGGCCTGGGGAATGCCAGGGACACGCTCCTTTCAACACTCAACTTTTCCCAATTTGGATTAATCTTTATCAACGACTGATTTATTCGAATTAATCTTCAATTAACCCTTTACGAGATTCCATTCAATTCCGGGCGCTTTTACTAATTTCTCGTTGTCAAATGTGGCTGTGAATCAACCACTGCCACTATGCACGTAAATATACCCTCTGTACTCACTCGAGATCTCGAATCGCCAGAGAAATATTCCCTCAACAGAAAATTGGCCTTATTAGCACTTTTCCCAGTTTTCCGGGTCTACCCCGGTATTGAAAATACCAAATAAGAATTAGCAAAGAATTGAACACAATATAAATAGTAATTGAAATGAGAAAACAAAGTAATAATTGAAATAAGTAATAGAATAGAAAAAGAGTTGTAGTTTGTTTTGTCGGTTCCACCAGAGTGACGAGAGCTCCTTGACGGTCTCGTAATATGGGTCAGTTCTTCTCCCCCAGACTCGTTCCACCAATCCGGGCTCTTTTACACGGGAATGTACCAATGGGCGTCTCGCTAGCTATTTGAGGGTAAATCCACATCAAGTATTTGGATCGATTTCCACAATTCACGGTCAAGGCGAAGTTGAGTGACTACTACAATCCATGGTAGGCATCTGTTTTATCACCTCCTCACCGGGACACCATCACCACTCCATACATCTCACTGGTTGCTTTAGAGTTGAACCCTTCTGGTCTTTCTCCAATCATCTCCCCAACAATTCTCTTCTCTTTTCCTCAGGAACAAGAGAGTATTATACATCTCTAAACTCCGTCCCTCGATTATCAAAATCCAAGATCATCCTACCGTCCGGGTGACATCACTCCGGCCATGCTATCCATACTGATACTCTCCCCCCCGAGAGTTCCTTCAATGACATCCGCACCAACTTCGCCCATTGACCCAGGCCTCACTACCTCACTCCAAAATACATACATCTCTCACTCTGGCCACTCTTCCTCCGGCTATGAGTGCACTCCCAGTGCCACATGTCTCCCCTCAGGCTCGTCCGCGAGTCACCAAGTTCTCTCCCACACAGATTATTTTGTCGAACTCCCAGCTCGACAGTAAGAGCGACGACAGTTCTTCGATGGTCCGGAACGAGTATGGAGTTGCACTGACTTCTGCCTCAGCTGTCACATCCCTCCTATCTCGTCCCTCAGTGGTTGATACATTACAGGCTACTAGACTCCGGTTATTTAGGTGAAGGAGAGAGACAGAGTACGCTCTCCAAGCGAATTATCTAATTTATCTCATATTCTAAGTGACCTTCGTCACAGTATTATTGTTATTATCACAATCTATTGCAGCGTTTCTCAATAATTTCGACAATCCTCCTTCGATTTTACTAATATAATTAGTAACGTAGCTCATTACGGCGTACTCATCTAGTATAAATTGGATGTCGATATTTGATTCGAACAATTGTAAAATATCATTATTATAAGAATTAATTCTCACTTCCTGACTGGATCTCTTCAAGAATACACGTTTTTGTTTCAATTTGCTGCGAATCGCAAGGATATACTCTTCTTCAGTCATATCCAATTTCTCCAAGATTTCATCATAACTCATGGAGGTGTCTTTTCTATAAAATTCATTCATTAGTTTATCAATTGATTCATATTGTTTTGGTGCAGCTTCATTCTCATTCAATGGTTTTAAAATCATTGTTTTCCTCATAACTGGGTAAGGGATATGAAAATGACATTGTTTATTTTTCTGTCCTTTGTAGCAACTATGACCATGCTTATGCATTTGCAATTTGATGTATGGATTCTTTTCATCATATTTACAAGTGAGAAAACGATCAATGAAATCAATCAATTGATCATTGTCATTCACATCACTGTCGTTATCATATTTCGGGGCATTTTTCAACCACAAGAGCATATGTTCGTGTGGACTTCCACGTTGTTGGAACTCGACTCTTTGATAGCTGTCCTCGAGTGGATATTCTTCGAAAATACTGTTCTTTTGTCTTAATAACCACATAAATTTCTGAACCTTGTGATCAAAATATCGTGCACACGTAACTGGGTCATTTCTTATTAAATCAGTCTTAATATTATATTCCAAATCAAATGCTTCCTTTATAGATATCGTGTGTCCTTTCTCACTGTACTTCATCAAAGTTTGCAATAACTCAGGCCAGTGGCTCTCAGCAGCTGATAATGTCAAGAAAAAAGTTGGTTTACCGAATTGACGAATCATTGCCAAGAGTTCTTTTTTTTTATGCTCTGTGACGGAATTCCCAGCGAATCCGCCAGTTTCTGATCCTGAGAGGGTAATTATAGAGAGATTAAAAGAGAGAGAGAGAGAAAATAGTCCCAAACGGGTATTCGTGAGATGTAAAGCCCGTACTGCCCCAGCTCTCGATAAAACCCGGGTATTCGTCAGATGTAAAGCCCGTAATGCCCCAGCTCTGGAGAGATATTCCCCCAGCTCTAGAATAATGCCCCAGCTCTGTATAAAATCCCGTTGTTCAGGAAAAACCCTGACGAAGCTCTGTAACCACGTGAATCGACTCTAGAACAGCTACCGATACTTTTGTTCAATCACCTTTCAATTTATTACCTGGGTAAAACCCTTGATTTTTCAATTCCGTTAGATTTTTAGTTTCATTTCAGTAAAATTTTTGGTTATGGTACATGCTACGGTCTACGTGATAGGGTTAAAGGGACCGAGGTCATGGAGGATCAGGGCCGAAACATTGTGCCACCCCATGTATCTCCACAACCCCTTTTTGGCTACGTCAATGGAGATAATACAGAGGTCAAGTTGAAATGCTTGCGCTCCCTTAGTTGTGTGAGGGTTAAGTTCCATACAGTTTAGTACGGATGGAAGGCCATATGGGAGAAACTAGCCCCTTTTCTCATATGGATCGCCAGGGCTTTCGGATTAGAAAAATTATTATTGTTCGTATGGTCCTTAATTCCTCACCGGAGAGTGTACTCCGGCGATAAAACCTCCGATTCCCGGTCGTAGACGAGGGTAAATATTCACCCTCCAACGTAGCTACCGTTTGGTTAAAAGAATCCCGCTTTGTTTAATATAAAGCTCCCGATATCGAGAACCCTCGGATTCAAATATTTAAATTTACTCGCGCGCTATCGCCCAGACCACTAGAGTCGATAAAACAGTGGTAGCCACACGCCGCCGGCCGGCAACAAGTTGCCCGCATGGTCGCGCCACGTGCTGGCAGTCTGTGTGTAACCACGATACACTACGCATCGTTGTTTCAGAGAGTGAGGAAAAACCGTTGTTTCCCGGTTGCAGAAGCTACCAGGAGGGAAATAAAAGGATTATGGTGAGTACTGGTGTTTATTCTCTGTGTTTTAGTGTTACGGTGGCCCCTCCCCAGTGAATAAAAACCCGGTAAAACATCGAATAACCCCCATGGCGTCTCGCTACGTTGTAATATGACGCCATGAAGACTCACCATTGCTCTCGATCGCCCATGCTCTCGTCATACCCGAGTTACGGTACACAGTTGGCCCTGGAGAATTTTTAATTAGAAAAATTATAATTCTTAGGGTTAGAAAATACTCAATTGATTTTTACCCACCTCGTGGAAAATTTATCCCAGGTAAATTAAAGAATAACCCCGAATAATCAAGAAAAATGCCCCCGAGACTATGCGCACGAGAAAAAGGTCTCGAATAAGGATTGTTCCGGCAAATAAATGCTCTCGAAAGAAAAATAATACCGGAAAATGTTCTCGTTGGAAAAAGACTCTCGAAAAAATGTTCACGGGAAAAATAACCCCAAAATTACGCTCTCGACAACCTCCTCGAGGATACACTCATGGAGACGACGCTCAGGTTAAAGTCCCCGAGTTTATTCCCTCAAAGTAATGCTCTGGACCCTGGGCAATGTTAAGAAAACCCCCCTAATACATCCGGTTATGAATAACCGTGCATAAAACCTCGATTTTTCCCGAAATTATGGTAGAAAAGCCTCTGCCACGCGCCATGTCGCGCACCGCTACCGTCCCTCTATCTCTCTCTCTCACACTCACACGCTACCGCAATAGACGCTCTCTCTCAGATTCACGAGCTAAGAAAAAGGACTCCAATGCTACCGTGAACCTCCCCGAGGTTATAAAAATTATCAAAATCAATTATCCCGAGTTGTCTGTAATAAGATCTATGTTAATCGAATAGTTGTACTATTCTCCGGTAAATAGTCTGGAATAAATAGATTGATTGAGAGTAAAAGCTATTGTACCGTTTACTGAACACTTCCGCCCTCTTTTCAGCTCTAATTTAAGATTTTCCGGTTAATAAGACTTTCTCGTATATTTATATTTTCTGGTCTTCATATCGCCGAATCCACCCCTCTCTCCACGACCCGCACCCTGAGCAACCCGAGCCTTCCGTACCCTTATCCTTGGTTTTTCCTCCACTTTTGAGTTTTGGTTATTTGATTCCGGGGTGGTTGTTTTGATTTTACAGTATAGTTATGGTTGCGGTTTGTTGAATCCGCGTCCCCAAAAATTCAGCTGGCGCCCAGAAAAATTTCTTTAAGGTAGGATGAGCTTAAAACCATCCTGGAATCGAGTTCCGGTCCCGTTTTATACTTTTGGAGTTCCGAGGGAATCCGAGGATAAGAACGAAGTGTGATACTCGGTAATGCAATATGTTAAATTTAAGAGATTAGGGAAAAAGTGTCACAGCTCCCAATATGCTGGCGATGATCTGACAAATTTGAGCATTCTGAAACCATCGTCAAATTCAATTAAATTAGCCCTAAAATCAGCATCTAGAGCATTTCCGGCATTTATGGGCTTATCAGCGTTTTCCTTTGTTCGTCTCAAACATATATTTATACTCGATGCACATGTAATTTCTAAAGCTTTCTTGGCCATGAACAAAATTCTCGGAGGAATAGATGATCGCCGATCATAGCGTCTCGCTTCTGATTTCATACGATCTGAATAAGAAATGCCTTTTGGTAGATTGAACGAGTGCCCTACAAATATTCTCGGGAAACATAGCTCGTCCAGGTCTTCCATTTTATGCCAAGGCATTGGATGTTTATCTTGTCCGGGAGCGATTATATTGACAATTGGTGCATATTTTTCTACGACCTCTGCATTATGGTCAATGAGCAAAACCTCGTCATTGTTTATTTGATCGAAATCAATCAATTGATCAATTTCCATCTTACTTTCTTTGTCATTGATAACTATATCATCAAGCACAACTGCTGTGTCTATTTCTCGATCTGTTTCATCGATTTTTCCATTGTCAATGATATCATTATTGTCAACTATGAAATTGATAGGATGATCATCATTTTCATAGTTCTGAAGATATGCCTCATCTATTTTAACTTCATATTTTTCATATAATGGCGTAGTAATTAAATGTTTCAACGCTTTGCAAATCATTGCTGGTCTAATAGCTTCGAACATATAATCACTTTTATGATCAACGTGTCTTTTTAATTTGATTTGGATTGTCTGCATTTCATCAAATTTACGGGGTAAAACCTGTAGCATATCATTTATTTCGACTTGTATGTTAACGACACTGCCTTTTAGACCCAATTGCGGATTCAGAGCATAGGGTTTAAGTGCCCGAATTTGCATGAAATTTAATACTGGCGCTACCATTCTTTCCTCGAGATCAGACAATTCTCGGACAGATTTTGGGACTTGTATGAATTGGAGACCATTGGGTCTTGTTGATAATTTATATACTTTACCACGATATGCCGCATTTTTGCACGTGTTGCATATGAAACCTGAGGGGAAATTATTGATTTGTGCTAAGAATGAAGCACCACTTTTGCCAATAATTTTGTTTTCATTCAATTTAACAACAGAACATCTGAAAAAAAGGCCCTCGCAACAACAACACACGAATGAGGCTGTTTCTGCGCGAAATTGAATAAATTTCAGTTGAAGTTTCGCCTTTGGATCTTCATTTTTATTTCTCAATAAGACATTATTGAGATTTTCACGAAATCTCAATACATCAATTGCTCTTTTTTCTCTCTTCGACTTTGCATTTCTCTTTAATTGTCGGGCTCGACATCGCTCATTCGTTCGAATTCTTTTTATTCTTCGGATATTTAACATCCTCTCTCGCATTTTATACGCTCTCTTGCTACGAATTTTCTTCATTCGTTCCTGGGTTTCTTTTTTCGCTTTTTCTCTATACATGCTATTGAATCGCAACTTCTTATTTCGCTCAATATTACGTGCAATTTCGTTCTTATGATACTTCGAATGCTTCCTCAGCAATTTGTTTCTCGCCACATTGAGTGCTAACTCTCGTGATTTGTAGGCTTTATTTTGTCGAAGAATGCGATTTCTTTTGAGATTATTTGCAATTTCATTCTCCACATATTGTATATTTTGACGTAGGATGCTATTCCTTGCAATGTTTCTCTTGCGCTCATTAACCATATATTCTCTACGCTGTCGGATGATCATCATTCTGATTTTGTTTTTTCTACGTTCATCCTGTCTGAAGACGCTTTCACCTCGCTTGCGTTCAATATATTTCTTGTTTTGACAATTCTCTTTTTTTTTAAATTCTTCATTTTGTCTCTTACATTTGATATATTTTCTCATTCTCATTTTCTCTTTTTTTTTCTTACTAGGCACATCGCGCGCTTTGCGCGCGCCAGTTAGATTGCTTGGAATTGATATTTTTTAAAGTTTTGATAATTAGATAATTTTTACTATTTTCCATTTCCACCGAGGGCTATATTTTTATCTACACGAGACAGTGAAGCGCTGCACGCGCTGCACGCGCTGTGTAAGTGTGGATTTTCACTCATTCAAATTTCCTGGGTGAAACCTAACCAACTTCATACCTATTGCCATTGACCAATGAGGAATCAGTCTTACGCGTTTTCGAGATATTTTTGACTCTAACGATGTTCATTTATGTGTATGAGCTTTCTTGAATAGGATAAAAATTTGATGAAACAATAATCCGATTTTTTTGCGTTAAAAATGTTATTATTTCAACAATAAATTGTTAATAATTTTGCGAGTGCCTTGTTTTCAAAAAGTGTCATTAATCAGGTAAGTAATACATTGAAATTTTTTATTCTATTTATTTTATTTTTTTTTTCTATTTCTACCCCATTTTCCCTCTATTTTATTTGAAAATTTTTTTTTTTCCAATTTTCATCTTTTTGAATTTTGATTTCGATTAGTTGTGAAATAAAAACATCCCGATAATCGTTATATATTTTTATATGACTAAAAAAATAAACGAATAACTTCTTCGATTGTCATTTTTTTTATTGAAAAACTTCTTCGATTGTCATTTTTGTTGACTGCCAACATACATCGACATACAGAGAAAACGACGGATTCTAATCCATTCCTTCCATTGGATTTCATTAATATTTTCTGGTCACAGATATTGATATTTCAATTATGTCTGACTCGCCAACTCCTGGTTGTTCCCACTCCGCGGATAGCCAAGATCTTATTGCTAATTTGCATGAAGAGAGTAATTTACCTGAGAGTACCCCAAGTGCAGAGGATCCTAACCTTTTCACCGATTACGATTTGTTGACTTCCTCGGAGTATTTACAGGAAATTTCACCGTACACAACTAAATTGGTGTAAGTGACATTATTAACAATTTTTTCATCTGTCTTGGGAGATTATGGAACTTCGCCTATGTGCGGTTATAAAATGAGGGTCACGAGTTGTTTTGAATAGAAAATTTTGCCAGTTATACACATTTTCGTCTGGGGTTGAATCTCGTGCGAATTGCGTAAATTAGGAGGTGTATGTATGAGGCGGTAGGTACAGAATTGTTCAACTGCATTGAATATCTGATGATTTTATCTGAACAGTTGGTGGAATTTCAATTGTGGAGATACATAGAGAGATTTATACGGATATTTTTATCATGGGAAAATTTTTCTCACTACATAAAATATTGACATTATTGACATTTTCTTTGAGAATTTTCTCCTAGGATTGATTATCATTTTTTATGAAGAATTTTTTCTAAGTGATTTCGATCTTCCATTTATTTATTATTTTATATTTTTAGTGAGATTGTTGGTATTGTACATCTCGTCAAAGGTGCTGAGCCAGTTACATTGAAAAATGGCACTGTGAGTACTGTATGTGCTTTTTACATTCACAATAATGATGGTGAAACAGTCCAATGTATCATGTGGGATGACACGATTGATCAGTTCATCGATAAACTTTTAGTGCAACATGTGAGTGAATCTCTTTTCTACTATTTTATTTTTCCTTCTATTTGGTTATTAAATATATTATATATATTATATATCCTAAGAATTTCACGATTCTTTCTGTTAAGCATTCTACTTCCATGTACTTTTTTTCATCGACTCATTTATTGATCTATGTACTTTTATTTTCGTCTAGGTGGTCCACATTGATGGAGCTTTTCCAAAAACAGTCTCAGATCAATTTAATTCAGGAACAACTCCTTATGAATTAATTATCCAGTCCAATACCATCGTGACTGATTTAGGGAAAATCAAACTTCCTTCAGTCTCTCAATCTAACAAGGCTATTGAAGTAGTTCCTTTGATCAAGATTGCAACACAGAGAAAAATCGTAGGCAAGTTTAATTTCATGTTTTATTCTAATGATTGTTTTTTCAAATTTTCCTTATTTAATCCTCGTCTTTTATCTTTTTCAGTTGTCAAAGGTTTTGTTAAAACTCCTTGGGCTG
Organism: Coelinius sp. EB29; assembly: GCA_035578325.1. NCBI lineage: Eukaryota > Metazoa > Arthropoda > Insecta > Hymenoptera > Braconidae > Coelinius > Coelinius sp. EB29. Next base: position 1,477,680 of record JAOZGT010000006.1, read on the forward strand.
TGATTAAAAAATATAATGACACTACTAATACTTGTTACGGTTCAATTGCTGCCGATAAATATTTTTTGGATGTCAAAATCTCTGATTTTCCTAACAATTTCACTTGTGAATTCACTAAGGGGCAACATGTCCAGTGCTTGGGATCTGTGATCAGAACTGGTGATTTATATATTTTCTAAAATTTGATTGTTTTCTCTCTTTTCATTACGCTGTTTTAATTATTATTATTTATTTCATATATTTCTAGGGAATTCTTTCTTCTTCTGCGTTCAAGGGCCAGCTTGCATAACTCTAATTGATTCGCAGATGGCTACTCTCAAAGATCTACTCATATGCAAGCCATTGCTGAAGCTGAAGGAGGTGGTTGGTGCCAATGCAAATTCGTCAAAAAAGCTGAAGAGGAATGAAGTTTATAACAAAAAATTTCCGAAAAAAGTATATTCATTATATTTTTCTCTTTTTCTTTTTCCCTTAATTTTGTTTGATTTTTTGTTCTTTTTTTTCAGGATTGAGATATATTGAGCATCACCCCTATTTCAATCAATTAATTCTACTATCTTTTATTTATTAATAATTCATTACAAATCTTCTATTCAAAAAAAAAAAACTCCAAAAATGGAAAAAAAAATTGTTCACGAACAAAAACGAGGGATAATTCAACAAAAAAAAATCAAAATTTACATTTATTATATAATCCATTTCATTATCAATCATTTTCAACTGGAAAATCTCTTTTAATTCCATTATAATTAATGACATGGTTCGACTCACTTTTTTTTCTCAAATTTTTCCCAGAATTAAAAATGAAAAAATATCTCCAGATACTCTCCGATTATTGTTGAATTCTCTAATAAATTGAGTGTATTCAACACATCTTTTTCTCTTTCAGTTGTCTCCTCAATATAATTATTATTATCATTTTTTTTTTAAGAAAAACCAAAATCTGCTGGCACACTCTTGAAGATAAAAAAATGTCTTCCAGATGATTCTTTACTCTCAATCATGCTCACGATCTGCTAAATTGTTCATACAAGAAGAGGAAATCATAGTCAAAAAAAGCCCCAATTTTCATCTGATTTCGATTGAATTTGAATTTTCCACTATAGTTCACATCAATAGTTCACATCAATAGGTCACAATAGTTCACATCAATACGTTGAAGAATGTTTTTTTGTGATTCATTCCATTGGGAAATTTCAGTCTCGTTTCTCACCTACGAATTTATTTACTTGTACACTAAATTGTTTGGGGTATGTCACGTAAGTTCATGAGGATTTACTACCTCTAGTCGATGAGATCGGTAATGAAGAGGCAAAACGAAAAGGATCAATTTTAATTTAGTTATGAAAGTAGTACAACATAGAAATTCAATTTTGATGCTTGAGAATTGTGCATTTATCTAGAAAACACGTGACTTTAGGAGAAAATATCAAGAAACTTTTTTCGTAGCTGATAAAATTTTCTACAAGAAAGGTCTTCTGATATTTTCTCTTAAAATCACTCATTACTGAGATAATTGAATGTTCATAGAGATGATTGACTGGCTTTTTCATGTTTTACTATTTACGCTCTACAAAATAGGTATTTATCAAATTTTATTATTTCTCTCAGATTGCCAGATATTCATTGAAAACTCGCTTGCATCGATACCAACATCATCTTGAAAACATACCTTCTATAAACAAATTTTTTTATTTTTCTCTACAATATTTTTCTGAATAATAATAATCCTTCATAAATAAATTTTGCGATAAATTTTACTCGATAGATTTTTTTCTCTTGATATCCATTTTAGTCCGTCCATTCGTGTCTTCCCAATAAAAGCTCTGGTTGAGGTACATAATCAACTTGTTTCAAGAGAAGTGATGCCAGTACGTTTTCCAACTCAAATCGAGTCGGAAAATACCTGAAGCTGCTTCCGACTTGATTCAAGCTGAATTAGATCAAGTCAGATTTCTCGATTTTCATAAAGATTTTTTTTTTTGCGTGATCGATGGAAATTAGTAATATTTCGTCCTCAGGATTATTCTCATGGATCGTCGTCTGCGTATCCCTGGTCTCCCTTTTTTTCTGTTTAATAAATTCAAAATTTCATTCATCAATATTCATTTTTTTTTCTTTTCTTTTTGAATAAATGGAAGTCCATTGAGACTTTCATTTAAAAAAATCTCAAAAAATTGATGAACATTAATTCATAATTTTCATCATTGAAATTTCGTTTTACATAAAATTCACTTTGTTTCAAACAACTACTTTTACATTGAACACTTGAATTGAAGTTCTGACGTTAAATTACACAAATCTTGAACAGGATTTCAATAAATCCCACTCAATGGCTAGAGTACTTGGATACTTTAATTTGTCATTGGCTAATATTTTTTTTTTCAAAATTATTTACTTATTTGACCGTTTCTTTTTTCCTCCGGTAATTGGTGATTCAGTTCCATTAGCGTCTGATGGATTCTGTTTATTGGATGTTGATGGGGTTGGTTGGATAAGATTGACAGGCCTTTCTCTATCCATTATTCGTCGTTCACAAACCAATCGATTATGCCCATTTGGTAATCTTCTCCAAAACCAGACTTCTTGTTCAAAGTTGTGATCCGTATCAACGATTTGTGCTCGATAAACAATCTCTTCTCCCATTATTTCGATCTTTTTACCCACACACTTATCTGTTCAGTGACGTCTATTCTCTTTTTTTTAAAATTGATTTAATATCATCATTCTTTTCTTTCAGCAATAATAATAATCTTATAGGGGAGGACTGGGCAAAATGGGACAGCAGCGTTTTTTTATTGTTTATTGAGGCTTTTTCATCACACTGGGGGTAGTTGCGGCTAGTCTCTACTCCTGGCTAGACAACTACGGGGTCAAAACAGTTAAATAAATTCCCATTATATGGGCTAAAATACCCAGTGTCCCATTTTACACCACTGTCCCATTTTGTCCGGCTCTCCCCCAAGTAGAAGATAATGAGGTAAGGTAAAACATCATTTCAGAATGCTGCAAAGGAGTAATATCGCGGACTGTACGTTCACTTTAGGCCGTTGTTCAGTACAAAATATAGCTGATGTCTCAATTTTCATGAAGTCGAATTCACAATTAAAAATACAGAATCATATATGTCTTTATAATCCAATTCATTATTGAGTTTAAGTTGTTATCAACATCTTGGGATAAGAAAATTATTGTAATCAACCCGAACGTCGAAAATCAGGTGTTCACCAAATCTCCACATTTCAGGGTCTTCCTAAACGTTCTAAATCATTTTTAGATAATTTCTGTATGTATATATGTGTGTGTAGCCGGTGATATGTGCAAAAAGAAGATATCAACAGAAAAGCCGAGGATTTGGAGAAAGAAAAACCAGGCCGTTCTCATGATGGGACGGCTCAAACTCTTCTGAAAATTAAACAGGAGAAGAATTTGACGGAAAAAAGGGCAGTGAAAAAGAAGAAAAAATCTCAGAATCATCACATCAAATACTATTAATTTCGTTGAAATAATTTTCAGAGAAGAGAAGGAAAATTATAATTTTCAAAAATCTATTCATGGAACTGTTGGAATACAATGGGTTTTGTGTTATGGATCATTAGTGTTCATCAACAGCATTTTCAATTAGGAATTTACTTGTTTTTTAGTTCTTCTCCCATTCGATCACTATTTTTTCGCCCCATTCTATCGCTCCATGAAAACTCATTCGCGTATTTTCATTTATGTGCCATTCCCAGGTATTATCATTCGTATACACATGATGCCAGTCTTCCTCTTCGGTTGGTCTCATTGGAGTGACATTTTCAATGTGTATTAACTGTTGAATAATCTCGTAATATCATAGCTTATATAAAGGATTTTTATCCACTGTAGGAATATTAGTAATAGTATATTCTTAAAATTTTCCGGCTGATAAATGAATTTTGAGCATTCTGTTTCTGGACAATGAAATTGGATTGGTGAGGTAAAATTGTTATCAATATCTTCAAGGAAAAAACACCCTCTATCAGTTGAAAAAAATCAAGAATTGTTCCAATACTTGCGGTTTAGGATAAAAATCCTTGATCTATATAATATTCATTCAAATCACCTCAAAACATCCATATAGAGAGCGAACCATATTTAAATTCACTCTTATTTTGAAGTGTTGAGATTTTTCACCGGAATGCCCATTATCCATTATCACACCATAATCGCGGCCGCCCAAGTCTATAAAATCGACTATTTCACCTGTCAAACTGGGAAATTTATGTTAATTATTATTATGTAATATATATATGACATATATATAAACATATCTATTAATCATAGTTGTTTTCTTTATTTGTTATCAATTATTATTATCATATAATTCACCCACTTTCTTGGCACTCCTTCTCTAATATTGTCAATGAAACAAGGATGTTCCAAGGAGACAAGATCTTCCATTTTCCAGTTTTCCAGAATTGTGATTCAGAGACGAAAAATACTTGAAATTATACTTTCGTAACTCCAAATTTTAAATTCTATATATATATTTATTTTACTATATTTATTATTCCAAAAATTCCTACATATTGCAAACTTGATACATCACATCTGTCATAATAAAATGTTATCTACATTCAATTTATTACACTAACTTCAGATGAATGTACAATTCAATTTGAAAAAAGAAACAAAATTAAATTCTCAATTTTTTTTTGTAAAATTATGAGGAAATAATATTCATATTTCCTATTGCTGTGGTCACATTTTCATCAAATGGAATGAAAATTTAGACACCAGGAAACTTCAAAATCAATTTTATTCCTTGAGTAATGGAGAGGTTCCTATGAATTCATTTTTTATCATTGTTTTTTGAATGCAAATGCTATGTGTAAACATTGTGCGTGTGTTATACCATATCCCGTTGACGCGCAGTAGTCGGCTGCGCACCCGTTCGAATTTTTGGCCCTGTATGTGAAGATTCTGGGATTACTCAACCAGAGATTTTGATAACGGGTGCTTAGATGTTTACACATCAAAAAATTTAACGTACCGAAATTGAGAGCTAGTTGGCGAGCGACTATTGGAATAGTCTTTAATTTGATTATTGTTATATCACTAATTTTCTAATAATTCCTTGAAAACTGGATTTTGGACGATTGTGTTTTCAACATGCTCGCTCAAGTAGATTCTCAAAGTTGACCGTGAACGTACTCTCGACATGGCTACATATAACTGTCCATGGGTGAAAACGTCTCTTCTCAAGTCAAGTGCTATTTGATCGAAGGTTTGTCCTTGTGATTTATTAATGGTTATAGCAAAAGCCAATTTTATTGGGAACTGTCGACGGCTAAATGCAAAGGGATACTCATTTTCGCATATGAAAATTATTCTGTTTATGAATACAATTTCATTTCTTTTATCCCCGGTCAATATTTCACATTTTAAAACATTATTTTTCATTCCTAAAATTAATAATCGCGTTCCATTACAGAGTCCTTGTTGAATATTCAAATTTCTAATCAACATAACTATACAAAATTTCCTCAGTCGTAATTCATGAGGCGGCAATGATTTTGGCATCAAAGTATTCAAATATTCGGGTAAGAGAAGTTGATTTATCTCTTCATTATTATCATTACAATTCTGTGTACTATCTACACTTGTGTAGATCCGCTCTGTATCAATATCTAATAAATCAACTACTCGTTGATTTATTTCATCAACATCTTTATTTCGTGCCGAGAGAATTGCAACTGTCGTTGCACTTTTGTATTTTTTTTGTTTCAATAGTTCTCCGTACGTCGCTATGACGATATCTTCACCACTATTTGCTATGTATTCTTCTGAAAGTTCTAAATTATCCTTTGCATCATTCAATGTACCATTCCCCATTTCAACTAAATAATTCGAGAAATCCTTTTCCGTTGATAATGTTCTCATATTTTGTGTCAATGTGAATTTTCGGAAAAATCTCCATAAAGGACTATATTTTATTGACAGACTTACTGTTTCAGAACGTGTTCCTCCTTCAAGTACTGGGAGTAGTTAACAGAAATCTCCTCCCAAAATAATTACCTTTCCGCCGAATGGCGCATTATTATCCATTATATCTGTTAGTAAACGATGAATCACATCCAAACAATATTTTGGAGCCATAGGTGCTTCATCCCATATGAATACATCAGTTTCTTCCAATTCTTTTGCTTTTTTAGTGTTCAACTTAATACTCGATGTAGAATCTTGATAAAGTGGTACTGGTAATCCAAATGTTTTATGAACAGTTCTTCCTTTTGGTAATAACGTTGCTGCGATTCCGGTAAATGCCATCGTCATGATTTTCTTCTCTTCACCTATCATTAAGTGCCATAACGTATCATAAAGAAATGTTTTTCCTGATCCTCCTGGTCCATTTATGTAAAAACAGGTACACCGCTCTTCATCACCTATATTTCTAATATTTGATATTATTTCATCTATGATATTCTTTTGCTCTTCATTCAATTTTTCATATTGCTCGTTTCCTTTCGCTAATACCTGTTCTAGATCAATGAATTCATTTGTATTCTCAGGTATATCCAATATTTCAGGCATGTTATTGTAATCTGATAGCGTTTTATCTTCCCCATTCAATATTTTTTCAAGTTCTAATAACGCCCGATTCGTTGCAGCAGCAGGTGTCATTTTCTTTCGGAAATCCTCAGACATTGAAATTTTGAATTCATTCCATAATTGATCTGGATACAATGGTTGGCAGTGCAGTAAAATACACGCAAATAAGTATCTTAAAGCGTGAGGCATCATCCATACCTCTCCTTCTCTCATTGCTCGTGTCCATTCATAATCATCTTGTATTAGTCCTCTTTCTTTGCATGCTTCAGTGAAAGTTGACAATAATTGTCCATTAACGGTTCGCAAATGATTAAAACTCTCAGCGCCTTTGACATTACATAATAATAAACGAAGATGAAATAATTCTACTTGTGACGGATTGATGGAATACATTCTTCCAATAGTTTTGAAACATGATTTTCTTGGTTTCCAGCCGATGATTCGATTATTGATTTTTTTCTTATCAAATGTATAGTGTGAAGGAATGTCCATATATAAATAATGCCTAGCATTAGCATCTCGCGTATTCAATGCAAAATAATCTAATAACATATTTCGTTGTTCCAATACATCTTCTAAATTACATTCTTCTCCACCGGGATTGATTGTTATATTTTGTTGGTTTGGGAGATGTACTGGTAAACGAAAAACAGCATGACTTTTATCATGTAATTTTTTTTGTAAGAGACGCCAGGCTGCCTCAACTGGACCTACATAACGACTCTCAATGTGCTGTTTGATTTCATCATGTTCAATTAGTCCATTTATGTCTGAACTTTCTTCTATTTCTACAGTTGCTGCATCATGTGAGTTGTGGATGTATTTATAAAAGTATTTCACGGCTCTAATATTTGATACGACCTCTACATTACAATGACAATTCAATTTTAATGAAATTTCGGGACAATAAGGTACGACATATCTGTTATCTACCACATAACCATCTTGTTTTTCATGATATTCTTCTGTATCTCTTCTTCGATAACAGGGATAGCCATCACCATCCATAGTTGTTTCATTTTGGTATGCTTTCGGGAAATGTTTAGAACATTTATTATTCACCAAACACCAGTCACCACAGGGACCATGGATCATATTTTTCAGTACTATATTATACAAGTCTGGTTGTTCTTCTTTATCAGGTATTTCAGCACAAATAAATTTATCTACTATATTTGGACCCGTCAATTTATAATTGCTGCCCAAATTGACTAACATATGCACATGCGGTAATCCACGTTTTTGAAATTCTATAACATAAACATAGGCTGAAACTTCCCCGAATAATTCATCGATTAGGATCAGATCTATTAAATAATCCTTCTTTAGATCAAAAACTCTTGCTACTATATCAGGTCTATCACATGGCTGCTGCCCCCCACCAAGATTTTCTACAATTTCTCGCCATCTAGGATTGCATGTCATAGTAATGAAAAGATCTGGTTTACCATATTTTCTTACAATTGCCATGGCGTCCTGATAATTCTGAGCCATATGTCGTGGTGAACCAATGAATGTTGATGGTAATATGACAATTTTTCCGATTCGCATATCATTTTCTTCTCCTCTCCTTTCCAAATGATCGATCAGACCCTGATATGTTTCACATCTAAGTTTCTTCTGATTGTTTCTAATAAAAGTTGTACGATCTCTTTCTACTTTGATATAATTGTCGACTATCCATTGTTGGAATAGTTTTCGACCATGTAGAATAGGATTGAATCCATTTCTAATTGCAATTAGATTTTTCACGTATGCAGATCGTGAGATTCGTTTTTCACTATCTACACGTGTGTCTTCACTATCATATCCACCTAAACCTGACGGGTAAAACAATGGATAAATCCATGGTTCAATATACGCATGCATAGAACTAATGTATTCTAACTTTTTATTTTCTCTGTCTACTATAGTAACGTAAGATTCTGGAATTTCCCCATCTACCGTAGTGGAAAATACAGCAGCTACTTCATTCGTCCTTTGTGGATTATATCTATGTTTATCAATCCCTCGTTTCCTGTTATTGAAAATCATTTTTATTTCAGGCATAGGTACTCCAGTTTGCCGACATTTTTCTTCTTCCAACTCTATGACTTCTCTCATCATATAATATGCATTCACAAATTTATTGCATCTACGCAAAACACTGTCAATTGTATTTAATATAGAAATATCTAGGTCATTGATGGCAGATATTCTAAAATCATTTGCAGTGTCAGGATCTATCATAAATAATTGCCCATAGCTAGGTATTCCATCTTCATTTTCTGGATATAATGCTGTATTCATTTGATAGTAAATTTGTCCATGGACCATGAAACAATAAGGTCCTGATCTTCTTCCTTCGAAATTATTCAAATTGGCATTAAATGAAGCAAATGATAAAGCATTGTTGTAGCTTCGGATGTTTTTAAAGAAGTTCACAGATTTTACATTGACGATATCAAACAAGTTTCGAATTTCTACAGGATAATCCTCGAATGATGACGCAATCACAGTACCATGGCTACAGCAATCATTGAATGAATCTTTTTCCTTTGTAGATACACATTCACCAGCGAAATGTTTAGCAGTACAATACCGGCATAGTACATTCATTCCCCCTAGATAATTTTCAACGACTCCGTCGTTAATTGTCCCATTATTATCATTGAAAGAATATTTTTTTCTCATACGGTATATTCTTTGAGTTTTTATATTCGATTTTCCTTTATTTCGATTCCTGTCACGATAACACTTTTGTTTTTGTGCATTCTGACTCTGTATAGTTTTTCGGTTCTGTAGAGCAATTACTTCATCAGATTTACGTTTACGACACTGCCTCTGTCTTTCAGTAGCTTTTTCGCGGATCAGCTCCTGTTTTTTAATCTCCATCATGCGTTTCTTTGATCTACAATCTTGTTGTCGTTCAGCATCCGTTCTCCTTGACTTTCTATTTTCAACGTTCGCTTTTGATTTTACCTTTTCATTTTTCATTTCTTTTTCACCCTCTAGATTATCATTTTCCGAATTTTTATTGATTGATTCGGCTACATTATTCTGTTCAGCTCGGCCGCATTTGCGCCTACGACATTGTCTCTGTCTCTCAGAAGCTCTCTCACGTATCAAATTCTGTTCTTCTATTTCCAACGCCCTTTTCTTTTCTCTGCATCGTCGTTGGCGTAAAGTATCATTATTTATCATTTGTATTTTTTTATTTGTATTCTGCTCTTCACCATCTCCATTCACATCATCCTCTGAATCTCCAGTCATGATTAGTAATTATTGTTAATTATTCTCAATAATCTCAATTCATCATTCTCATTTAATTTTCATTATTTCTCTCTCAATGAATCTTTGTCATTATAATCAATAAATTTTGAGTTATAAAGCTTAAGAAGAAGATAATTTATTACATACCCACTAATCGTCTCTTCTGAATATAACATATATTGTAAATGAAGTCCTTCCTTGAGATGATAATGTTACACAATATTAACGTTCACCCCAATATCGAACTCTTTACCACTCTATCCGTCATGTTTTGGATGATAATATCTCAAAAATATTTGAGTTATCAGCAGTTCACTATAACCTGAACTTTTCCAGAAAGTGAATCAACTTCAAAAACAACAAATAGTGCATTCTGCTGATAACTTCACCTCTTCTTCCCCCGCCCCTCCTATGATATATCAAATTATATAGCATTCATGTATGGTATATTCCTGGTGGTCAAAGCCAATTCCTCGATAATAATGCCTAAGCTAATGAAAGTCACCGTCTTGATTTGCAAAGTAGAAATTGGGAATTTTCGGAATGTGACATGTAAAATTCGACACATAATCACTTATAATAACTTGATCGAGCAAAGGAAAGAATCATCCTCATCGAGCACGGGTCGAGTCCTAAGCCCGGATAATCGGTCAGGAATGTAAATTGTTTCAGCGTGTAGCAGAGCGATGAAAATTCATACAATCTGCAATAGCTCGATGAAAATTGAATCGATTTGGATTTAATACGTCTCATTTTGAAGTATGGAGAATGCCCTTCTGAATGATATAGAACCCTCTCCCCCCCCCCCCCCCCACTTCCCCTTCCCATTCGCTTGACTAAGAACTATAGAAAAATCAGACTGAAGTTGAATTTTGGATTGAAACATGAAAATTCATTTTTTTGACTACAACTCCCATAACTCAATGAAAAATAATAATGATCCAATCATTTAAACATCAATTTCAAGCTCATTTCATAGTCTTTCAAATGTATATAAACTATGTTCACAGGAGTAGGCAGAATAAGGGCAATTGTCATGTTTTAGGAGGAAAAACTCGATTTTTTTAAAACGTGACATACAGAATTCGACGTATAATCACTCATAACACTTGGTTGAATGAATCGAATAGAAAATACCAGACATAATTTTGAAGATCTCACCGAGATCTTCAATTTAATTTATGATACATCAACACTGGTCAAGTCTAAAGCCTCGATAATCGGTCAGAAATGTGAATTTTGGCGTGTGACATAACGATGAAAATCCAAACAATCTGCAATAACCTGATGAAAATTCGATCGATTTGAATTTAACATATCTCGTTTTCAAGAACGGAGAATGCCCTTTAAAATGATATATGAATCTTTTCGTTCACTTCACTGAAACTATAGAAAAATCCAACCAAAATTGAATTTTGGAATGAAACATGAAAATTCAATTTTTCGACTACAACTCCCATAACCCAATGAAATATGATAATAATCCAATCATTTGCATTTCAATTTTGAGCTCATTTCATAGTCTTTCAAATGTCTATAAACTATATTCTCAGGATTAGGCGAAATAAGGGCAATTGTCATGTTTTAGGAGGAAAAACTCGAAATTTTCAAAACGTGACATACAAAATTCGACGTATAATCACTCATAACACTTGATCGAGTGGATTAAATGGGAAATACCGGACACAATTTTGAAGATCTAATCGAGATCTTCAATTTAATATATAATATATCAATACTGGTCAAGTCCAAAGCCTCGATAATCGGAGAGAAATGTGAATTTTTACGTGTGACATAACGATGAAAATCCAAATAATCTGCAATAACCTGATGAAAATTGGATCGATTTGAATTTAACATGTCTCTTTTTGAAGAACGTAGAATGCCCTTCAAAATGATATATAAATCTCCTCATTTATTGCACTTAGAGCTATAGAAAAATCCAACTGAAGTTGAATTTTTTGGAATGAACATGAAAATTCAATTTTCGACTAAAAACTCCCATAACTCAATGAAAAATGATAATGATCCAATCATTTAAATATCATTTTCAAGCTCATTTCATAGTCTTTCCAATATGTATAAGATATATTCTTAGGATTAGGCAAAATCGAGGCAATTGTCTTGTTTAGGAGGAAAAAAGTGAAAATTTCCAAAATGTGACATACAAAATTCGACGTATAATCACTCATAACACTTGATCGAGTGAATCGAATGGGAAATACTGGAGATTACTTTGAAGATTTCACCAAGATCTTCAAATTTATATATAATATATCCACACTGGTCAAGTCCAATGCCTTGATAATCGGTCAAGGATGTGAATTTTAGCGTGTGACATAGCCATAAACATTCAAACAATCAGCCATAACTCGACGAAAACTTGATCAATTTTGATTTAACATGTCTCATTTTGAAGAATGGAAAATGCCTTTCAAAATCATATATAAATCTTACCATTCACTGCACTCAGAAATATATAAAAATCTAACTAAAGTTGAATTTTTGATAAAACACAAAAATTCAATTTTTTGCCTAAAACTTCCATAACTCAATGAAAAATGATGGAAATGAAACAATTCTGGTGTCAGTTTGAAGCTTATTTAATGGACTTTCGAATGAGTATAAGATATATAGGCCTCATATATAATAAGAAGAAAATATCATGGTAAAACCCGAGAAAGAGGCTTGGTAACGCTCACGGATTTTTCTCTTTTGGAAATTCATCATTTTGTCGTTCACGTTGTAGTCTTTCTTTGTTCAATTCATTTTCCCTCTTTCTGAATACATCATTCATGCGTGATTGTTGTTTTCTCTTCCGATCCTTCTCTCTTTCTAATCTCTTGTAGATTGAATCACAACGTTTAATTCTCATATTTTCCTTTCGTTTTTGTCGTTTAGTATCTCTAACAGTTTCTTTCTTCTTATCATAATGTTCACTGGAAGGAACCATCTCATTCAGACTCATAAGATCAATTATGTTTTTTTTTGCATTTTTGCGGCGCCTATTTTTTTTGTTATTGTTTATTTTTCTTCTAGACTGCCGTTTAGCTCTCATATTTTCGGTGAAATTTCGGTTCTTCAACTTCACCAGTGGCAGACTATTTCTCCCGGTTTTTTAGTCTTATGTCGCCTGTGGCTGACTATTTTCTAGTCTTATGTCGCCTGTAGCTGACTATTTTCTAGTCTTATGTCGCCTGTGGCTGACACTTATTTCCTCGCTTTATCTGCTGATTATTACAATTCTATTGTTTGTCGCCCCTGGCTGACACTTATTTCCTCTCTTCCTCTGTTGATTATTACAATTCTGCTGAAGGCAAGAATTATAATAATAGCAAATTATTATATAATTACAGCAATAATTTGCAAATCAATCCCAAAAACAGCTCTGATAACGTTCCACAAAGTTGGATCGATCACAGCTGATTATCGAATGGTGGATTCTATCTATTCACGATCGCAAAAACACCACCAGAGCAAGCGGAGAAATGGTGAATCACTGTATTACTCAGTGCAATTTCCTACATTACCGAAGACTGCTTGAGTATTGGATAAAACCGGCAGGTGTTATGCCCCTAAAATGAGGCATTAATTTCACAATTGATTCGGACTTTATGAGAACACGAAAGTGGCACATAAACTCCGAAACAAAACATTATGTTATGAATCGTAAGAATTATTGAATAAAGCGAGTTAGTGGGACGCTGATCCAGCGCATTCCATAGCTCGCCTTCACAACTCACCCGCGCGATGTCACAAGACACCATGCAGGTGTGAGCCACACGACCAAGTGACATACGAAACCGCGACTACAATAAATACTCGCGAATTCGTTGTCTCTGGGCCAGTAATTCGACGACTCTTTTTCACTTATGTTCACCTGTTACTTTCTGTAACAGACTGAACTTTTTAATTATTAATAACTTGTCAAATAATCGTTTTAAACCAATTCCAATAAACATAATTATCTTCTATCCATCTCCGAGAGATTTAATCCAACTAAAGAACCCATCCGCTCAGGACATAACACAGGATTATGATATCCGCGGCGCCACATTCGAACCATCTATTTCTCTGTAAATTTTTCGGATAGAGAATCCAGGAAAGATGAAAAAAATCTCATTCATCCATCCAGATTTCGAGGACTTCTTTGGTGATTTTTTTATTAATTTTTTTCATGTTTTGTAATCCTTCTTTCGATTTCAATCTTGGAGTATTGCTGATACGCGGCTTTGAGACGTGGAGGGGAGAAAACATCTATTACGTAATCCTGAATTCCATTTTGATTTAATAGATCGAAATTAAGCAGTGAAATTGGGGAAGTATATAAATTAGATCACAGGGGAAACAAAGTGGAAGAAAAAAAAGAAAGGAGAAAGAAATCGAGATAGAATTTCAAACATTTTTCCCGAATCCCCGAAAAAAATTCTTTAGAAATTCATACGTTATTATATATACCTAAGCACGCAAAGGCTACGATACATGAAGACATTTCGATGATGTCTTCAATGACCTTCATCGCATCATCCGTACGGGAGAAATCATTGATAATTTCATTTTTTAAAAATTTCTTTACCCTTGTAATTATTCATTTTTCAAATATAAAGGATAAAGGGCCCATTAACATGCGCACATGCGAACATGAGCTGAAAACATCTTTTTTTTCGTTTCAAACCATTCTACATAATTTCCAAACAAAATTAGAAAATGTGAAAATTGAACGATTGCAATGCTTCCATTCGGAAGCAATAGTAGGGTACGCGAGGTTTGGAAAAAAAAAAAATAATAATAATCATAACAATAATAAAAGATAAACAAACAAAAAAACCAAGAAGAATTTTTTTTTTTCTTCATTTGATGCTTTCCTGGAAAAACTGGAGAACTACTGGAACATTTTTTTCCAAAATCCTTTCGGCTCTAAGTTGGATGAAGACGCTTCGATTGCGTCATTGACGACCTTGATTGCTCCATCCGTTAACGACATATCGTTGACCAAAATTTTCGGTCACGGACAGAATACATACACACACACACACACACACACACACACACACACACACACACACACACACACACACACACACACACACACACACACACACACACACACACACACACACATACATACATCACCTTGAAAATTATCGGGGAGTGTTGTGGTGATCTTGAAACGTGGACATATGATGAAAAATCGAATTTCGATTTTCGGGGTGATTACAATAACTTCCCTATCCCGGGAAGTTAAAAAAATTATGTATATTTTTTTTCTTTCTTTATTATCATTGTGTATAAAAGTTTTGCCCGTTGTTAGTTGTCTCAACAGCTTTATGCAAGATTTTGATGATTTACAAAATTTATTTTGTTGCCGATCGTCGAGTCCCTGAGCTATAAGAAAAATTAGAAAAAAAGAGGACAGACATGATTGTGTTTGCCACATAATAAAATCATCAAAAAAATTGTGTGTTTTGACACAAACGTTTGGCACATAATAAATTAATACTTTTATATTAAAAATGAAATTTTTAATTGATGACCTCAGAGTAGGTGAGATTACCCGCTGAATTTAAGCATATTATTAAGCGGAGGAAAAGAAACTAACTAGGATTTCCTTAGTAGCGGCGAGCGAACAGGAAAAAGCCCAGCACTGAATCCCACGATTATGTCGTTGGGAAATGTAGTGTTTAGGAGGATCCAATTATCCCGTGATGTTATCTTGTGTCCAAGTCCATCTTGAATGGGGCCATTTACCCATAGAGGGTGCCAGGCCCGTAGTGACCGAGATACATTTCGGGAGGATTTCTCCTTAGAGTCGGGTTGCTTGAGAGTGCAGCTCTAAGTGGGTGGTAAACTCCATCTAAGGCTAAATATGACCACGAGACCGATAGCGAACAAGTACCGTGAGGGAAAGTTGAAAAGAACTTTGAAGAGAGAGTTCAAGAGTACGTGAAATCGTTCAGGGGTAAACCTGAGAAACCCAAAAGATCGAATGGTAGTCTTTGATTTTTATTAATTAAAGACCCTTGGTGTTTTCTGGTTGACTACTCGACGGTATTCGTACGGTATAAAGCCGCATTTATGCGTTCATATCCGTCGCAAGCTCGATCAATTTTTGGTAGTACGGACCTAGTCTCGTCGCCATAATTGTTCAGCTGTTGGTTGTACGGTGTTCTAGAACTGGCTTTTTCATTATACCGGTCAGCGATGCGTTCAGCTTTGGGTACTTTCAGGACCCGTCTTGAAACACGGACCAAGGAGTCTAACATGTACGCGAGTCATTGGGATTTATTAAAAAATAAACCTAAAGGCGTAATGAAAG
Organism: Coelinius sp. EB29; assembly: GCA_035578325.1. Classification (NCBI taxonomy): domain Eukaryota; kingdom Metazoa; phylum Arthropoda; class Insecta; order Hymenoptera; family Braconidae; genus Coelinius; species Coelinius sp. EB29. The sequence continues at coordinate 1,493,824 of JAOZGT010000006.1, forward strand.
TAAAGGTCGTCCTTGTGTCGATTGAGGGAGGATGAGCTGTGTTAAGATACAGCTTCGCACTCCCGGGGCGTCTGATTCTCATTATGAGAAGAGGCGCACCTGGAGCGTACACGTTGGGACCCGAAAGATGGTGAACTATGCCTGGTCAGGACGAAGTCAGGGGAAACCCTGATGGAGGTCCGTAGCGATTCTGACGTGCAAATCGATCGTCGGAACTGGGTATAGGGGCGAAAGACTAATCGAACCATCTAGTAGCTGGTTCCCTCCGAAGTTTCCCTCAGGATAGCTGGCACTCATTTTTTAATAAACGAGTTTCATCTGGTAAAGCGAATGATTAGAGGCCTTGGGGTCGAAACGACTTCAACCTATTCTCAAACTTTAAATGGGTGAGATCTCTGGCTTGCTTAAATATATGAAGCCATGAGATTTAAATTGAATCAGAGTGCTAAGTGGGCCAATTTTGGTAAGCAGAACTGGCGCTGTGGAATGAACCAAACGCAGAGTTAAGGCGCCCAAGTCGACGCTTATGGGATACCATGAAAGGCGTTGGTTGCTTAAGACAGCAGGACGGTGGCCATGGAAGTCGGAATCCGCTAAGAAGTGTGTAACAACTCACCTGCCGAAGCAACTAGCCCTGAAAATGGATGGCGCTGAAGCGTCGCGCCTATACTCTGCCGTCAGTGGCAAATGAAATGTATAATATTTAATTATACATTATGAAGCTCTGACGAGTAGGAGGGTCGCGGCGGTGTGCGCAGAAGGGTCTGGGCGTGAGCCTGCCTGGAGCCGCCGTTGGTGCAGATCTTGGTGGTAGTAGCAAATACTCCAGCGAGGCCCTGGAGGACTGACGTGGAGAAGGGTTTCGTGTGAACAGCCGTTGCACACGAGTCAGTCGATCCTAAGCCCTAGGAGAAATCCTATGTTGATGACGGTGTTTCTTTTATACATAATAAATATGTATTAATTGTTACACACCCGTTGGGCGAAAGGGAATCCGGTTCCAATTCCGGAACCCGGCAGCGGAACCGCATACAATTCGGGCCCTCGTAAGAGTGTTCGTCGGGGTAACCCAAAATGACCTGGAGACGCCGTCAGGAGATCCAGAAAGCGTTTTCTTTTTTGTATAAGCGTTCGAGTTCCCTGGAAACTTTTAGCAAGGAGATAGGGTTTGGAACGCGAAGAGCACCGCAGTTGCGGCGGTGTCTGGATCTTCCCCTCGGACCTTGAAAATCCAGGAGAGGGCCACGTGGAGGTGTCGCGCCGGTTCGTACCCATATCCGCAGCAGGTCTCCAAGGTAAAGAGCCTCTAGTCGATAGACTAATGTAGGTAAGGGAAGTCGGCAAATTGGATCCGTAACTTCGGAATAAGGATTGGCTCTGAGGAGCGGGGCGTATCGGGCGTGTCGGGCTTGGTCGGGAAGTGGGTTTGGCTAACGTGCCGGGCCTGGGCGAGGTGAATAGATTAGCAATAATTCAGAATCTGAGCTCGGTCCCGTGCCTTGGCCTCCTGCGGATCTTCCTTGCTGCGAGGCTTCTGTGATGCTTCACGGCGTTGCAGTTGTTCTCTTCGGCCGCCATTCAACGCTCAGCTCAGAACTGGCACGGACTAGGGGAATCCGACTGTCTAATTAAAACAAAGCATTTCGATGGCCCTCACGGGTGTTGACGCAATGTGATTTCTGCCCAGTGCTCTGAATGTCAACGTGAAGAAATTCAAGCAAGCGCGGGTAAACGGCGGGAGTAACTATGACTCTCTTAGGGTAGGAATACGAGTTATCAGAGCAATAACATCAGGATCCTTTATGGATGGAAGGACTCTCTGGCAGGTGGGGGCACTGCGAGTCAATTAACGTATTACCTCGTCCTGAAAGATTCATGGAGTTGTAGTTACTGGGAGAAGTGTCGCGATTACATAGCTTAGACTTCTCCCGATGGTTTGGTACGTGCATGTTCGTCCCGCCGCTAATCCTTAGGGTGACTGAATCCGAACCACACACCTAATACTTCGGTATAGGTGGTCTTAGGCGAACGCCTATAAATGGAGTAGCATAGTCTCTCCAGATACTGCCAAAAGGCATTGAGTAGTACTTAGTGCTACCTTGTCATAAGGCAAAATAGCAAGCCTAAGGAAGGTTGGGTTTTTCCCGAGACCCCTTAGTGCGAGTCGTAAGATGGTTTGAAGAAGCGTTTGATAGCTTGTCATTGAATGACAAATATATGTGATGCGTTCGATAGCTGGTCACGGCGGCGGAGCCAGGCACACTTCGTCTGGGCGGGAGCCTCCACGAGGCCTTCCCTGGTAACATCTTTCGGGATGGCTAATACCCGTAAACCACATGGTGGACTCCGTTGGGCCTAATTTTTCCAAGTCCGAGCCCCCAACCTTGTGGAGCGGACCTCGCAATTGACAATTGACATTGATTTTTAATCAATATATTGTTATGTTTGTTCATTCTTGTTAAGTTTGAAGCGTCTGGGGGGCTTCCCTCAAAAGAGTCTCGGGGTAGTTACCTGCCTGATAAGTTTCTCAGGTGTTTCTGCCTCGTTTCAGAGAATAGCCAAATGCCTCGTCTTATGTCGAAGGTGTAATGCTCAAGTTGAGACGCTGGGACACATATTGGGAATATGTGTCCATACTAAACCAGCAAGAATAAACCGCCATAATGAGATCCGTGACTTTATAGTAGATAAAGTCAGTAAAAGATATCCAATACTAATAGAGTCGACTCAGGAGGTAAATGGTGAGTTGAAAAGACCGGATCTTATTATCCTCAAGCCAGGAGGAACTGTAGTTGCAGATGTAACTATGGTGTATGAAAAAGGCAATTACATTAAAAGTGCAGCGAGAAGAAAAGAGGAAAAGTATGGGCCTTTGGCCGAAAAATTGACAAGGGAAGCTAATGACGCTAGCCGAGCAAAAGTCTCGGCAATTGTCGTAGGATGCAGAGGCGCAATGCCGAAGAAAACGGCAGCAGCTCTGACAGAGTTGGGTTTAACTAAATCTGACTTATTAACGATCGCTATGATAGCGTTGAGGACATCAGTCAAGATTGCTACAGGTTTTATGGATTATGACCATGAAATGGTATAATGTGCTATTGCTGTGTTTTGGAATGTGCATGGCACATGGTAACTCAGTTTATAACTGAGGGAATTTCATGTAGTATATTTTACACTTTGGACTCGAGCAGTCTTGAATATAGCTTCCTGATAAGGATTGGTCATTCTTGGAATGGCTGTAATTGTTTTTGAATGTATAGTTTATACATTTTTTGGTGTCTAAACATGTTGTTATGTGTTTATTTATTTATTTATTAATCAATATTTATTTGTATTGTTTTGGCTAATAAGAGGGACAAAATGAGTGGTATGAAAGTTACTGAGTGAAATAAAGCAATGAGCAGTGAAAGGACAAGAATAGCCTACTAAATGCTTTAGTTTAGAAGCATTGTAGTGCGAGTCGTACGACGGTCATCAGAGTCTTATGACTTGACTGGTCACGGCGGCAGAGCCAGGTCTATTTAGACCTGGGCGAGAGCCTCCACGAGGCCTTTCCCGGTAACATCTGTGGGTGCAGATGGCTAAGACTCGCAAAACCTATGAAGGACTCTGCTCGACGCTAATTTTTCCGGCCCAAAGATCCTCCTCCTCCTTGGCAGCTGGAAAACACCACGACCAAAGACACTCAGTTAACAACCTGTATAGTTAATTTTAATAATTATCTTTAGGTGTTGTGTTTGTCTGTGTTGTTAAGTTTGAAGCGCCTGGGGGGCATCCCTCAAAAGAGACTAAAAGAAGATGAAGTCTTCAAAAGTCAGAGTGTAGCCAAATGCCTCGTCATCTAATTAGTGACGCGCATGAATGGATTAACGAGATTCCCTCTGTCCCTATCTACTCTCCGCAGGGAGGTGTCGCGTAGGCAATAATATCCTGCCCACGACACTTACGGGTCTGACGAACCCGCGGTTCCCGAGTCAATAGAGGGCACTGGTGGCGCCCTGCCTACGTTAGTAATCCCACCCTATGGTGGGGTGAAAACGTACCACCAAACGAGGGCTATTATATAGGGGGGGTTTTCGCGCCCCTAGGGGGAGTAAGAGGGGCTGGGGCGTGGAAACGTTTGGTAGGGGGCGGAATAGGTTTGGGAGGGTTTGTAGACGTTTGGTAAAAGGGTTGGGACGTTTGGTAGTCCGTAGCTAGGGAAAGGGGGGCTAATTGGTAGGAGACGATTGGGAAGGGATCAGGAGGGTTTGGGAAGGTTTGGGAAGGATTCAGGGGGGTTTGGTAGTCGGTCTGGGGGGAATAGAGGGGGAACAAACGTTTGGTAGGCAGCTGGGGGGGTTTGGGAACTAGGATAGAGGGATAGGTTACCGACTTGGGAACAATTGGGATAGGGGGAGACTACCAAGCGGCAGAGGGATGAAGCAGCAATGGGTGGGAAGGTAAAGGGGGGTAGGGGGGCGGCTGATGGTTCCGCGCAAGCGGATGGCTCACGCCCATTCACGCGCTAGTAGCACTCTTCCCTGAAGGACCTGTCCCCCGGATGGGAGGGGCGAAACCGCGACATCAGCCAGGATAGGCCAACCGCGCGGGCCAACAGGGAGGGAAGGGTGTTGGTGCTTCGCGAGTCAGGGAGATGAGCTTGCGGTTCTCGCAAGCCATTGTTGCATGCCGTCCTAGCCTAGGCTACCGGGTAGGGATCGGGGTGTGACACCAACGGGGGTGGGATGGGGCGTGTTCGCGGGGTGGGGCGGCGAGGGAGGCAATGGGGTGGGTGAGCTTCCTCTCCTTGGGGTCCCGGGCCTCCCCTATTCCTCTTCTAGGGGAATCGAGGGGGTGGGAAACCTGTGGCTCCACTCGGGCCCTTCCGAGCTACCCAGCTCGGCAGGAACCGGGTGGCCTTTTCCCCACTAATCCCCTCTTCTTTCCAGGAATTCTAACTCTTCCGGGGTTTTTACTCCACTTTCAGCAAAACCGGCGGGTTACGCGTTTTAAAATGGGTAGGCATAAGGAAATTTCTAAATCCGGAGGTAAAAAGCCCCCAATCGGATCTCCGGGGGGGCTAACTTGTGCGTTTGCCCATTGGCATACTGGTCGTCGCATTACGGCGGGGGACCCAACGGGGGAGCAGCTTCCCGTGCTGGACACAGGGGTGTCTGGTGCGTTGGCGGTGCCCTTGGGGGTTCATCATCTTCACCCGTTGCAAGCCAGGGCACCGCACCACCTCCTATCGCCTCTATCTTCAGGGGCAGGCAGTCTTCGTGCTGCCAGAGTCAACCTGGTCCGCCTCGATATAAGTTTCCAGCCATCATCAGCAGCTGGTCGCAGTTCTACGACAGGAAACGGTGAGTCCAATTTTAATATCCGCGAATGTAGAGTTAATTTAGTTCCGGTAGATTTCGACCGCGCCCTTACCCCCAACACTCCGGGCTCACCGTCGGCCGCTTCTTCAAATTCCCTACCCCCAAACTCGATACGCGTTATGCAGTTGAACGCGGACCGCTCGGGCGTAGTCGCCGGAGAAATTCGTCAACTCATCGCGGAAAAGAAGTTAGATATGCTCCTCCTCCAGGAACCACACGCGATTTGTAGAAATGGGAGCTGGTCCCTCCCAGAGATAGGAACGTTTCAGGTTGCTGCCACCCGCACGGAGCGCCCTTGGGCAGCCGTCGTGGTGACCAACCCTAATTTCCATGTAGTTTACGTAGGTCACCTTAGTACGACGCACACCGTCTGCGCCGAGATCAACGCGCCCAATTTCAGTTTCTACGTTATATCCCAGTATTATCAATACGGGGATGATCGGGAACCCTATGTCCTCGAACTCGACAAAATTCTTCATAGCTTACGCGGCAAGCGTGTGCTCATCGGCATGGATGCCAATATGCGATCGCAATTATGGGACCCCTCAGCCATGCCCAATGAGGATGCTGAACTTATCGAGGGTCTGATTAGCTCTTTTGACCTGTCGGTCCTGAATGACCCAGAACAGGGCCCCACTTTCTTTGCAGGGGATAAGACGTCCGTGTCTAACCCTACTCTTGTCCAACCCAAAACGTCGTTTATCGACGTAACCCTTGCTACACCTATCATGGATCCGTATATTCATGCATGGAATGTGCGGGAGGACTGGACGGTCTCCGCACATCGGGTGGTGGTGATCGATCTCCGGACACCTGTGGCACTGACGGAGGGCGGCGCGGCGGAGGCGGCGATCCCTCCTATGAGGTTCAACGTTCGTCGAGCCGACTGGGAGGGTTTTGCCGTCGCCCTGAAGCGCGAGTCCTCGTCGTGGTCGCGGGATCCGGCGTTTGAAACCACCAATGCTGTAGAAAGCATGGCAAAGACACTCGAGGAGGCTATCATCAGGGCCTGCGAGGAGTCCATGCCAAGGAAGAAACGTTTTCGCAAATCAAATCCATGGTGGAACCCCGAACTAGGCCGTAAACGGAAGCAAACCTTCAAGGCGAGACGAGCCTACCAGAAAATGCGCGACCCCGCGGAGCGAGTCGAGAAGGATCAGCTCTATAGGGAACTCTTAAAGGACTATAAATACGCGATCAATAAAAGTAAAACCGATAGTGCTAGGCAATTCATTACTAAATCGGGGAAAGAAAATCCATGGGGATGGCCGTATAAATATGCCGCGGATAAACTTAGAGCAGGGACGGTGCTGAGTACCCTCCGGAAAGGGGACACGACAACGACGGGCATGAGGGATACCGCGCGTCTCCTTCTCGACACACACGTCCCGGATGACGACCCCAACATAGACACACCCCAACAACGCGTCATCAGGGAAGAGGTTCGAGACCTCGAC